>JANHMN010000020.1:31181329-31199880 GCA_030674055.1 Rhabdomys pumilio
TCTCTCTCTCTCTCTCTCTCTCTCTCTCTCTCTCTCTCTCTCTCTCTCTCTCTCGCAACCTGTCGCTTCAGGTACAGGCAGACTGACTGCCTGGGTCTTAAAATGAACTTCAAAGAGTTCCAGTAAAAATTCCCCTTTCCCCCTTAGATTAGACTCTATAAAATCGATGTCCAAACACCATTTAGATGGCTCAGAATATGAAGTATTTTCATCATGGTGGGGAAAAAAAATGACCTCACTTGACTTGACTACAAAGTATCTCCATAGAAGCTGAGCCATGGATTTGTGTGACTTCATATTGTTACAATAAAACAGACAGTAAAAGCAAGACTTTCCCCTTACTTTTCTTCACTTTGCTTTCTATTATTATGATGATTGTTATTATTGTTGTTGTTTTTACATTTTAACACCAGTTTCCAGAACTGGTGAGGGATTATCAGTTGAGTCTGCGGGGTCAGAGAGAGGGCTGGTGGCGATCATCTCTGACAGCTTATCTCCTCAGACTCCTGTCAGTACCACTGAGAGGTACTCAGGCAGATCCATATGCAGATCGGCCATAATTTTTAGGAGTCTTACAACATATAATTTTGTTGAATTTGCATTCAAATAAATGCTAGTTTTAAAAAATGCACCTGCTTGTTTCTATGACAACAGACACAATGAAACGATGCTCAGGATGATGTGAAGATGGCTGTCACTCTGTTATTGCTGTTATTTTTTTCTTGAACAATATATCAAATTCTCCTTTTGCTACCATCACTCAACTGTTTGATTCGCCTCAGCAGATAAAATGATGTCAATAAAGTCTAAGGAAAGTACGTTGATATGAAGGAGCCAAAAAAGGTTATTCTATGGTTACCGTGGAGACAATTTTTATTGACTTTTCTAATTGGCTAATCCGTGTTCTTTTGTAATCAATGGGAAAAAGCATTTGGTGGCTAGGAAAGAGTATGACTCAGTGATCTCTTCCTAATCAATGTATGTTTCAAAATATTTATTACTTTCAATAACGGTGACTTTAAAAATATTTTGCTGTGTCTTAATATATAACACTCAATACACAATAATCCAACTTATTTTAAATATGTATCTTGAAAGTAGGCATAGTTGAAAAATTCACTTACAGTCTCCTGTTTCTAGAACAATTATCATGACTACAGAAAGCAGTAAACTCACCAAAGAAACATGAAACTGCGTTTTTAAAATACCAGAAAGCTCATGTTATCACACAACATTATACTTAAAAAGTAAATTATCAACAAATATGTAAGTTACCTCGTATAAAGTGATGACCCCATATGTTTGTGTCGGCTCTCTCCATTGGAGAAATATCTTCTCTTCAAAGGCACTGCCTTGGATGGATTCAGTGGGGACAGCTCCTGGGACTAGAGAGGATGGTGAGAGATGAATGTTTGGGTCATAACCAACCCTCCCAAGGAGGTCTTAGCTATTTATAGAGGGTATAGATCTTAATAGCCTATAGACATATTTGTATATCTGTACAAAATTTGAAATCTAAAGCCATTTTAACTACACTGTCTCTGTAAAATAATTACTCTTTTTTTCTACTATCTGTCATCTGTCTGTCTGCCTATATATATATCTATCTACCTACCTATCATCATTTATCTGACTATCTGTCATCCATCCATATATATGTATGTATATACATATGTGTATGTATATACATATATATGTTATATATAAAATCTATCACTTATATCTATCATCTATCTATTTACCATTTAACTTCATTTGTTCCATCCATCTATCCATCCATCCATCCATCCATCCATCCATCCATCCATCCATCCATCCAATATATCTACCAAGATAACTCAAAGCAGGTCAGCTCAGAAGACTGTATAGAATATTCTCAGCAGCATTGCTCTTAACTAGAAATAGCCAAATGTTCATCACCATATGAATGAATAAACATTTCAATAAAGAGTTTAAAATGGAGGACGGGGAGAGATGCTTTAGATTGTGTGAGGAAATAAGTAGTCTTTTAATTGTCAGCAAGTCTGTTTCTGACTGGACAGATGTTTGGAATTTCAGAAGAAAGTGAAGGATTTCACATTTTAAACTCATTTTTATTTGAGGACATTCTGGTGGGTAGAGTGAGAGCCTTTGTATTTAATCTAAATGACACAAAGTATTTAATAG
This sequence comes from Rhabdomys pumilio, assembly GCA_030674055.1. Taxonomy (NCBI): domain Eukaryota; kingdom Metazoa; phylum Chordata; class Mammalia; order Rodentia; family Muridae; genus Rhabdomys; species Rhabdomys pumilio. Next base: position 31,183,496 of record JANHMN010000020.1, read on the forward strand.
AAGAGTGCTTTATGAATGCATGTGGGGTGGTGCTATTCAAGACTCTCCAATAATTGAATAAGCAGGTTGGAAAAGCTGCAGCTCCTACTTGGATTTCACTTGTCTCATTTCTAAAATGATTTAAGTCAATTACTAATGTATAGCATCTGAGCAACATATGAATGAATGTAGTCATTCATCTCAGGCTGAAGAAATCAACAGAATATTGTGTTGAAACAAAGTAACACATGGTTCTACTAAGTGAGGACCCTGGTGAATTCGTAGGAAGCTCGAATTCTAGACTCCAGGCTTAGATAGCTTATCACAACAGGAAGCTGCAGTGGACCAGGCTTGAGGAAATGATACCTATCCTCATCTTTGTGTTTTCTCCAAAGGGTTTCTTATGACATCACCCCTTTTCTCACAGCCTTGGTCCAGCTCACATGACTGCATGTTTTATTGCGTGATTGTTTATATTTGAAAATATTTATGTAGTTAAAGGAATAAAGAGGGAAAACAGAAGAAATCAACCTAAAACTGAATGGGATGTATTCAAATTATGTTGGCTTGAAGGGCAGCTTGAAAGACAAGAAAATTTTTAAAATGTCTTAGAAGAGACATGGTAATGGAAGGTACTGTAGAAAGAGGACCTTCAATGGGGCAGGCAAGATCGCTCAGTGGATGAAGGTACTTACTGCCAAGCTCACAGCCTGACTGCCACACTAGGGACTTATGTAGTAGAACATAGGACCAACTCCTGACAGTTTTCATCTGAAATCCACATGAACACCATGGCATATGTGATCCCACACACATACAGACACAGATAAATGCAAAATAAATAAAAATAAAAATATAATATAATATAATGAATGTTTTAAGTAGACTCATCAAAAATTGTAAAGTTCATAATAAAAAAATAATTAGTATTTAATTAGTTTTTTTTTTCATCCAGAAGAGTGACCAGAGGTAATAAAACCTCACGTGAACTTAGGCTGAAGCTTTGCTTTTAGAAGTTCTAGGAGCAGGATTTTAGGGAAGCAGCCACAACACCTGTTCTGTCCACTGATACTGCTAACAGTGATCAAAAGATAATTTCCATATACTGCTTGATAAAATATATATCTCGGTAACATGTGATTCCAGAATAAAATGATGTTGGATAAATCAGAGTCACAATGGGCTGTTGCTTCTCTCTTCAGACTTGGTATTGTTTGACAATTATTCTATTTGTCTTCCTTCTCTCCATCTTCTTTGGAGTAGGTTTTTGTTTGGCTGGTTATTGAGAAAATGTAATTTGCAATAATAGTTCTTTTCCAATTAGCTGAATGCTGTTGAGCTATAAAACAATAGGTTTTTATTTTCAAATACTGCATGCCTTAATTCCTGAGACTAGTAAGATAATTTAAACAAAGATCCAAAATTAGCGATCCTGACATTTTGATAGCATTCCAAAGAAATCCCAACATTTCTCACTTTGAAACTCCAAGGAGTTGGGTGAGTTCTTATCTCTCTGGTCTGATCTGGTCTGATGAAATGGCTACATTTCATCTCCTGCTGGATCAGCAATAGTGTTAGTTAAAACAGGAGTTAAAACAGGAATAGCGTGTTTATCAGCAATACTTTCTCATTTCACGTAAGAACTGATTTTGTTGTTTTGGATGTTTATCCCTCTACTCTATGTCATGCCTATTGCTACAGATGAAAAACACGGTTTTTTTTTCTTAAAAGTAATTTGTATAATTTACACACACAAAATAATGATAACATATTAAGATATGTTACCACATAGAAACAAGAGATTCATCACAGCTCTCTCTACCATTCAGAAGAGAACAGGTGAAAGGACTGAATGAGCCAGCAGTCAGGGAGATCTTCTGGGTGAGCCACAGCCATGCAACCCCAGGCTCACACAGGTGGCACTCCTGCTCTGTGTCTGTACTGGGGTTTCAGTGGACAGATGGGAAAGAATGCCATGTAAAGTCGTTTGAATAAGCAGCTTGTAGAACTGGCCTAACACCTCCTAACACCTCCAACAAGCATTGCTCGGTGCAATGGAATAATAAAAATGTTAAGAACTACCTAGAATATGATAGATTTGCCATACAGAAATGTGCCATATGGCTAATAAAAAGCAAAGTATAAGGACTGGTTGTGGGCCTAGACCTAAAGAAAAACCTACCCTCTAAAGCTTGGGGAACATTTCAAAAGAGAGGCAGGAAGTATGTGAGCTGGAGGATAGGGTACGGGGGCTACACAGTAGCATCCATAGACTCATACAACCATTGTGACTATAAGTATTTCTATAACTCTACAATTGTAGTTGCTTGTACCAGGACCACACAAAGACCAACTCGATCAGTATCAGTTAAAAAAAAGGGGGTGCTCATGGGACTCTACACTCTACCTCTCAGCTATTGGCCATGAAATGTTCTGGGAGTGGGGGAGATTGCTGTCCTGAGCTCTGTGTCCAGAGCTAAGCCCAACAGTCTCCAGTGAATATCTCTGAACACAAGGTACACAGATTGCCCTGGTTAATGTAAGTGGGTCAAAGAGTAAAATGAATCAACATAAATGTAAGGGAGAGAAGAGGGAGGAGATAGAGAGTAAACAGGGGTGGTGGGGAGGTGGGGGATGGTAATAGGGTGATGAAGTGGGGGATGGCAACAGTCAGTATGAATTGCATTTGTTCAACATTGTGAGAAAGTGAATTACATCAAAATAATCAACGTCTCCATCTCTCTCCTTTCTCCATTAATCAGTTTGTCAGCGTTGGGATGCAGACATATTAATACTGCTTCACCGAGTGGTCCTTCCTCCTGTTCTCGCCACCTACCTCTCAAAGTTAAAGAAACCACAGTTGTTTGGAAAGAGCACGTTTCACAGAGACATAACATTGAAAAGCACTCACGGTCTTCATCTGTCTGCACGGTGAGTTCTTGACTTTCCTTGCGCCCCTCGGGGTTCATGAGGATGAGCTTCACACTGACATTGGTGTACGGGGACAGGTTGGTGATTGTGTGCTGAGGGTGTGAGTTATCTGTGTCCCAGCTTACTTCTTCCCGCACCTGCTCCTGCCCTCCAACCTGGTAACAGTAGTGCACGGTGAGATTATAACTATGGCAACGAGTTACATTGTATCCAAATGGCTCCCAGCGGATGGTGATTTGTCGAGATTTGACCTCTACAACTTCTAGTTTTCTTGGGCCACGCATGGGATCTGTTTTTAAAAGGAAGAAAAACACATGAGGAAAAGAGTTAATGAGGTAGAGCCCATATATCATAGGAATGTGAACGACACACAAGAAATATATGAATTTTGAATAATATAAATTAAAATACCCAGAGAAAGACTAAGCTTGATTTTGCAATGGAGGTACTTATGTCTTACATAAGTGTTACTAGATACTTACTATGTGCTATGTCCTGTTGCAAGAAAGTGCCTCAAGATTGGGCAAAGAGTAAGCTCTTTTGTCACATCCATGATTCATCAGTAATTTTAAGTTTTATTTTCCTTAAGTGTGATTGCCATAGTGAACGCAAGAGAATGACAATTTGTTAGGAAAATAGATGTGTCAACTTATAACATGGCGGTTACGGTCACCAGGCATTTAAAAGCAATTCTGTGAACTGGATGCTTCCATTCCCAATGCATAGATCTCAGTTCTGTGGCCAAGTCAGGCTTGATGACTTAGTCAGAGTCAAGGCTAGATGGTGGCACCATGATTCTGATGTGACAAGGAAACAGGGCTTTGGGGTATTAATGGTTTCTAAACATGAAGGAAGACTACAACACACTGTGCAATAGCAATCCTCAATGTTTAATTCTGAGTCAGAGCCCTAGGAAGAATCCTTCCCCTTCTAGTCCTAATCCGTGGAAGCAGAGGTTCAGGGCATGGCCTCATGCTCAGCCCTCCTAGACAAAACTGCCCATGCTGGAGGGAGCCAGAAGTGTCTAAAGATCACATTAAACTCCCATGTACACCTGCCTCCCATGTGTCTGCTTCTAACAATGATCCCCATGCTGCTTTCCCTGTGTCATTTAGGGACCAACGACAAGACAAAATTGGCCCCAAGGAATACAGTGTGGCAACGGGAAAGATTATTCCTTATGGATGAACTAATTTTTTTATATTTAAATTATGAATGCTAGAAATCAAACTTTTAACATTACGAACATTAAGGCAGTACCATAAGTAAGTTACTTTGAAATGGCATCAAGGTTTCTTCCAGATTAGTGACCTTTTGTAATGTAAAGGAAATGTCACACATTATATAAAGCTCTATTAGTCAAATATTTAGGAAACTTTCAAGAAATCCAAGATCTCTTAAAGATTAGCAGGTATCTCTGCACCCTCTTCCTGTTTAATCACAGGTCTCCCTGAGGACTCTGCTAAAGTGTTCTCCCAAGGTTTGCAGCCATTGTACTAATAAGATGACTGATTGCCTCAGATATTAGCTCAAACGTGCAGCGTAGTTCTAACTTCACTTCAGTGGTTGACTATTTAGAACTGCATACATTAGTCAGCTTCATTTCAGTGTTCCTTACCTAAGAAAATACATGTTTACCTAAAGCCTCAGAATGATAAAGCTAAGCAGTTTTGTCTGTCTGCTGGTAAAGTTTTCACAGAATGCATTGCTTCCCTTTTCTTTGTGAGTGCCTTTAGGAATTCCAGCAAGGCAAAATGAAGTCTCAAGCTTTTCATTCATCTGCCAAGGAAATGGGTAAGCTATCAGAGATCAAACATCTCCATGACCAACTGTCTAAAACCACTGTTGGCATGAGAGTCATAATTAACAGAGTTAATAGGTGTGCTGCTCCAACTCTCAGATGAAGAGCCTGGCTCTCGATGCCCAGCATCCTCAAGTACCAGTCTGACCAAATGCAAAGCTATCTTACACAACCATCTACAAAAAGCGGACTGTTCTTCACATAGGATGTGACACGTCCTTTGGTGGGTCCACCATGCCACAGAGCAGATCAATAAACTAGAAATACATGAGCAGAGCAGACTGGGCTCAGTGGGTTATTAACACAGTAACAACAAAAGAAGGCATGGCATTGGGAGGATGTGGGAAGTAGAGGTGGATCAGGAAAGAGTCAGAGGAAGGAGTTGGGGTCAATATGATCAAGAGGCAGAATACTAGGCATGAAATTCTCAAAAATTCAAAAGAAACATGTTTTTAAAAGATCACCCCCTTCTCACCTTACAGTTTTCAGCTTAGCGTTCAAACCAAAGCAGACACACATTATAAAGAAACTACATTTGAAATTTTGGTCCTTTCCCAAGCTACCTGTCTACAGAGCAATCAATCAAAGCTTCCAGTCAGCCCAGTGTCCAGAAGGGGAGTCCACAGATAACTCCATAGGATGCTGTTGCTAATGTATGACATTTAGCTGGTTAGATGGATTTAGTGGAGTTCCAGCTGATGGAGAGTTGGGTCTATCAGAAGTCTTGACATATCTATTTAACACCTTGGAGGCCTTTTTCAAGGCTATGTAGCTCTGTTGTATCTATGGAAATGTGGATACAGTGTGGCAAGGTTGGTGTCAACAGAGGGAGCTATGAATCATATCAACAGGGCATCATTACGAAAGTCATGTTGATTCTAAGTCCTGGCCACTTCTCTTACTTATAAAAAGCTGTAGAGATTTTGATTCAACCAATTAAAGATTAAATGGTCTACTGTAAGTAGGATACCATAATTTCCTCTTGCTAGGACCCAGAGCCAAGGAATGTGTGCCAAGGTATTGGGTGTAGTTAAACAAAAGTCAACCAAACAAATATACTAACACATTCAAAGCATGGGTGGAACTCAAGTATTAAACATACATCTGAGGCTCTGTGGGGGCAAAAAATAAAATATGGAAAACCAAGACAAACAATCAAACATGAACAACAGATGCTAAAAGATACACCACAACATTTAAGTGGTATCGCATATGCTGCCACGAACCTGCAGTAGCTTTCTCTCTTCAGTGATACTATGGCTAGATCAAGCTGAGAGGCTAAGCCTTCAACAATTCATCCCAAGCAACCTTCTTTCCTCCCCTTTCCCTTTTCCAGTCTGCAAAATTTAATGTGAACCAGCCATGGCTTTAAAAGGGTTGCCTCTCGAGTTAGCATTTTATGCTGCCTCCAGTTTCAAAGTTTCTGTAGAGATATTTCAATTAGTGGGCTGCTAACTGTGAACAAGGCATTTCAAGGGGATACTGATGCCGGTGAGTTATACTGATGGCTGCTCAAGGCTTCCTAAAGGGTATTGTAGAAACAGATCACATGGTAGCGACTCCATAAGCAGAAATGTGGGGCTTCTGTAAGGCTAATTGGAACATATACTGCATTCCTGAGAGTACAATACAAATACCACCCTCACCTACCAAGTTCCCTTGGCATGCCATTAGTCCCATTCTATGGGAACAATATAGATCTCTTCCAGTTAGATAACAGGATAATAAACTAAATGCACAGGACCGGTAGTTACAGGATATTTTCTCTTCATTCCTCATGAACCCCAAAGACAGGGCTAAGGATAGGAATCGATTCCAAGGCCATTTCTCTTTTCACTCATACTCTCAGGACACACTGGCACAACCTACCTTCTTGACAAGCCCCACTGGTGTGAATCATGAGGCCAGCTGGTCCTGTGCGAGCTCACTGGCTCAGGATGTGCTACCAGGATAGCTTCCCTCAGGAGCACCATGGCAGTCACTGCAGGAAGCTTAGTGAGGAAGCTCCAGTGACTCCCACACTGGCCCAGGGCATTTTTCATTTAGTTCTCTTTCTGCCAGATTGAGGCAGTCTTCCAGTGGAGAAGCCTGACAGTTACATTCCTGACCCCAGGGAGTGGCAAGCCCAGTTCTAGCCTCCAGCCTTCTTGGTATCCTATTTAATCAGCCATCCTGGCTGCAGCTCCCTCATCCCCTTCTCTCAGAGTAAAGGCAGATGCTGACTGATAGGATCAATTTCCATTGCAGGCTCAATTCGCAGCTCATTTCTCTGGATCTCTGCACTTTACCTCCCATTACTTCTGCAGTGCTTTTTCAGAAACTCAATTTCAGAACCTGTGAGAGATATTTGGGTGTAATTTTAGGATCCTGTCATCGATAATCAAAAACATAGATTACAACCAACGCTCTCTCCCTAACAGGTTTCGCTTCCCTACCTCTTCGTGAACCTCACGGGGGTCTATTACAATACCAGGAATAACACCTAAATGTGGTGGCCCCTTCAGGACCTGCAGCGCCTTTATTTCTGCCCAAGAGTCTCACAAAGGAAAGCAGCAACATAATAAAGCCGTCGCTTCATTTGCTTCACTACTCAGCTAAATCAGAGTGAAGACCCCGTTAGCCCCTGTTCCTTTGGCTTCCCCAGTGATTCAGTATTCTTAAACAGCCATGGTTACAAGCTCATGGTATGGTTTGCAAAGTGGCATGGCCATGATTTTAGAATCAGTCAAATCTTTCTAAAGTTTAAAATGCATCCTTACTAGCCAAGCTTAAAATTCTGAACTGTATTAACTTTATACCCTGGCCACCCCCCGACGTCTGTACACCTAGGATGCAGCTCTATGCATTAAAGCTTGTTTGATACTTATTCTATATCCTGCACAATCTCTTCTGCCAGATTTTTTCCCATAGACGCTGCATTAATACCTTTTACAGTTCATCAAGACCAGAAGCAAGGAATGCCCGGAGAGCACTGTGGAGTTCAGGCTGGTCAGTGCAAGGTCAACCTATACTGCACAGCACAATCAAGTTTTTTAAACAAACAATGAAACAAAGCAACAGCAAGAAGGCATGCCCCCGACATTAATTTGTTTTTAAACATACAATATCCTGTGTAAGGGAAGAGTGATTCTACTTTCTAAAGGACAAGCTGATTTCCAAATGTGCTAATTTAGACCCAGCTTGGGAGTGCAGACCTGTAGTTTCAGCTACTTTGGAGGAGGAGGCAAGAGAGATCTCAAATTCAAGACCTACCAGGGACACAGAGTAAGTTCAAGGCCACCCTGAGTAAGAAAGAGCCTACCAGAGGGGGAAACAGTAGAGATTTTAAGAGCTTAATAGCTAGAACAATTGTTCCCAAGGATAAATAAATAAAAGGATACCCAGAGTCAAATATTCTATCTTTTCCCTTGGTTTTGAACATAGTCTCAAGATTCAAGGGCTGATGTATAAGGGTAATTAATCTACTACCCCTTGTCTCTGTCTACACATGTCACTTTGGCTATCTTCACTTTAACTGCAACAAAGAATTGGGAGTCACACTGTTATTAAACACTCAAAGCATTTCCTTACATAGCAACATGACTAGGAAGTACCTTTCTGGTGGGAACATAGACTTTCTTAGACAAGGAGCCAAACACTGCATAAGAACTCCAGATGCCAGCCCACAAGTAAACCTAGAGGGAGACATTTTCCAGTAGCGTTGGATGACCCTGGGAGAAGTGTGTGGACCATTGGTATGTTTGGTCTTGGGCTTAGGATGGACACTTACAAAGTAAAGAATACATTGAAGGATCCACAACTCCAGATGCATATGTAGCAGAGGACATCAATGGGAGGTGAAGCCCTTTTCTTGGTTCTGTGGAGGCTTGATGTCCCGTGAAGAGGGATGCTAGCACAGTGAGGCAGGAGTGGGTGAGTGGGTGGAGGAGCACCCTCACAGAGGCAAAGGGAAGGGGGGAAGGGGGACTAGATGGGGGATTTGTGGAGGAGTAACTGGGAAGGAGGGTATCATTTGAAATGTAAAGAAATAAAATGATTAATAAAAAAGAAGTAAAGAATACTGGGCAATGCTTACCAGAAGAGAAGGCAGAGCATGAGAGATAATGTATTTACTATGTCCATGGATGCTGTGCTTTGTGGTCCACAGTTATCAGTCCAGCACTCAGCAGACAGAGCAAGGAGAGGCGGATGCTGTAAGTTCACTTAGTTGAAGACAAGCAACTATGAGGGCTCGGCTCTGGATGGGCTACCTATATCAAATAGACCCCATCTGAGGCTCAGGGGACATCTTGGAAGTCAAGAGGAAAAGAGTGTGGAAGGGGAGAAGAGTCGCAAAATGCTGATTTCTGGACACGCTGCTGCACGAGCCAACTCACGGCAGCTGTGCTTATCTGAACAGGATCAAACCAGTCGAGATTCTACCAAGAATAGGGGAGACACCCTTGAGGCTCCAACCCTAGCATAGGAGCTACTGGTAGTTGGTGGCTGCTAAGGGATCGAGGATTTCCATCTTTGGAGCATATAGTCACTGGTATGTGGCTTTGACCCAGTGGATAGCCACACACACAAGTGCATATGAGCAACTCTAACTAATCAGACAGAGAGTTTATTAATAACAAAACAAAGGGGACATGAAGCTGGGAGGGAGACATGGTTGGGTCACTAAGAGGAGTAGGGGGTAAGCAATGCAAAGGATGGATATGACCAAAAAACTTTACTGGCATTTTCAAAGTCAAAATAAAAATATTATTAAAAAATGATCCAGGAGGGAAAACCACCCAGCATGAAAACCATATGCTACAACCAAAACCAAAACCAAAACCAAAACCAAAACCAAAACCAAAACCAAATTCTGTCATCAGAGTTGTGCATTCATTGATGATTACGTTGGAGGAGATAAACATGACTTCAGAGACTCCTACCAAGTGCGTTCACTACCAATGTGATGGATTATGAAAGGTCAAGCTGCAAGAAGCAAAAGTGTCAGAAGGTGGGTTTGAGATCCTGGGAGAAAGGGAGAACAGAGTTATCTAGTTTATACCTGTTGAATAATATCAACATATAGCTGAGAGCCTTTCAACAATAATAATATAAAATCAAACTATTGACAAGAATACATATAAGTAACCAGGGCACGGTGAGAGTTCAGATGTCACAAGACCCTTATATCAAGGAGAAGAGAGGTTTACTAAGTCAGATATAGACTACTGAAGTGTGGACAGCCATCTTTTCAGGTCATCACCATAAAGATGGCAGGAGAGCTGTATCATTGTGATAGTCTAAACATCAATCTATATAAATAAGAACATATCTGTTGTCAGTTGTGTGGCCAGGAGAGAGGGGAAGGTGGGAAGCAAGGAGAATATTCCATGCTCTTATTACTATCTGACAACATAGACTTCAAACCGGAAATAGTCAGAAGAGAGATGATGAACACACTCATCAGAGGGGAAAAAAAAATCACCAAGAGGATATCAGGATTCTAAACATTGACAGACTGGATGCAAGGACACTTAACTTTATAATTGAAACGTTACTAGGTGTAAATCACATATTGACCGTCACACACTGAGAGTGGGAGGCATCAATACCCTACTCATACCAACAGAGAGGTTATCCAGACAAAAAGTAAACAAGGAAATGCTGTCCCTAACTGACACCAAAAATCAAGTGGACCTGACAGATATTTACAGAATATTCCATCTAAACATTCAAATATATCCATTCTTCTCAGTAGCCCATGGAACTTTCTCCAAAATTGATCACATACTAGACTAAGACTAGACTAAAACCAAGCAAGTCTTAACATATATAGGAATATAGAAGAATAAAGAAAGTCTAAAAATACAGATAACTAGCAGTAATTAAAATTTAACCTAAGTACATTCATACCGACAGTTTAGTAGATGGATTTCTTCCTAGGAGAAAGACACATGTGCAAATCAATATAAACTTGATAACTGGGTATTGTGTTTGCAAAGAATACATTTCAGCTGCAGGCAAACAGAAAGTCGAAATGTTAACCAGAAGGAGTACTAACTGTGATTGGTTCGTGGTGAAGTAAGTACATATATGTCAAGACAGAGCAGTGGTCATTCTTATAGTGTAATAATATGGTGTTTGTCTCTCTAAAGTAAGGCAATATCATTTAAAACAGACTTTATTTATTATTTTTTTATTTTCTGTGCATGAGTGTTTACCTACACACATCGAGTGTGCCATGTGCACTCAGTGCCTGCAAAGGTAGGAGAGGGCATCAGATCACCGGAATGGGGTTACAGAAATTAGGGAAGAGTCATGGGGGTGCTGGGAACCCAACCTGGGTTCTCTGAAGGAGTAGTGGGTGCTCTTAACTACTGAGCCATCTCTCCAGACCTATATAATTGAAAATCTTAATACCCAAACTATAAATGTATATGACTATGTACAGACACTAACATTATACACATAATATTCAAATCCATCCTTAACCGCATGAAATGTTATAAGGCAAGAGTAATTATAATGATTTACCATTTTAAAAAAATCTATTAATGTAATTCATCACACTGTTCAATTGGTTTGGAAAGAGTATTTGTTAAAATATCCATAATTTAAAAGCTATTAGAAAATTAAGAAAAAAAATGTACTTTCTCAACCATGATTAGCAAGCATTGTTCTTTATATTAACAAGTTGGGCTGGAACACAAACTGATCAGCCCACTGTTTATATGCAATGCTTTTCTGTAATTCTACACAGTCAACAGTAAAAGGCACAGGGATGAAAGGAAGGGAAAACAAGCTTGCATCTGTACGACTATACAATATACAGCCGGTGCTGTGTGTGTGTTTTAGTACACACATGGGACCCACAAATTACAGAACACAGCAAATGTTCCGCAAGTGACCAAATATGAGACTCCTATCCTAATTCTCTGAATTTGGACATATTAATAACAAACCAACAGGAACTTAAATTTTCTTTTCATTGACTGTGGGGACAGATGATATAAAGTGCTCAGGCACAGGGTGCTCCGGGGAGAGGCAGACAAACGAAGCAAGCATGCATCCAAACCACAGAGTACTGAATAAAAATGCAAGTCAAGGAAGGCTACTGTGATGTGATTTTATGAAACTGAAAATGTGCAAAAGGGAGTCAGTGTATGCCATACAAAACAAGCAGCGACCCTAAAATGGGAGAAAATGGAAATATGAGAAGTCAGGATACTGGCATGTCGGCTTGGGGGCATAATGGGAGAAGACATACATACCACACAAAGGCTCTAGAGATACCTGTTTTTAAGCCATTCCTGTGCTGCCAAGTTATGGAGGCTATTATGTTTATGTTTATTATCACTTTATAAGACATTCAGTGGTTATTGTTACAGAAAGATGTGGATGTCTCAGGGCAGTTGACTCTTGGACACAGCATCTCTCAGGGGAGAAGGAGAAGGCCTCACAGGCCACAGAAGTCTGCACTGCTGTGGGAGGTATCCACGAGGTGGGACCCTCTGACTTGGCAGCCACAGAAAGCTGTCTCTACGTGCTGTACAACAGCCTCATACTCACAACCTTCTCATCCCTGGATCCAAATGCTGAGTTCTGAGAGCTGAGACTCATGCCTGGGCACAACCGGTGAACCCACATCCAATGCTTAGGGGGTATCCAGAGGAATCTCATTACCTCTCACAGTATTTATGGCACATTTCAAAAGGGAACTCTGGATATTTGCCTCAGGAAGGAGAAAGTATTCCAAGAGGTAACCTTCTAACACGGGGGCTGGTCCACACAGTATCTTTATGCCAATTTAGTGATCCTACCTCCACCAGTAAATTATCTACTTCCTTGAATCCTTTTTAGGCTCATCTGTTAGAAAACTACTGCACAAAAGGCATATCCAGGGGCTGGAGAGATGGACCAGTGGTGAAGAGTAGTGAATGTTCTTTCCGAGGACCCAGGTTCAATACCCAGAAACCACATGGCAGCTTACAACTGTATGTATCTCTAAGATCTGACACGTTCACATAGACATACACCAATGCTCATAAAATTAAAAAAATATTTAAAAGCCATTATATATATATACTTATTTATACACACAAATGCATACATATATACATATATATGCATATATATATATATATTTATATATACTATGTGGTATTATTGGTACTGTATGTTTTATAATTATATCATGTACACCCCACACAGCTAAATACCATATGGATCAGTGTGTACAAGCACATGTCTATATGTTTTGGTAGTGTATAAATTAGATGATTAAAGAGGAGTATTATGACATATATATATATATATATATATATATATATGACGATATGTACTTATATATCTATCACAAACTCTACAGTTTTCAGATACTTTTTCTGTAGTTAACAATTTCAAGGCATATGATAAACCCAGACTTCAGGTAAGAATATGCTGGAAGTCATGTATGGGGAAGTCCTATTTGTAAGGTTTTTCCCCTACAGGAAACTAACAGCATTTATTTATTAAGTAAACCACATTATTCATATCTACCATAAAATACTTAAGATGTATTTCTTTCTGAAGTTTCCAATCTCACGATCAATATTATTTGCCCTCTGTGCCACAGTCAGGATGCCTTCCTAATGACAGTTATCCACATCAACCAAAAGACCAATTTTTTTAAAATATTTTTTTTTCATTAGAAAGCCATAGAAATTAACGAAATTAACTGATCACATAACCTTGTTTCACAAATCACTGAGGGGAATTTGTCTGCTGTGCCTCAAGCACAGCTTTCTCTGGAAAATTCTCATCTCTGTGTAGATAGAGCCGCCTTTTAACAAAGAAATAACGGCCTTCAATCCCATTTCAGCTTCTAGATGATGGCTGCTAGGCTGCAATGAGAAGCCTTGTGATGATCATGGTCTAAATCTCAAAAAGTGCAAGTGATGACCGCGGCTGTATGTATGCTTCACCATTTCCTAGGATAATCAAGCCACATCTCTCACGCCATAACTAAAGGCAAGCATTACCCTTGAAGACGCTTATCTTTTTCAACTGAGATGGTTTTCAGAAAAAGCATCAATGCAGAATATAATAACAGATATGTACAGTTATTTGATTTTCACGAGTTAATTTTGGAAATACCTTAACTCTTCCACATTTACTAGTTTCACTTTTATTGTTTGCCTCTTTGTTGGTAGAGTATCAAGCTATGTAGCTCAGGCTGGTCTATGCAGCTTCTGCTGAATTCCAACCTGTGTTCCTTCTGCCTCAAACTCCTTAGTGTTTGGCTTATGGGAGGTATATGCCGCCATACCCCCTCCATCATCTGTACCCAGAAAAAATTATAAGTCACCACACCAAAGACCCATCTGCAGTCCCATGATCTTTGTGTTACTGCATGCAGTAGGCAAATTAGGGAAGTTAATTATTATTAGGGAATTATTATTATTATTAGTTAATTGTATGCTAGTGTGAGCAAGTGCACGCCAAGGATGGTACTGAGCTTGGAGGTTATAGGAAAACTTCTGGGAGTTGATTCTCTCCTTTCACCTTGTTTGAGGCAAGTAGCTCCTTGTTCTTGATGAGCTACACTCTAGGGTTAACTGGCCCATTAGTTTCTAGATGACTCTGTGTCTTCCTTCCACCACATTGCTGTATTGGGACGACATATGCATGCCACAGGTGACTGCGCCTTGCTTGTGATGTGGGTTCCCGAGGTTAACTCTGTTATCACGATTGCAGTACAAGCATGTTCACAGCCTGAGCCATCTAGCCAGTGCCTGAATATGGGAGTCCCTGAAGTGTGTACTGACTGGCTGACTGGCTGATGGGCAGCTAACTTACTGCACACTTACTGGGACATGACTCAGCCACAGGAACAGAATGCTTTCCCATCATTGATAGGAGCTAAGATGGAGCTGAAATATTTTCTACTTTCTATGAAGACTCTCTATTTCTGTGTCGTGTCAATGCCTCCTCCTCATACTCACACCACATCCGTTTCTCTAAGTGCTTTGAACTCGGTCCAGGCACGACATATGGCGCTCACGAGCCACATGGACAACTTCATCTTGTCCTGAATTTCTTGGTGAAATCACCAAAGGCTACACTCATGGTATAAAAGGATCCGTTCGGGTTCTACTCAATGAGATTGTTGAATTGTTACGGTGGGACGGGATGGACGAACCACATTTCATCCTGAAGATGAACTTTACGTGGACACTGTTGTGTGAAATAAAGCAAGGCTCAGTAAAAGACTTCCTGGGTATTTATTTCAGACTATATAACTCAGGAGGAGGCAAAATGATTTTTCAGAACTGTCAGAAATTGGTTCGAAATAGGTTTTGACCCTTTTCTAACCCTCATAAAGCTGCGGTGCCTACAGAAAAACTTAGAAGTTTGGAACTGATATTTAGCTCATGGCAAAAAAAAAAATAATGAAAAATACTCAGGTTTTCTGACAAGTAAGTGTGATCACTGGTAGAAAAGAGACAATCAGAAGACAATCTCAGCTTTACCCACAGGGAAACCATTCTTTCTAGTTACTTCTAAGCAGATAAATGTTATTTAAATATTTTCCATGTTCAGAGTCTCCCGTGTTAGTATTTAGAATCGTTTCATGATCACATGGTTTTTCTGCTTGAGGTTGTTTATATATCTGGACAAATGGTTTTCACAACAAACCACACTCGAGTCTGCTAGATTGACAGCTATACTATAATTACTCTTCTGTGTTTCCATCAACAAGGATTGTTTTTTAAAAAAAGACTTCCTTGGTATCAGAAAATGATTAATGCATTGGTTATTAGTTGGAACCCTGGTGTGAGGGCTGGGCCTACATTTCCTGGCAGAGTATTAACACACTACATGTTCTCCGTTCAGTCTTCAGTCCGTAACCCTCCAAAGACAAGCGTCCTCTAACCATGTCTGTCTGTCCAGCCTCATTCATCCTTTACAGCATCTTGAGAATGGAAAAGGGTAAGACATGGAACATCCAGATGAGCCTGGTGCTTAGGAGGACAGACAGGGGATGACTCTGGAGGAAATAAAAGCTCTCTTCTTTCAGGAGATAAGAAGGAGAGCAACTGGAAATGACTTCTGCTCTTTCCACTAGAACACCAAAGGCCCTCGAGCTCACTCCCTAAAAGGCCAGTTGACCTCCATCTCCATCCTTTGCTGTCATTTGCTGAAAGCTAGCCTTTGTTTGGTGACAACTCATCTACTCGGTGGCTTTACCCTTTAACACTAAACTCAAGTGTACCCTGAGGCAGTTCAGTTTCCTGACTTCCTATGTAGAATGGCAATGGAGAATTTCTGCCACTTCTTTCCTTGGAATTCCAGAAACCAAGACAGTGTTCCCATAAGAAATGTTTCATGGCTATTAGTCCACTGAGATGTTTGTCTTCTGTTCCATATGCTTTTAAGGCTGGCCTATTCCATTTACTTATGAATGGCAGCACCAAACTCTCTCCTTCAAATGAAAGCTTATCACCTCGTAGCCCAGAAGCAAGAAGGCATGAAGTAACATGGCCCTCAAGAGTCCCTTGTCTTGTCACCAGATACCATCCTTGCCTTGTTCCCTATATCCTGGTCTGGAGGAGGGGTATTTTGTTGAAGATCTCCTAATGTGCAGGGCTATATGAAGCTACATGCATACACACACACACACACACACACACACACACACACACACACACACACA
>JANHMN010000020.1:31199890-31219890 GCA_030674055.1 Rhabdomys pumilio
ACACACACACACACACACACACACACACACACACACACACACACACAGTTTAAGCACTCAACACTGGAGGACACTGAAGCTGTGACTAACAGCAGGGCCATTTCTTCTGCTCTTGTGAGTTGCTAACCTTTTTTTGTAAAACCTTGCCAGACTCTTACCTCCTTGAGCCAAACAAACGCCAATGACAGGGCACAGCTAATTCTTCACTGGAGCACTGCACTCCATCAGTGTGTGGTTTGTTTGTTAACTCTGTTAATTTGGAAGTAGCTGGGGTCTGTGTGGTACACCATGTGGTGTAATATTCACTCATTGACTGCTGTTAACTTCTGCTTGAAACAGTCATCCTTTGAACAGTGGCAAAAAGTTCAAATTTTCATGAGTATACATGGATAGCAATTATATTGGGCTGCTGATACCTTTAAAAAAATAGCAACAATCTATCTTTCCAAACAACATGGCTGTTTCCATCCTTCGTGCTTCAGTCTCAGTAAAGAGGTAGACTTCCCACATGTAAGTCATGGTGCAGTTGGAATGAATCTACAGACATTTTTTTGTAGACCTTGTTAGCATTCTGTCTAAACTCCACCCCCACAGTTACCTGGCAGTAGCCAGGTAGGCCAGGTCCACTAGAAAAGGGGCTCTTGCCCTCTCCTCTCTCTCTTGATCTCTTGCTCTTGCTCTCTCTTTTTATTTATTTATTTATTTATTTTTTATTGGATATTTTATTTACATTTCAGATGTCATGCCCTTTCCCCATTCCCCCTCCCTAGAAAACCCCTATCGCATGCCCCCTTTTCCTTTTTGCTTTTATACAATTTTTAAAAATGTTAATCAAAGGCTTTATAAGTTTGGTAATGCTCAATTAGAAGTGTAACCCAATACCCAACCTAGATATATCAACTATCTTTGACTGATGGAGACACGTGAACATCTGCCTCCATGTCTCCCCCTCTCTTTCTCTCTCTTTCTCTCTCTCATCACCTAACTTTTCCTGTCCTTCTCCTCCTCTTGTACCTCACTGGTACAAATCTGCTCTTGCTCTCTTGATCCCTCTGTCCCCTTGCTCCTTCCCTTCCCCCTCTCTCCACATACTCATGGCCTCTACTCTTCCACTTTCTCTCTCTCTCTCTCTCTCTCTCTCTCTCTCTCTCTCTCTCTCTCCCTCCCTCCCTCCCTCCCTTTCTATGCCTCTACTACCCTCCTGGCTCCCTTCCCCATGCCCTAAATAAACTTTATTCTATACTATACTGGTGTGTGGTTCTTCTCAGGGAGAAGAGATGCCTCGGCATGGGCCCGCTGAGACATCCCCTTCCCCCATACCTCACCACACACCCACAGAACATACTCTATTTATCTCTTCATCTTTTTATAAACACATCAAACCCAATGGCAAGGTTTGTGGGGAGATGGGGGGTTTAGGAGTGCCTATGCCAAGATAAATATGAGAATGGGGTGCCTCTTAGCATTGACCTTGCTGTCTAGGAGCAGGGATTATACAAAGCACTGATTGATACTGTCAAACCCATCCTTTTAATGGCCTTACTGATCAAGACCTCTCACCCACACTGCAAATTCTGAGAGATGTCTTTTTCTAAGGTGTGGGAAGCAGAGAGATTAAATGGTGGTCTTAGTTAAGGATAACAGATTCAAGAAAACAAACCACATCTAGGTGGGCAAATAAGGCCAACAGTCACAGAGAAGACCTGGGAAGAAGGTGTGTGATCAATAACCTACATTACTGCTAACAGGTTCCCTCTTATGTTTGGAATACTTAATAAAAATAAATACAGTTGTGTTGACGTAGATAGACATGGGAGAGAAAATAGATGCAAGACAAAGGAGACTCAGGATGAGCGCTGTTCTGTCACCTGTGTGACAGAAGGTGATAGAAGAATGTAACATTTGGATCTGTGGAAGCTTTCTATTATAGTCATCTCCACTTTTACAGATTTATATTCTTTTGAGTACCACCTTCGGCTGGAATTCATATACTGTGAAACCCACCCTCTTAAAGTGCAGAATTCAGCAGTGTGTGGCACATTCACCAAGTTATGCAGCCATCATAAAATCCTAAGTTCTATGTAGTTTCAGCCCCCCAGAGAAGGACTGCACATTGACCACGGTCTCTTCCCATTATCTTACACCACCCTTGGCCCCACCACCCAAGCCTTGACAACCACTCATTTATGTCCCTTTTGTGTAGACTTGCCTGATCTGAACAGAGCCTAAAACTGGAGTCACACAGTAAGTGGGCTGCTGTGTCTGTCTTCCATAATGTTTTTTTAGCACATTTCTAATGCTTGTTTTGCTGGAGTGCATCTGAGCCTCCACTGTCTCTTTCTGCCAGATAATATTGTGTTTGGTAGATATACTCCACGGCTTTGTTTCATCCATTCATCTGTGGATGGGGACTCAGAGTTCTATCCATGTTTGGCTTTTGTACATAGCACTGCTATGAACATTCATGTACAGGCTTTGTGCAGACACATTTTGTAAGTTGTGGGAGCATTCTCAGAACTATATCTTGGAGCATAATTACTATATATTTAACCATTTGGTTTTCCAAACTGGTGATACTTATTCCCATCACCAATGTATAAGGGATCAAGTTTTCTCTGATCCTTGTCACATCTATTATTTTATTTCTTTATCTCATTTTTTTTTATAAAAAAATAGCAATCCTAGTTTTCTGATAGATAGGATGCTAAGATCTTATTGATAAGCTTAATAGGCCCCTCGTGTATCATCTATAGAAAAATGTTTGCTCAAATCCTTTGTCCCTTTTCACTGGATTTTCTTTGCCTTATTGATTAAAAGGTTCTTTGTATATGTTGGATATCAGCTATTTGACAAATATATAATCTGAAAAAATACTCTGCTATGGTTTGAATTGCAACACTTTAAATTTAATTACATTTGATTGGTGTGTAATTTTGTTACTTGTGATTCTGGTGTCTTATCTGGAGACACAATCTAAGACCACAAAGATCTATGCCTATGCTTTCTTCTGATAATTGTATGCTCACAGGTCTTGCCTTAGCTCTTGCCTCCATTCTACACTTGGGTTTGCATGTGCTGTGGGGTTCAACTTCTTTTCATCTTTTCTTTCTTTTTATGAGACCATTCTTTCCTACTCAAAGATGAAAATCAATTGGCCAAAATGTAATAGAAGTTTATTTCTAAAGTTTTAAGTCTCTTGCATGGGTTTATATGTCTACCTCAATGACAGTACTCCAGAGTCTTGATTACTGAATTTATGCAGTGAATCTGCTCTTGAGTTAAATTCTCACACTCTTGATACACTGGGAGACCTCCACTTCTACTTCAGATAGGTCAACACAGCTGGGACACAGGAAAAAGCATTTGTATCTTTCATGCACGTGAATTTTTTTCATGCATTTGTATCTTTCCTGAAGTACCAGAAGTTAATAAATCACTTTCCATTCATTTCTCAGATAACATCAGTTCAGAGACACTGCTTTTCTGTTGGGAAGGGGAGAGGGAGATGAGGAAGATACTTTCCTGTACCACACACTACCAGGTCCTAGACTAGGTGTCTGCCTTGACCTATAAAGACTAGAGCAAGTGCTGACTCAGTTTCTAAAGGCTTGAGGCTATCTTTCCAACATAATCCCATAATCCCTTCTTTAGTGCCCTGTCTGGAAAAACTGAAGGCCATCAAGTGCTTGCTGTTGGTCACATCAAGTACCAGGGCTCTGATATCTCCCAGGCTGAAAAACAGGGAGGGTCCTTTGATGGTAGTGTTAGCAAGGACGGTCTGTACATGGACCAGCCTCTTATCTTTTGCCATTCTCCACCTCTCTGACCCTCCTGAATCCTTACTTTCTCTCTAACACCTCTACTCTTTTAAAAATGCCCAGAGATCTCTATAAAAATTTCCCATTGCAGTTAATGCTGATTAAAATGTATCTCCATCAAGTTTGTGTTTGGCTCTGTTTATCTCAGTAGACATCTAGGGATGAGACGCAAGGCTGGGTATGAGGTCTGACTTTGTGCAGATGCCTAAGTGTAGAAGAAACATTCCTCTCAACAAGGGTAAAGTGAAAAGGAACACTCAAAACACTCTCTCTAAATAGCATAACACACACACACACACACACACACACACACACACACACACACTAATTTATAGTACATACCAACTTTTCCCTAATGCCGACTCAGCAAAGACAGAAAGAATGCTAAAACTCCTACCTGCATGATCAAATAAGAGGAACAGGCAGAGACTAGCTCAGTTTAAAGACTACTTCAGTGAAGACAAAGGCAGTGATTGCCTGGCACATCTGTTCAGCAGGTTAACAGAGGTTAACATGGAGGTATTTTACTAGTGACTGCCTAGGTCATGGGGAAAGAATGACATCCAAGGCAAACCTGAGCCATATGACACAGAAAGACAGAGACAGACAGACAGACAGACAGGGAAGGAGGAAGGAAAGATGGGAGAGAAGTGGGGGGGGGGTGATTACAACAGAAGAACGAATGCCAGGCGCTTGATTTAAGGATAAGCTAGGTTCAGTTCTCTTTACCAGTTGCTCAGAGGTGCTAGGCACTGAGTCTTCATCAAATACCTCAGCTTGACTGAGGTTAGTAAAAGGCCTGAAGATGCCATAAGAGTCGGCATACACCGAGAGAAGAAAGTCATGGAAAGAAGAAAAGGTGGGAAGGGACAGGAAGATGGATGAGGTGACCAGTTCCAGAAGCAGAGATGGAGTGGGGAGAGAAGGCCAAGATCAAGGGGAAGGCTGCCTTCTCTCCTGGCTAACATTGCCCTGGCAAAGGGAGAGGGAGTCTGGGCCAGGGCAGTGGCAACATGCAAAATGGCTTGGAAACAGAAACACAGGATCTGGATGACTAAGTAGGATGAGGTAAGGGTGGGAGGGACATGGAGTAGGAAAGACACCAATAACGATCCAGCTTGTGCTGAAGGTGTCCTTGTAGAGACAGTGAAAGAGAGACCAAGTAAACAGAGTCCTGTCCCAGAGACCTGACATCCATGTTGGGACTCAACATGCCGCTGTGGTTAGCGCAAAGTGCAGTGCAGGGATGAGAATTCAGAGGTAGTGCGATGGTGATTCAGGCCGCCCACACGGATGGGTAACAATTCCCAGGAAGGCACAGAGACAGAGGAGGAGAGTACAGCAGCGAGGACTCTCTGAGTCACATCTCATGTTATCCTTGTTTTGGATTTTGTTTAAGATTCTCATGGAGCTGAGAATACTAGGATATTAAGGGTTATGATTTTTAAGCCATGCCTTCTTAGCTATATGCCACTTTCGATATATTATTTTCCAATAAGTCTTTCTTACCTGAATTTTAAAAGGAAATACATAAATTTTAAATCAAGGGCAGGATTTTACACTCTGAAATAAAGGCAACTGGTAATCCATATTTTATATCTGGGATGTATGACTAGTTTCATACTTAACAGAATGCCTCATTTAAATTCTAATGTATTTTAATAAGGAATGAAAGAAAATATCACCCAGTATATTTTTTTTTCTTAAATTACCCCTAGTGCTTGATTACCCCTCCACAATCAAAATCATGTCTTAAATATGAATGATACAAAACAAGACTACAGACTGCCTGTCTAACAGGGAGACTTCAGCTGCTTGTTTCAAATGACATACCTAGCTATTCAGTAATCACTTTATAATAACCCCCTTCATTTCCAAATCTACTTAGCCATCAGGCAGCAGTGAGGAAGGAGCTGGCGGCAGTTTCTACAACTGCACATTAGTTTTACATTACATGACAAGCTAATTCTAGAGACTTCTAAAGAGAGACAAGCACGGGTCCTTGTGATTTTCTTCCCTTTGCATGAAAGAAACTTGTGTCTAGCTGATAAATGAAAGATAAAAACAATAGAGACACTCTTCGCTTCATCCCCTGCTGGTGACAGCTGGCCCAGATTGCACCTCAGGTGACAAGGAGCACCTCTAAGTTGAGAGAAATCTTACAGTTTCTCCCCAGCAACAAGCTGAGAATCCTCCTGCAGGGTTTGGAATCCCACAGCTGACTTTCTCTCAGAAGTCCTGGGAGTAACAGCTACAGGTCATAGGGAAGGACCTGCTTCTGCGGATCATGGGGCAGGAGATCCCACCGCACTGCAAAGTAACTGACAAACATACTTGGGTCTTTTCTCTTCCCCTGTCATGGATGTGTATTTCAGTGCAGACTAATTTGGGCCCGGCCTTAATGGTGTATTTAATTAAGTCCCAAACCACACTAAGTGCCAAGTGTGTGCCTATTTATCACCAAATATTTGAAAGGGTGAAACAGCTTTGAAGGCATTATTGAATCCCACCCATGATGCATAGCCGAGAAACACTCTTGGTTTAAGGTTATAAGATAGCCATGAAGATCACTTGGGAAAATGATAAAACATGGCCCAACTCTTCACAGGGCTTAGCAGCTCCATCCTTGCTAGGAAAGCACAGGCACAGATGTTGTTCATAATGTTACACAGAAATAAATAAATGGGGTATTTCATACAACAGTCAACGGAAGAGGGAAGGGGCTTCCTTGCAATCTCTACAGTCTAATCACCCCAACACACACATACACACACAAACACACACACACACAAACACACACAGACACACACATACACACATACACACATACACACATATACACACAAACACACACAGACACACACACATACACACATACACACATATACACACACAAACACACATACACACACAGATACACACAGACACACACAAACATACACACAGACACAAACACACACACATATATACACATACACACAGACACATACACACACACAAACACACACATACATACATACACATACACACACAGACACACAACATACACATAAACACACACATACATGCACACACACATACACACACACACACAGATACACACACACACACACACACACACACACACACACACATTGCATTAATCCAAGATCACCATCAGTTATGTCATCTGAAGCATGGATCTGAGACATGCCTGCCTGCCCTGGTCAATCCATGCTAAGGAGATACTGCCAGTGAATACAACATGGATAAATGGTAAAGTTATTTTTTCCCTCTAAATGGCTGGATTTAGGTACGTGTAATCAGCCTCAGCAAGAGAGCAAAATGAGACCTGGCTTGGCACGTTAAGTCTGGGGTGCAGGAACTGATAAGTGAATGGTGTTCTGCAGACTGATAAAATGGACTCCTATCTGTTCCATGATGCAAGCCTTGAGCAGATACAAGTTGTTCTTTTACCAAGCGGCTATATAGATAATGTTTCTAAAATCTGGCAATGACATAGATCACAGACAAGAACACTGGGAACATGAGATTAAACAGCAACAGGACACAGAAAATTTCAAATTCAGAGTTGCCTAAACCTTTCTTTTCTAGTTCCCCACATGAAGTATATGCCACTGGTCTCTAGCAAATCTGGGATTCTTTTTCCTTAAAATTCCTAGCACTAGGATAAGGAACTGAATCTTTAAAGCTGTATCTCTATCAAGTGAATGTTGGTTGCCTTTCTAGTCCAGTGTGTTTACCCTTCCTTTCATTCAGCTGTTGGGGGATGGTTTGTGCAGAATGTGCTCATGTGCTAATCTCTATACCTAGAGATCTGACTACAATCTGACCTTGGTGTGACTCAGTAGTTTTAAAAGTATTGTTCTCTAACATCTTCTGATTGGTTAAACAGAAAGCTGAATAGCCTATAACTGGGTAGGAGAGGATAAGGGACAGGAGAGAAGGGGTCTGAGGTGGAAGGAGAGGAGTCACACAAATGACAAAGTGTTGCAACTAAGCTGGCAGGGATAGGGGCCATGTGGCTGGAAAATGACTGGGAAGTAGACAAGCCCAGCACAATCAGATAAGGATAGCTCAGAATCTGCCCATCCATAGTGCCTTGAAATCTTTGATAAACATAAAGGTCTCCATGTCATTTACTGGAAAACAAGGACAGGCACAGAAGAGCCTCATACTTTTACACTCAGCCATGATACAGGCAGGTAGACTAGCTGACACTAGAACCTGGGTGATAACAAAGATGAGTGTGAGGATCACCTGGGAGAGATCAAGGACAGCAGGATTCATGCCTTCGGTAACAAAAGCATGTGGTAAAGGGCTGGTCAGTGTGACTCAGTGAGAGAGGACTTGCCTAGCACACTGGAGGTCATGGGTTCAATCTTCAATACCACTGAACAACAACAACAAAAATCTTTACTCACTGGCCCATCTCACGAGCCCTACAATTGGTTTCTAATTGGCAACTTCAATTAAAGAAAGTAAGAGGGCAAACTGTATAACATGCCTCACCATGTACCAAATACTTAATTTTAAAATAACATTAAAGATATCATTATTTTTGAATACTTATATATCATATGCCATGTATATGTGTATATATGTATGTGTATATATGTATATACACATACACATTCACACATCATATACATACACAAAGCTATTTATTAAGCATAAAAGTGATAACTGTAAAATTATAGCAAGAACTTTTAAGTTGAGGATTGAGGTACCTGCCTCCTAGCACTTGGGAGGCAGACATTAAGTTCAAGCTTAGCCTGAGATACATAGGGAAACACTGTTCAAAAACCAAAAAGAAACTCACTCGAAACATTGTTTCACTATGTGATGAAGACAGAACCTCCCTTTGTTGTTTGAGCAATCATTGCTGTGTGGTGGTGGTGGTGAGGGAACCCAGGACCTCCAGCGTCCGAAATGCATGCTCTCCACACTAAGTCCACAATGCACCTTCCCTTTAAATAGAAGCACAGACTGTAAGGTATCATATCCTTGAGGAGAGAAATGCTGAAATATGTGAGAGTCCTCAGAACTTCTGAGGTCCTACTTCCTGTCTCGGGCTCCCTCTGCATACACACAGTACTCACCATTTAACAGACATTTGCGACATGGACAGTGGCATTTTATTGACTTCCAAGGCTGGTTACTAGACCACAAATCTAGTGGATTCTATTAATGGAGGCATCAGAAATCAACCGCATAGAGAGTTACGAATCTGACAATTACTTCTGAGCTGTACAAAATTGTAACATACATCAGGGTATGTTCTCTAATTCTGTCAGAAAATAAACTAGAAAAGGGCCCTAGTTATTTAGAAATATGGAGATTTGATCAAGAGGTCACAAGGACATGCTTCCCCTCTGATGTTTCTAGAACTGACCTTATCAGATACACTACTTTTAGTGATGTACACACTGGTCATTTTGAATTTTCCCAGGATTAAAGTGGGAGGAAATAAAGACTCAAATAATAAACACCAAAAAAGCTAAGTGGCTGCTGGAAATGTTATGTCATTGCCATCTATAATATGATTAAAAATATACGGGTGCCTGCTAAAACCTCAAGACACTAACTGAAGACCAAATTCCAGGAAGTCGGGATCTAGTTTTAAAGCCATCTGGGCCTTTGCTTCCTCCAATCCTGTCAGCTGCTTGCTTCCCGTTGAACCCAAAGAAAACCCAATTAGTGTGACAACTGACTTCATTCCCTCATTGCAGTGATATGCTCTGGTTCAAAAGTGAATCTAACCACACCCCAGCTGGAGCATGGGAACAATATCAAAGTCCAGTGGACAACTAAGCATGGATTCCACTGGAATATAAATATGAAAAACAGTAGTTTGGTGCTTACAACAGCCATCCTACATAAATGATTTCCGAAGGGGCACCAAGTTCAAGGTCTGCTGGAAACACATAAAGAGGAGAAAAGAAAGAATACACGCTAGTGAGTAGGGACTGGCACATGGCAATACTGCTGCTCACCCTCATGCCCTCCAGGGGGTTCTTTGTAAGTATCCCTTCTGCCTTGGGGCAGAACACACACTGCAATCAAAACCGGGCCCCTAAAGAATGTCTCACTGGTAACTTAAGGAACCTGCTGAAGGTCTGATCTAGGATGTCCTTCCCCCAAAGGCCCATCAAAGTTTAGTCCTTATGGCTGAGACACTATTGGGAGGTGGCAGAACCTTCAGAGGCAGCACCTCTCAGGACTGGATCATTGTCAGTGTGTCATGGACCGAAAGGAATAGAATCAAACAGACACAAACAGAAATTTCTGAAACCAGGAGCTGACATCCCTTTCTCTTCTTACAATAGGGGTTTTTGCAGGTGTCCTCTTTCTCACAGATGGATGGCCAACTAAGACTCCACTTACAAGTGTTGCAAGGGTGAGCTGTGTGTGTAAAGTAAAAGAAACCAGAGATTTAGAACTTAAAAGATTAGTGAGACGTGCCAAGGGTGGGATACTCATGCTATTTTATTCCTATTCATTTACATATATTCATATATATATATGTATATATATATATATGTGTATATATATATTGCTTACACATATAAACATACACATACACTTACACATATATACTTACATATACACATACACTTAATTCATTTCTCAAAATAAGTACCTCAAGGGAAACGGGTATTTTTCAACAATTGTATTTAACTAAATCAAAGTGTCTTAAAATTCAGATTTTGGATCAGCAAATAGAAAAAAATATGACATTTGCTGCCTTTGAAATTAAATAGTAAAATCCTGACTATAAAGCAAAGAGGGAACTTTTCAAACATCTAAGAAGCCATTATCTAAGGCATAAAATATTTTTTTTGATAAATTCATTTCTGAGAGCTGGGAAAATTAGTAAAGATGTAAGAAATTTATTTCTTATGAAGTCGATGAGATAAGATATGGCAATTCCGACTAATGAAGGTATCAAACAGGAGACCAGACAAAGTTCCCAGAGTAAGAAGCACGTGGACTTTACAGAGTCTGTATTCCAAGTAGATGGCCTCAAAGAAGAGATTATTCATTTGGGGGGGATGCAATTTTTGTCTATTCTATTCTATTCTATTCTATTCTATTCTATTCTATTCTATTCTATTCTATCTATTCTATTCTATAAATGTGAGTGTTTTGCCTGCATGTATCTGTGGGTATCACATACATGCCTGATGCCCTGAAGAGATCAGAAGATAACACTGGCTCTCCTGGAGCTGGAACTAGGGGCAGTTGTGACCCACTGTGTGAGTGTTGGGAACAAATCCAGGTCCTCTGCAAGAAGAAGTCCTCTTAACCCCAACACTGTCTCCCCAGCCCCAAGTCTCAGTATTTTTATGACAGAATATTCCCATAAAACCAGAAGTTCATTGTCCTAGTTCTTTAAAGCACGGACCATTCTTTAAGCGCAAGTCCTAGCCAGCAAGGGTGCCATTCTGTGGGGAGCCAACAGAAGGTGGCTACCATCCTTGTAACCATCTTGAGCCATATATCTTGACAAGAGACTTGTTTACAACAGCCTACAACAGCTGAGCACACTCTGATAACAACTAGTTTTAGACATGCAGTATTTTCCCTTAGGTGTGTGAGACTTAAAGGCATGACTTGGAGATCAGATTTAGAGACAAGACCTAAAGGCATGACTTAAAGGTGTGACTTAGAAGTGAGACATATAAAAGGTGAGAGGCAGACAGAAGACAGACACTCGTGACTTAGAACTTGGAAGGTAACTTGGAATTAGACACTTGATACTTGAGACTTGGAGCTGGAAGAACTTGGAACTAGGAACTAGACACTTGGACTAGAGAACTGGGATTAGGACTTGGTGCTGAAACCCAAGATTTGAGACTTGGAGGCACTAGGGACATGGAGAGATGAAGAGAGACTGAAGAATAAAAGGGATTGAATCACACTCTGTCTGGTCTCCATTCTTCGAGTCCATCCTTACTCTCTCTCTTGCTGAACCCCGACCTTCGGACCAGAGCAGCTTGGGGCACTGCGGGCTCTAACAACTTAGCCCCCAAGGCTTTTGGCAGTGCGGGTTCCAACATTGATAGAGTGGTCCGTAACATTTTGGTCCCCAAGCGTGGGGCAGAGAGGTTCGCAACACCATTCCTATAACTCAGAATTACAATGCTGCAGATAATATTATCTTTATACTGTTTGTATAATGGGGCAATATCTGATTCTGTCTAGCATACAGTTCATTGTAAGTTTACTCAGAGGATGAGGGCAATCCTCCCATGCTTTAAAGCCAAAGTAACAGTGTAAAAGATTAGTGAGACATGCTAAGAGTGGGATACTCATGCTATTTATTCATATACATTTATAACATTTACACACACACACACACACACACACACACACACACACACACACACATATATATATATATATATATATATATATATATATATATATATATATATATAATGTGTTCTGCTTACCTTCATGTTATGCTAGCAAATCCATCCACCCTGTTAGTGTCTTTCTGTACCTATTGCTACCTTGCTTTGGTGATGTTACTACTCTGTTTATTTGAGTTGAAGAACATGGCTCTCTATTAACCCTTGAGCAGGCCTACTCAGAGCATCATAGTAGGACTATATAGACATCTGGTCTCATATAGACTGTATCATAGAAGACAATCCAGTAAACGTTCATTTAATATCTATTTTTCTTATCTGCTCTATTAGTCTAGAGAATCCCAAGTAATGTAACTGCTAATCAGGAAGCAGAGAATAGGAAATGCTAGCACTGAGCTGCTGCTCCTCTCTCTCTCTCTCTCTCTCTCTCTCTCTCTCTCTCTCTCTCTCTCTCTCTCTCTCTCTCTCTCTCTCCTCTTTTTCTTCTGTCTCAGTCTCAAGCCATGGATGGTACAGCCTTTCAGGATAGATCACTTCCCATGAATACCCTAGTCAAAGCTACTTGGGAATCAATCTCTTTCTGTCTCTCTGTCTTTGTCTCTGTCTGTCTCTCTCATACACACACACACACACACACACACACACACACACACACACACACACCTGTATCATCAACTTTTAAGGAGCTTCTGATTAAGATTATACTTTGTATCATCTCCAGCCTCTAGATATGACTCATCTAACATCTGCATCTGTGACATCAGTGTTTCTGGCTACCACACGTGAATGAAACAATGTCGTCCTGGCTGCTTCTATGCTTGGCTCACCCACTTAACTTACTGTCCTCCTGTTGTGTTCTTGATGCTGAAAAGAAGAAATGTAAGATTTCTTATCTTTCTGTCATTGAGTAATCCCCCACTGTTACATGAGTCACATATCCTTTGGTGAACAACAAAGTTAATTCCATGTGCTGTGACCAGAAACGGTGCAGAAACAAAGAATGGGCTGAGACTTTCGGGAATATTTTCTTTGGGTGTATGTATTTTGCATATAGAATAACCATGGATGCCTTGGGGCTAGTTTGTGGGCTCTGTGAATTGTGTAATGTGTTGAGCCCCACAGATGTCTGTATCTCAGGCTGATAGTAGTGATGGGATTTAGAAACACAGATTTCATAGATGTAATTAAGTTAAAAATCTAAAGAGATCATCTTAAGATTATACAGGTATCTGTTAAATCCCATAATCTGCACCTTTATAGAATTTATAGAGGCAATTCGAAATACAGATTGGGAAAAAGGGAAATGATGTTACAAGCTAAGGAATACAGACAGCCTTAGATAGAAATTAAAGACAGAGGATAAAATTTTCTCCTAGGGTCTCTGAAGAGAGAAGCTCTTCCAGTGTCTTAATTTCAGATTTCTGGTTCTTGGGTTGTAAGAGAATAACATTCCATTGCCTAAACAAACAATTACGGGTAAATATGTGTGCATGAGTATATGTATGCACACATGTATATGAAGTCTTGGAGTCCAGAAGACAGCACCGGGTCTCTTAGAGCTGAAGTTTCAGGTGTTGTGAGCCATCTGCATAGGTGCTGAGAACCGAATTCCTGTCCTCATGTCTCATGTGACTGAGCAACAAGTTTTCTTAAGGGTTGAGACATCTCTCCAGCCTTTTCCCCAATCTATTGCAAGTCTCAACAGCATAAGGACACTGAAAGTCTAACTGTATCCTTTCCATGTGATGATTTTACTGTGCCTAAGCCATTTACTAAGGAATACATTTTTTGCGTGCCTAGATTTGAAATACTTTTTATATGGTTCATGTGCTATAATTTTAGTTGATATACACTGTGGTGCTTTTTAATGGAGCTACTATATGACATGCTGAAATACATGTCAACGAAGCAACACTCTCTTCTGGGTGCTTAGGTGTTTCAATTTCTAAATTATTTTTTTACAATAGTATAGTCCTTGAATAACAGTTTTAAAATGCTTAGTTCTTACTGAAGTTTTAATAGAAGTTATTTTGCATTTCTTGACTACATCTGGGAGAACTAAAATCTTTACAGTGTGATGATTCCCATTATCCGTTGTATCCTTACTGTGCATCCTTGCTCCTTACAATGTTTGGTCAAAAGTATGTAATGTTATTCACTGTAAGAGGAATGGCCTTTATTTTATATGAAGCCAAGAATAACCAGTTAGGCCAAACACCTACAGTGTGCTTGGCCACGTAGCTGGTACTTTTCTAAGTGGCTTCCCATACAGGGATTTATTTTATTCTTACAATCAGTTCCCTAATGACATGAATTGACTGGGCATCTACTTTTCACTTTAGAGCATAGGTGGGGTAGTTGTCTCTTGAACGGTTTGCACACATCTTTGGGCATGAGGGCGGCTTCAGACACACTATTACTGCATCATGCTGTATACACTCATATCCCCTCCAGAGCCTTGGTAGGGTCCCTTTAAGCACAGCAGCACAGCCACCCCTTCACTGGTAGTCTCTGTACTTTTGCTGTCAAGGCAGGACAGTGTGGAAAATACACCTCTACTTTGTCTGCACATGGTCTTCTTGTAAGCCACTCACTTGTGATGCAAGAGGAAGCAGTCTTTTTGCTCTGAGTTTTTGTTTCCTTTCCCTGGGAAAAGCTTGCTGTCCAGACCGCTTTGTTTCTGGCCCTTTCATTAATCCCCCATATATTACACCTGACAGAGTTACTGCTGTTTGTTGACAGGACCCTCTGGCCTCCAAACATCAAATGCATGATGTCCCTATCAAACTTGACACCTGTTTTTCATTCCTAGGCATTGATTTTCTACACACTAGCTAGCATATTTCACGGGAGGAAAAAAAAAACATGTTAGCACTATCTGCAAAATATCGATTGCAGGTGCACCAAATTCCCTCCTGAAATTTTACAGCCTTAATCTCCAGTAGGTTCTGACACTGATCTTCAAGCAGGTGAAGATTTAAGAGACTGATCACCATGTGCCAACTGAAGTATTTGCTAACAAACAGCCAACACAGGCTGCAACTTACATCAAAATCAGGACAGAAATAAGTAGTAGGCAACCCTTCAGATCATATAAATGACTCAATGGTTTCCAAGGCCAGAGTCAAAATTCATACCAAGTGAGTGCTTTTAGGAAAAAGGGTTTGATTAGGAACCTGTGGAGAGAAAGGTCATAGACTCTAGAAAATAACATACTACAATTATGCTATTAATGGACACAGTATCTACAGTACCAAACTGACTCCTAATGACTTAAATCTATAGATTCATGCTCTCAGCACTCAGTAGAGAAACTTCTTTTTTCAGTAGATGGTAATTAACCCAGAGACCTACAACTGGTCAGGGTGCAGAGAATCAGACTACAAAATGTTCAACCCTACACGGGGGCATCTTTATCAAGTCCCCTCACTTCAAGGTTCGGGGATCATTCCAGAAGAGAAGGCAGCAGCGTGTAAAAGCCAGAGGCAGCTGATGAGTACACAGAAATGGTATTTTTGATACACAACTGGATGGTTGTATGCAAGCACAGGCATTGTGGCACTGTGTGTAAGACCTGAAGAAGCTCAAGACATAAAAATTCCAGCTTAGGGAAAGGGAGGTAGGTATAAAGTCCCAGCCCAAGCTGAGGAGATAATCTATCAATTTCTATTTGCAATTTGAAAATGCACAAGGCTCATCACCGTGTCTAACCAATTATTTTCTTAAAGCTGTAGGAGACCTATTCATTCCTCTTCCTCTACTTTGTCTTCAATACGGATTTTAAGATGAAGCTCTCCCCGTGAAGTTAAATTTTCAGAGGCTCAGTTCCTTTCTGTTCCAGAATCTTTCACCTAAAAATTCTGTTCTGTGTAGGAAGCCTCCTTAAAGCATGACGGGTTATCAGGCATCCTTATAGGCATACAGATTTGTCAAACAGCATTTGCAGAAATAGGCAAAATCTGATCTGATTAAATAGAAATCTCGAGATGACTAACAGTGTTATTATCTTATTGTCATACACATTTCAATACCAAATAAATTCCAGAGGACTGAGACACCCTAATAACTGTCCCATGCCAGAGCTACAAAGACTCCCCTTTTCCTAATGGGTACATTTCTCATTCTAGATTAAAATAAAGGAGGACTAATTATCAAGCCCTCCTCTCTCAGTAGAAACTGAACGCAATGGAGAACATAAAATAATTCTCCATCTCACTTATTTATTCGAGATGATAAAAAGATTGGATTTCATATTACTCAAATTCTGAAAGACTAATCTTTAAATGGATACATCAAGATTTAATTAGCTTTAGCAGTGTTTTATATGCTTTGTTAATAGCACATTTTGTTTTATGGCAAAGAAATAAGCATTGACAACTCAGGAAAATGTTCTTTATTTCATATACATGACACGGCAGAATATACACTGAATCCAATGAATAACTATTTTTGATTAACAAGTGTCAATTATCTGGTACCTATATTTAAAAAAATTATCTGATATGTGAGATAGCTTAGTTGTGAATATGATAGTTGCCCCCCAAAAGTTAGCACCCCATAGTATAAGACAGGAGCAAATGAGCCAAGTTTTGAAATCAACATGCTTTGGTCTATTTTAAGCATACTGCTATTTAAAGACATGCAAACAACCAAACATTGTAGCAATGCTATATCATACAATGGATGTCATTGTTCCATGCACTTGTCTTCTGATGCTCAGTGTTATGTGTGATTTTTAATTCTCCCTCACTCTTTTCTTTGCATTACACATACGTTTAGTTCATGTCCTCAGACCTAGGTAATCTCAGATCAAATATATTTGGCAAATGATTCACGTGTATACTGAACTTGTAGTATTTGTGATTCAGGTTGACAAGAGGTAGACTGTGCTGGTTAGCTTTTATGGTCAAGTTGACACTACAGTAAAGATGGAACCTTAGTTAAGAATTGCCTGATTAGGCTTTGCTGTGCCCATGTCTATTAGGATTTGTGCTGACTGGGAGAGCACAGCCCACTGTGAACAGAACCATCTCTTGGCAGGCTACCTTCTGCTGCACAAGAAAACTAGCTGGACATCAGCCAGAAAGTGGCCAGGAAGCAGCTTTCCTTTGGAGTTTCTGCTCGACTTCCCCATATGCTGAATTGCTACCTGGAAGTATGAACCAAATAAATTCTCTCCTTCCTAAGTTTTAGTTCAAGCATTTTATTGCAGTGGTGGCAACATCTTTTAGAACAAGTACTGCTGCTTGCTGTGTTTGTCTTTGATTCCTAAGGTGTGATTTTGAATCCCTATACACGTATCTTTGTATTATAACATAGTCAGTGTGTGTCCTCATATTCAAACATTATTAGATTAAAAATACTTGGGGAAACCATGCATCTGTGTAGGGCTTGTAAAAATATTCTCTAGCTCCTGTTACCTAAGCACTGTAGTATCATGTCTATTTTCAGAGTCCTTTGTATCATGTGCTCTAAATATATCCATAATTGTCTGTATGTGTTACCCAGGATGTGTACAGGTTTGTGAATGCTGTATCATTTTATGTAACAGTTTTATACATCTTCAGATTTTGGTAATTATGTGAAAACCTGGGATCAACCTCCCAAGCACTAAGTGGCAACTGTGCTGTTATGTTGCTGTCAGTGCTGAACTCAAAAGTTACATTGTAATTCCTCTTAGAATTTCTAGTCCACCTCAAAGGGTTTGTGGTCCTGAAAACCTTAAGGAACGGATAGGAAGCTGGAATTTGCCTTTCTACATTTCCCCTGAAAGGCAGAATATTCTTTGACCACTGACATTCCATAAACTTGGAATCCAGAGGTGAGGTAGGAGACCCTGTGTAGACAATACTCAATGAACTCCAGGTCACAATCCAGAATATAGGGAAGTCGGGAACTCAGCCTCTGACCCTGCACTGTGCTGGGTGAACCCAGGGGGGAGGTGCCTCATGATGTCTCTGTGAATGCTTAAGAATATATAATCTTTTTGTCTCCTGACTGTGAGCTATTGCCTATGTCCTCCCACTGATGAACTAACTCTGTGACTGGGGAAGTGTGCTCAGTCAGCCACTGAAATTGCTACCTCTTGTCCTTAGCTCTGTTGCACTTTCTCTCCTGGAGTCACGAATTTGTGATTTAGGTATTAGGGTCAGATTAGATCTGACTACACAACAGGTCCACGTGGCCTGAAGCCAGACCCAGAGAAGAAAGCTCTAGAAGACTGTTGGCCCTAAAGCCTCGTCCACCTCTTTCTTTCCATCATCAGATCTTTGCCTTACCCAGAATGGCTCAGATCATTTTGCTCTCTTGTCACTTAAAACCTGTGGCCTTGGGTTTTACACCTCAGGACAAACAGTTTACCAAGTCATATTTTTAAAGAATTATTTTCATGTTATGTGTATTGGCATTTTGCCTTCGAGTATGTTTGTGCACCATAAGGGCCTGGAGACCATGGAGGTCAGAAGCCAGCATCAGATCCTCGGGAACTAGAGTTGCAGTTGTGAGTCTCCATGTGGGTGCTAGGAACTGAACATGGGTCCTCTGGGAGAGCAGCCAGTGCTCTCAACTACTCAGCCATCACTCTACCATGAACCAATGTGTTTTTAAGAGCAAATATAACTCTTTCCCTGATCTGATGCCAAATACTGAAATAATTTGGTTCCTGTGTTTTACTCTTGCAAAAAATTCTATATTCTATGAAATACAGACAGCAAGTGAATGTCTTCCATGGAGGTATTTACCCTTTACAAGATGCTATACAAAGAAGACACGATAAACCCAGAAAGAATCCTCTCAAGGTGCCAGGTCAGACCAGTTTTCCAGGGTGACCAGAAGAGAACATTTCTTCCTCATCCCTCTAGGGATGACCTTTATGTTTCAATGCAAGGCCGGAAGAGTGACAGCCAGTTCCGATGTTTTCAGGACTGAGATAATCAGCTTTTCTTGTCTTCAGAACTTAAGGTCACTTAAGTCAGCTCTTTTCAAACATTTTAGCAAAAGTCATACTGGCAGCAGACTCCAGAGAACAAAGAAGCCTGGTGTGCTATTTTAAGAAACTTACTGAAACCATGAAATTGCTCAGAAGATCCAAAATTTTTATCATAAAAAATTACATGCTTTGAATTATGTTCCGTAAAATGTTTGCCCAATACAAAAGAGCACTGGCCATTGTTTTTCATCTATTCAACCTTCTACACTAGAAAGTGCCCCCACTTATAACATTTGAAATGAGACACAGGATGAATATGGAGAGAGAGTCCTAAGGAAGGGGATGATTTAGCAAGATGTGAGCTTGAAGCTTTGAAGTCTAAAAGGTTGGTCCAGACAGGATGCCTCCTGCTGCAGCCCGCAAAGCTTGTTGTAGATGACTCACTATGATTAAGCCACTCTACCAGTTTGGATGGCCAATTACACAGTCAGCCGCTTTACTGACAAGCCATGAAACTACCATGCTATTCTCAACCTAAAAGACCTCTATGCCAAAAACAAAAACAAACAAACAAACAAACACCCAAAACCAAAATCAAACCAAAACAACAAAAAAAAAAAAAAAACCAGAAAACTCCCACACACAGCTATATGACAATAAAAACTATAAACATTTATTTGGCCACAGAGACACTAATGGATGGTCGTCAACAAGATGATAAGGCTGCCTGCCAGCAGTCTGGCTATTTAAATTACCAGTTGCCCAAGGGAAAATCAGCTAATAAGATTCAAAGCAGAAAAGATCACTAAAAGAGGTAGACATTATAAACAGAGAAAACCAAACCAAACCATGAAGTTCATCTGCACATAGGTATGA
>JANHMN010000020.1:31222390-31234553 GCA_030674055.1 Rhabdomys pumilio
TTGAGGCCTCCTGAGCTTTTCTCATGTGGAGAATTTTTTAATCCCTCTGCCTTCGGGAGCTAAGGGGCAGAAAC
The DNA here is from genome assembly GCA_030674055.1 of Rhabdomys pumilio. Classification (NCBI taxonomy): domain Eukaryota; kingdom Metazoa; phylum Chordata; class Mammalia; order Rodentia; family Muridae; genus Rhabdomys; species Rhabdomys pumilio. Next base: position 31,222,465 of record JANHMN010000020.1, read on the forward strand.
CCCATAAAATGAAGACAGCATCAAAAATGCCAAGAGAGAGACACAGGTTAAGTTGTACAATAAGGTGGCCTCCTTCCCAGGCAGGCCCTGTTCTGATTTCCAATGTGCTTTTTATATACAAACTCATGTCACTTAGGTCAGGTTATGAGGAACCAAAGAAGGTTAAAGAATAAATCAGAGCTCCAGTTGGACAGCTTGAAACTGCCAGTGAATGCCAACACCTAGGCCTGACTCACCTAAGGCTTAACATTCACCAGTTCATTAATTATTTTCTTATGTATGTACATACGTACATACATGTGTATGTACATACGTACATACATGTGTGTGTGTGTGTATGGATTATTGTGTATATATACATGTACACATTCATACATGATATCGTACTGTGAACAGGGTATGCTTTTATCAGTCAAGGGACACTTTAGTGGAGTCGGGGCTCTCCTTCTACCATACTGGGATAAGGCTTATGCAGCAAAGGCTTGTTCTACTGAGACCTTCACAAAGTATTTTGTAATCAAACTTCCAAATTAGTATATAGAAAGATAGTCACTAGATATGTTTGCTCTGGGGTCCCCAAGGCTTTACAGTGTAACTCAGAGGCTCTTGGCATAGCTGTTTATAGCCACAATCCCAGCTACGAATCATCTGAGCTTTTCTGGATAAACCCAAATCCCATTTTTTTTTTTTTTTGTCAGTAACAAAGGGCTCTGCAGATGCCAACAGACCCATGCTGGAAAGTTCTTGTAAGTGCTAAGCACTTGAAATTTAAACATAATAGACCTATACAGAACTTCTCCCAAAGGCATTTCAGTGAACACATTTAGATTATGCATGCCTCTCCAATGCTCAGGACAATATGTGAGATGTGTTATTGCCTGGGTGATTGTCACTTCTGCTCTCTTCAAACACGCCCAACAAAACAAAACCACCAAAGAGAAGTAGAAGAAAAATTCTAAAACAATAACCCAAAAGTCATCATAAATATGCCTTAACTGAGCCAATAATGTATCAAATATACACTATGAGACCAAGAAGTCTTCCGTTGATCAAGCAGAGAAGAGAAACCATAACCCTACACCGAGAATGTACTACACTTTTAAACGCTTTAAAAGTCCTTGTGAATTTAGATATGATTTTCCTTTATTGGAAAGGTTTTTCTTTGTTTGCTTTGCAATAATTTTTTGCTGCGATTACAGGCATGGACCATTACATATGATCATCAATCTTTTGCAAAGTATTTTCACCTCAGTAGAAAATCTCATGGCGGACAGTCATGGACAACTGAAGAAGGTAGGTTTTCCTCACCCCTGTGCTTTTGAATATTCACAGGACCTAGACAATTGTTCTTTCTTCCCATGTATTCAAAAGCACAACTTACAACAATATTAAAAACAAAAACATGGCCCTAAATCAGTCAAATGTTTCCTGATGTGATTCAAATGAAATAAATGCTCATTTAAACAAAGCAACAGGGATGTCCCTTAACTTCTACTATCTGCATGAAGGGAGGGATGGGCAAGAGGGTAGGTTTACTCAGGAGCAGAGGAATTGGCACAGAACCTTCTGATATTGTTTGTCATACAGAGTTTAATAAAAATAGCTACTTGGGATCACTGCCAACAGTTCATTACGTGTGACTTGTAGATATTTAGGTTTGTGATCAAGGGCTTCTACAGGATGAGACTTACACGCCAATGAATTCTTATTACCCTAGATTCCAGGGAGAAAACAGCAATGTCTGAACTGCCACCTTTTAAACAAGAATCAAGGTTGATCCATGAGAACCATGGAGGTCAACATTTCTATCTACCATGAACTTGAGGTCCGTGCTGTGAAAGTATAGTGCCCCTAGTCACCTTCATTTAGCAGAGATAAAGGACATTTTCTACAGTTGCATACTTTAAGCATACTAACCAAAGACTGGAGCACATGGGAAAGGTACTAGAATTCATGACCTAGAGAGAAGTATGACCAACTCATGGCAGGATCTACACCTTACTCTGAAAATTGCACAGAAGAATACATACATACATACATACATACATACATACATATGCATATATATATGTGTGTATATATACATATATGTGTATATATGTATACACACAAATATATATGCACCATACACATATATATGTATGTATATATTTATATTGTATATATTAACTATACAATATATGTTTATATATATTTAATACGGAACAAAACAAAAAACTCTCAGAAGTTGGAGTTATGTATATTGCCTATTCTTGCCCATAACAGGCAGATTTAGACAAATTAGACAGCATGTCCAAAGTCGCAGAAACAGTAAGTGACAGAGTTAGGCCATTTTTGTAATCCTGGCTATCAACTCCCACATCTGGGAAGAACGGTCCTCAGTTGAGGAATTGCCTCCATCAGATTGGCCTGTGGGCATGTCCATGGAGCATTTTCTCGATGGCTAATTAATTGATGTAGGAGGCCACAGTTCACTGTGGGCGGTGTCACCTTTGGGCAGGTTGTCCTAGGTTGCATAAGAAAACTGGCCGAACATGAGCAAAAGCCAGAAAATATAACCAGTAAGCACCATTCCTCCTGGCCTCTGCTTTAGTTTCTACCTCTGGGTTCCTGCCTTGAGTTCTGACCCTGACTTCTTGTAACAGTGGATGTAACATGGAAGCCAAATAAACCATTTCTGTCTCCAAGTTGCTTTGGTTCAGTGTCTTACGACACCAACAGAGAAGCAAAAGAGAACAGTCAACAGCCACCTTCACAAAGGGGTCAGCATTCCAGTGAGGCCCACAGAAAGCAGACGGGACTGGTGACTGGATCTCTAGGAGGCCTCATATTACTCTGTGCTTTGTAAGAACCCCAAAGCCTCTCATAAATATGGCCTTATTAATCTTTACCACTTATCTAAGCAGAGCCATTTGGGATGGATGTGATTATCATTGCTATTATGGGTGGGAAAATTAACACGAGCATTGGTGAACACAAATGTCAGGAAATGAGTGGCAGATAGGGCTAGAAGCCTTGCCACCTAATACATAGTCCACAGCAGCCCCGGCTACTAAATCTTGCTTTTTGTGATGTGGTAGCACTCATGAGACTGGGCTACTATTAATCTTTTATGAAACCAAATGTCAACTATACCATTCCGAATCATCGCTCAGCGGCAAGGATAATGTTCAGTATATATCCAACATCAAGACCACACACTCATATATAAAGGCTGAAACCAATTCAATTTCCTTTCTATAATTACATAAATTATTTTTAACATGCCGCAACAGTTTTACATGAGAAAGGAAAATTAATTTCCCTACCAGTGTGTGCTCGGATGTCTCCCCTCTCCTTCAGGAGCTGGCCCTTTATGATTGTGGATTATTTTCCTTTCCTTAAAGAATTCTTACAAATCATGATGTCACCCTGATAAATGTTTTATTGCCTGTCCATCAGGAACAGATGTCTCCTTCTGCCAGAGGCCAAAGAGAGGAGAAAAGAAACAGCCACCAGGCAGTTTGAATCTGCTCAGACCAGCTCAGCCGGCTGCTTGCTCCTTCTACAACCAGAACAATTTCTTTGCAAAGTGTTGCTTACAGGTTTTACCCAGATCCATCAAATTAACACTAATCAGGATACTATTTTATGGGTATCTTGGCCAAAAAATTATGTTACACTGTTCCTTAGCGAAACTAAAAATGGTGTCAGAAAATACACAAATTTGGGCCAAAGCCCCCAACTATGACTTTGTATATGCCTTTCATAGAGCCTGGAATAGTCTTTTTTTTTTTCTTTCTTTTTTTAAATCAGGCAATATCTTTAGTTCCCCTCTAAGGCTGGGCAGGAAGGCTGTTTCAGTTCTTCAGTGCTTAACCTGACTCTTCTCAAGCCAGATGGCTCTTAGTAACATCTCTATTAAATAACCACTTTCTCCCCACCATCTCTCACCTCTGTGCCCATCTGTGCTAGGGCTGTGTCTAAATTCCTGCCATTTTCTGTTAAAGAGTCGTGAGCATAAATGTCTGATAGGTGAAAGTCAAGGAAAAGTTTCCCAGCTGCCTCTGACTCTAACTGGACGGGGCTGAGGGCACCTTGGCAAAGAAGATGCATGCTTAGGAGATGGGGGGGGGGGGCGCTCAGGACGCCTGAGTGAGAACATGGGAGATCCAGAGTTCGTCTCCAGCCTTGGGCATGACAGTTAACTTAAACTAATCTGAGACCTTACTTTTTCTTATAGAACATATATTAAGAAGGTTTAAAAAAACAAATAAATAACAGTATAGATGTTAAAATCTTAGTTTTCTTTTATTTTAACTTGAATCTCTTGCTTGTGACAAATATCTAGAATTCAGGATGACATGCTTAGATATAATTCTTACTAATGGATGAGAAAGAAGCCTGGACCTAAAATAAGATACCTATTTGGACTTTTCTCTCTGAAAAGCTCCATCTTAAATGTTGAAAAGCAAAATCTCTGTAATTGGGGTGATATAACTCCTAAAGTTTGATGCTTGGGAAACTATAGAGAAACCTTTAGAAGCTGAAATGGAGTGCCATCTCCCAGACTGCCAATGTTCACACCCACTGTTCATGCAGTTTTGAACTGGGGGCATTTATGTCGTCACAGGAGTTGGAGTGGGGGACAGATTGACTCAGGTAGTAATATGAATTTCAAGTTGCTTTTTTTAAAGGATTTTTAAAAATGTGTTGTTGAATATTTAACAGCACCTTTATTCCCATTTACAACACAGAGGAATTGACTTTCTAGCTATGTCCTACAATGGCCTCCACTCCCAACAAAAAAAGGTGGTGGCTGCCTCACAGCTGTGTCCAACTCTGTGTATTTTCTGCTGGCCTATACTGGCAGAATGAAGGCCAATCTGTTTGAGTGACACATTGGATGAAACATCACTCCCTGAGTTGAGACAAAGAGCTTTCCAAAATGACAGGGGTGTTCACACTAAGAACAAAGATAACACTATTAGAAGGCCCTGGGATGCCAGCAAGAGTTCCCAGGAGGAGCCAAGAAACATTTTAGAGAAAATCTCCACAGCTCAACTATCTATCAGAGTTTGCTGAAACAAGACAGGCTTTCTACAGCTGCTCTTAAGGCTGAAAACACAGAGACTCTGTTTCCTAGAGCTGTAGGAACCAACAAAGACTATGTGCCCCAGTGTAGTCTACCAGGGGTCTAACTACTGTTTGGAAATTGTTGAGAATTCACTGAAGGGCTCAAGTAATGAAGATCAATGTCCCTGTGTAGTGGTGTCTTCTCGTTTGGGCGACTGTGGTTACCTAAACAGGTAACAGAGAGCAGAAGAATCAGACACAGAAAGGAAAGTGTGTTCATCACACAGCCCAGTCTAGAGCAGTGGCTCTCAACCTTCCCAACGCCACAAACCTTTAATCCAGTTCCTCATGTTGTGGTGACCTCCAGCCATCAGATTATTTTCTTGGCAACTTCACAGCTGTAATCTTGCTACTGTCATGATTCATAATGTAAAGGTCTGTGTTTTCCAGTGGTCTTAGATGACTCCTGCAAAAGGGCCACTTAACTCCGAAAGGGGTCGTGACCCACAGGTTGAAAACCACTGCTCTGAAGGTTGGAGGTGTGAGTGAGCACAGAAGCTAGCACAAGAAACGATTTCATCATCTCCCCACGTCCGCCTGTCTGCTTCAGTACTGTGATGAACACCGCTGAACAACGCCTGATATGGAAGATTCTGGATGACTTTATTCTAAAATGAACAGTGTTGAAGGACTCTGAGTTATGTCATACACATGGTACTTCAAAGTCCCTGAGTCTCTCACATAGCCACAAATCCAGTATATTACCTGGGGTCATTTCTGCGAGCAGTGATTTTCCTATAGGGGAAAAAATGTCCCTATAGAGTTGACTTTTGCGATTCCAAGTTAAGATGGTGGGCTCCAGTTTTATGTCAACTTGACAGAGCTAAAGTCATCCAAGAGGAGGGACCCTCAATTATTAAGAAAATGCCTTCATAAGACAGTGATGGACGTAAGCCTGTAGGGCATTTCCCTTATTTGATTGATGTGGGAGGAGCCAGCCCACTGTGGGTACCACCAACCCCACACTGGTGGTCCTAGGTTCTACAAGAAAGCAGGCTGAGCAAGTCATAGGGAGAAAGCCAGTAAGCAGCATCCCTCCATGGCCTCTGCATCAGCTCTTGCCTCCAGGATCCTGCCCTGCTTGAGTTGCTACTCTCACTGCTTTTTATGAAGAACTGTGATGTGGAACTGTGAGCAGAATAAACTGTTTCCTCTCCAAGTTGCTTTTTGTCATCGCATCCCGTCACAGCGATAGTAACTGACTCAGGCAGATGGGAAACTCACATAGGGAATCCTTGACACCACTTTCCCTGTTTCTGGGGCTCTGAGTGGAGCAGAGAATTAGAGACAAGCTCAGTAGAAACTGTCAAGTTTTCACCAGACTCTAAAACTGGCCCAGATGAAAGGGGGATGATGTAGTAAAGCATGAATATTTCTGTGGCATAAAGCCTACTAGGATAGCCATGGAAAGCTAATGGAGGAAAAAACCCTTCAGATCTTTCCTCTCAGAGATACTCTGCTGACTCCCCTGTCCTGGAAGAACAGTCTCCTGGCTCCGTAAGTTTGGAATCTCAGTACTTCAGCTGTGTTTTCTACTATCAACCTCCATGTCCATTGCAACCCCAGCCCAAGTCACCCATGACGAGACTTCACCAAACCCCTCATGCTTTTCAGTCTTAAAATTCCCCCAGTAAACCGACTGCATTAGAAGCAGACTTGCGTGTTCACTTAGATTTACTTATATCGAAATAATATTTTTTAATGCCCTGAACTGTAGGAAAGGACTCTGTCTGGCTTGGGCTCTTCAGAGACACCCCTTTCTTCCATTCCTTTCCCTTCATATCTTTAATTTTAAAACAAGCGCTCACACTGGCAATGCTCTTCTGTGGCTGAAGATGTGGCTCGGCAGTAAAGCACTTGCCCGGTGCACAGAAGGGTGTGTGTAGATTCCACGCCAAGTACTGAATGTCTCAACCAAAGAGGCTATAGTTACATTTTTTTATCTGGCATGCAGTTTTCCCAGGAAGACTGGTCCTCTCTTGCACCTTTTATTTCCTTGGGTCTATATACAGCCTTTGTCTCTACAAGTCAGTAAAGAGAACCTGCCTCAATGCAAGGCTTTTGTGCTTCTTCCCTTGACCCTAAGCTTTACAACCATCCTCACCTGTTCCTGCCTTGGGAACCAGGACAGTTCCGCCTTTGACCATGCCTACCCTTAACCTCTGTTGTTCTTTAAATACCCACTCCTGCTCTGCCAGCATCATCGAGGGCAGCACCCCAGACCCTTCCCGTTTGCCACATGCTGCCGCTCAGCCTGAGCAAAACCCCAGATCAACAATGTGGGGTTGTTCACCTTCTTATCTACCTCTGGTACTGTTCTTGTACTGGGTCTCTGAGAGTGAAGAGGGACTCTGGGAGGTGATGCCACTGACAGCAAAATCAGGATGCTAGGGGTGGGGCTAAATACCATCATTGATGTCTCTGCATCACTGTTGATGGGGAAAAAGAAATTTCATACATAAAATAGTAAAGATGATATTAGAATTTAGGGAAATGCTCACCGGTGAGAATGATATTTGATGCTTAGCTTGGGAAACAAGAAGTCTCTCAACAGTTTTGAGAAGCCAACGACATGATTGAAGTTTGAGGGGGGAGGGGAGTAACTTTGTAAGAATATCAACAGGAGAAAACGGCAGAAGTTGCCTTCTAAATTACAATAGAACCTTACAAAAGTCATTTATTCTAGACCATTCTGTGTCCACACTCCATATCATTCTGGGGAACTGTGCCTATAAAACCTGTCTAACAGACAGTCCTCTTGTACCGTTGATTTCAGGATGGACCAGAAAGCAGCATGAAGAGCAGTGTCCCGACCCATTCTAATCTGCTTCAGGTGGTGTCACGGTTTGCTCTTAGCAGGAACATAAAGCAGGTTTGCATTCAAGTAGATGGTACAGGCCCATTAAATAAAAATAAGTCAAGGAAAAAATACTAGCAAAGAGCTAGTCTCAAGCCCTACTTTTTATCACTCATTCTAGCAAAGTAAACAAATTACCCTTCAAAACGGGGTGGATGCAAAGTTATCATTCACATGTCGCATGCCACTGGAAAGAAAAATGAGGGGAAAAAGAAGAAAAGCTAAAGCTGACTTATTTCGCTTTTTAACTACTTGGTCATAAAACCAAGATTTTATCGTTAAGTGCGTAATTGGTTCTTTTTAAATCTCACCAGATTTGAACTGGTTTACTTACTGTGAAACCTCACCTCGTCTTCTCACTACATCCTTCAGGAGGATGGATTGTAAGCATACCCAATGGCAGGGCACAAACCACCCTGCAAATGGCAGGCTACTGCAGACACACTGTCACTTGAAACACCCTTTCTCCCTCTGCCCCGCAGGTCCTTCGAGGCTCACACCCAAAGTTTCCAGCTTGCTAGGCCTGTGACAGCAGGGATATTTCTGCTGAATGACTTGAACCTCATCTGCCTGTTCGCTGTTCAGGATCAAGCAACAGATTTTTCTCCTTGTATTATTCCCAAGCATTTCCTATTATTCTTGATGCTCCATTCTAGACTCCAACCTCCGAGTGGGCAGGCTAAGCTCTTGAATCTTTTGCTAGTCTCTGTGAGTGCTGTCTGAACCAACATTCTGGCAGCAAAAGGGAGTGAGGTCAGTGGGCTCTGTGCGCATGAGCGTTGCCATGGAGTTCATGAAAAGGAGACAGGCAGGGCTTCCAGCAACAGCACTTTCCCCCAAAGGCTGCAAAACTTTGGAGCCAGGAAAAGCAGCATCCTCAGCCAGAGCCACAGGAAGTCAAAAAGAACAATTCTCTATTTTTCCTCTGTCAACCAACCACATTATTAAACCCTAAAATACAAAGAAATAGCATGGTTGATTGTTGAAATTTGGAACCAACGCATTTATGGCACTGGGATAAAGAACATTTTTTTCTCTTGTTCTTTAACTCTTTATTTCCACATACACTGAGTAAAGGCTTTTGATTTAAAGAGTGGCCTTTTTCTTTTAAGCCTTTTAAGCTGAACGATCAAATCTCTGATTAACTCCTTCATCATCCTTTACGCCCTCCCCTCTAGTTAGCTGTGGAAGCTGCAGATGTTGTTTCCTTAAGAGACTGATTTTGTCCCATACAGGTTTGAATTTACAACCTCCCAGCATATATGTCTAATCTTCTGCAGTAGCAGCAGAGGATAGGAGGAGGCAGAAAGAGAGCACAAGAAAACTTCTTCAATGTTCCTGGTGGTACCTGGGGATCCACATGTGACCGGAAGTCCTTCCTCAACTGCTGGGTCCAGCCCCTTAATTCTCCAGAGTCCACAAAGTAACCAAATGGCAAGCACTGCTTATGTATTCCAAAAAAAATGGGAGAAATATGCCTCAGGGCATACCCTAATGGACAGACACAGAAGAGTTGTCACCTTAAGAATGGAAGATGGTCTCATATGTAGGAAATCCCTTCCTAATAGAGGCGCGGTGAGGCAATCACAGACTTGAATTCAAATGTAACGGGTTAATTTTTCTCCTAACACCTTAACCAGGAGACAAGAGGCAACCAGCAGAAACAAATACGACAGCTGGAACAATTTAACACGGAGGTTGCCCTCAATCTAAGCATTTTAGAGTTAGGCCCTCAGGTAGGTGACAGGTTAGTATGGAATCCCTCATGCTATGGCCAACAATACAATATTCTTCCTTCAGCATCATGGGTCTGGACCAGAGGATCTCAGACATTTGATCAGTGCCAGCTTGCTTTTGTTTCAGTTTGTTTTGATGCCATGGATTGAATCCCTGGGCATCTCATTCCACATTGAGCTATAGCCTCAGATCCAATTCCAGTTTCTATTAGTTAAACCAAGACAGAGCAGAACTGAGACGATCCCATTTTTAATTCATTCCCCTGATGGCTTGCTGGGCATGGCAGAAAATGTCACTTGACTTTGCTGTTTCAATTTACTTGAAAAAAGAAGGCACTGATTCATTTTTGTAATGATAGTCTTTTAAAAAATCACAAAGGTCTTTAGCAAATAATTTAGAGTCTCAGGGCCATTTTACAGATTCATGAATGAGACTAAATGATTTCCTTAGTTTTTCTGCCAAATGGAAATTTTTAAAACTAAAGGTAGATTGTAGGTGGCTGTGAGCTTGCAGAATCATGCATAAGTCAGAGGGCTAAGGACAGTATTTACTTAAGAAATATTTGCTTAGTAAACAATCTCATTATCTAAGCTTGTCTGGTCCCAGAATCGTATGTACCAGTGAATGTGCAGAATCTCCCACCTGCGCTCAGAAACAGTAAGTCAGGGATGGATGGATGGATGTGTGTGTGTGTGTGTGTTCACACACATGTGCACTCAAGGTGAGCGGGGCTGGAGAGCCTACACAGAGATGGTCATCAGATGGAGTGACAGTGTTTAATAATGGGAGTAAACGGTTAGATTCTGTTTTCCCCATGAGGTAAGGTTGACAGTTCCTCTCAGGAGAAGTGCACCACTTTGTGAATATCTCAATTTTGTTCTATAGCTAGAAAAAAATCTTAAAAATAATATTCCAGAGACTTTGGAAAATTCAAATGATTTCTTAGAGGAGATACATGTTAAGGCTCACACAAAGAGCTAGGCATGGTGACAAATATCTGTAATTCCAGGGAGTCTGAGGAAGGAGTTTGTTCACTTCTGGAAAAACTGTGGGCAACTTATTCTCTAATGAGACCCTTAGGCCAGCCTGAAGAACTTAATCCAGAGTGAGACCCCAACTCAACAACACACAGCAGGGGCTAGAAATACGGCTCAGTGGTAAGGAACACTTTTGGATCTTCCAGAAGATACCAGTTTGGATCCGAGAACCCAATTAGGCAACTTACAATTGACTGTACCTCCAAATTTCAGGGTGTACCTAACACCCTCTTTTGCCTCCATAACATCACACGCATATGATAGACTCAAAGACACAGGTACATGAAAGAACTTCTTACAAATTATTTAGAAAAATAAAAATGTAAATGAACAAAAAGCCACCCACACAGAGACCCAAGAACATCTGTTCTTGGAGGGTATGTTCCGCCACCTGTGGCTTATACACATACATGGTGCTGCTTCAGATGAGGAAGACCATACATGCCTTAGTGGGTCTAAAACTCCATGGCTGTTACGGCTTCTTAAAGTAGATACCTCTCCTCCTACAGGCACACACACACACACACACACACACACACACACACACACACCACATTTACACACATGGACCATGAGCTGACTTCCTGAATGACACACAGGGCCACATTTTATGAGGGAGTTTAAAACCCACTGAGATCATTTGTATTCATAAGTGTTCATTGGGACAAAACCATGGAAAAGTAACTCACACAGTAGGAGCTACTGGCTATACAATTTTTTTTCTAATTAGTATTCAAACTACACCATCTGGGTGGTAGCCAATAGACTGGGCAGAGCTGCTTTGGAAAAGCCTAAGTTATCTCTTCCACCCTACCCCCCAGGGTCCCAGCAGCTCCAGATATCCACTGGAGGAGGAAGAGATGAGATTCCTTTCTCACATTCTGCTAAATCATCCTAAAACCAAATAAATTAGGTTCATGCCTAAACAGGGAACTCCACAAAGCCACTGTGATTCAGGAGACTTTGTGAAAGATGACCCCATCTCTGTTATGATTCCTGAAAGTACCTTTAATAAGGGAAAAGGCCACTTATCGAATCATTAGAGATTAGAACGGTATAAGGAGCCAAAAACTGAAGCCAAATTTAACTGTATGATGATAACAGCAGAGATAAAACTCCTAGAGGAAGGTGTGTGTGTATCCCTGGGTGAAACTGATATCAAAGACAGGGCTCCTGATAAAAGCACTGGGAGGGATAGAGGGAGGGAGGGAGGGAAGGAGGGAGGGAGAAAAGAAGGAAAGGAGAAAGGGAGGGAGGGAAGAAAGGAGGGAGTGGGAGGGAGGGAGAGAGGGAGGAAGGGAGGGAGAAAGAAAAGAAGAAAGGGAGGGAGGGAGGGAGAGAGG
>JANHMN010000020.1:31234563-31281953 GCA_030674055.1 Rhabdomys pumilio
GGAGGGAGGAAGGGAGGGAGAAAAGAAGGAAGGGAAGAAGGGAGGGAGGGAAGGGAGGGAGAGGGAGAAAAGAAGGGAGGGAGGGAGAGGGAGAAAAGAAGGAAGGGAGGGAAGGAGGGAGAAAAGAAGGAAGGGAGGGAGAGAGGGAGGGAAGGAGGGAGGGAGGAAGGGAAGAAGGGAGGAAGGAAGGGCCTTCACTCACAGTTCAAGGATACAGTCTCACAGTAAGTAAGTCACAGCTTTGGGAGCAAAAGGTGGCTGGTCATATTGCACCAACAGTTGGGAAACAGAGAACATTAGATGTTCTCTCTCAACTTTGCCCTCCCTGTTCATTCCATTCTGAACTGAGCCCATAAAATAAAGCTGCTCATATTCAGAGCACGTTTTTGTTTGTTTGCTTGTTTGTTTGTTTTTTGTTTTTTTCCGATCCTGGTCAGTCATCCTGATCTAGAAAATCTCTCCTGGACGTGCCCCAGAGGGTTTGTTTCTGTGACAATTCTTAATCTCAGGGAGTTAACAGCAGAGATTAGCCATCACACCTGGCCAGTATAAATCTTACTAGAAGTGAATGCACGGGGGTTTTAATGCATTATCTCTAGGGTCTCTATGGCCCATGGCAGTATCTGGAGCTCTGGAGAGCTGGGGCTTCCTTTGAAGTTCTCTGATCTTACTTAGATGTATCCTTCGAGGTGAGATTAAGATACCTCATTCTCCATGTGCTGTGAGATAAAGCTGTACCCGCTGCAACTTGCTCTCACTGGGGTACACTGCACTTAACATGGGCCCTAAGGCAATGGGGTCAGCCAACCTCAAACGGAAATATCAAAAAACTTAGCCAAATCTTTTTATTTTTTTTTGAAATTGAGTGCTTCTGGTAATCTGTTATTGTAACAGAAACAGGAATAACACAAGACAGTGTCTTGATCCAGAATTTGAAAGCTGGTAGGTATTCAAACGTAATTTAGGGAGAGGTCTTCGTCGTGCTAATTAGAATGATCCACCTGTAACATAGCAATCATGTCAAACTCAACCACAGGTCTGTGATGGGGTTACTTATGTAAATATTTTGCAAAAGTAATCTACATATTAAAATAAAGCACCATTTCTACATCAGAAGGCTAGGGCCAGAAAACAGAAACTCCCCAGAGAGAGGACTTTTTGTGAGGTGAACCTGCTTACTCTCAGGATATTAAAAGATGGGAAAGCATGATGGCTTTGCAGGCATAAGTTGAGATGAGGTTGGATGAGCAACCCAGCTCATTTGTAATGAGGCAAGCCTGATCCCCACAGGCTGGGCTGTGACTCACAGCTTTGCTGGCCTGCCTTCTGTGTGGTACCATGGAGGTGTTCACTAGTCATGCCCAAAGGACCATCCTTTCACAAGCTCTGAAGTAAATTTAGCACTTGGCTATATAAGCAGCCAACACCCCTTTGGAAAACACAATATAACATATGCTCCTGATTTACATAACCAGACAGCTGGAGTCTACAGAAATGCAAATTCTATCGTCACTTAAATGCAGAGGGAAGAAATTCTTTTCCCTGAAATGCAAGGGAGGGGGACAAGGATTTCAGGGAAAGATGATCAACAAATCCAACCCCATGCACATAAAACACAAAATCAAATTTCCTGCAAAGGTACTGATGGCACGTGCATGTATGAGCTCTATGTGCTTAGCTTCTGGGGCTTCTGCCTGGAGCCACATGGCTCCTGGAAACTCTCCAGTACAGTCTCCACACACCAGAGTGCGTTCCATTGAACTGTGTTCTGGAATGCTCTCTCTTCCTCTTGCCTTTAGCTTTCCTTCATTCTGCCTTGCTTTGTTTGTTTTTTTTTTTTTTTTTTTGTTTTGTTTTGTTTTGTTTTTTCTCATGGTGGCAGTTGGTTGTTTGATGGACTGAATTACAGGAGCTTCAAGCAATATTAACTCGTCCAACTTCATCTTTGCAACTCAGTTCAGAGTCTAAGCACCCCGTCCCTCATAGGCAGGCAAACAGCCAGTCAAAATATGCTAACTTGTGCCAAATGCTACTGATATGAATTGCCTGAGCAATTTTTCTACCCAATTTTCTATAAGACAGACATCTCTTACAAGGTGTACACATGGATATTTATCCAAACACACCTAATTTGCACAAAAAGCAAAAGGAAAATCCAGCAATTGCAAAATTACTGTTTCTATGAGTCTCTTTCATTATTTTAAAACAAACGGATTATCCAACATGCAACCTCTTGATTCCCCACTCTAACTATGTGGCTGCCTTGAATTTAAAGCCCAAGTTGCTTTCAGCCCTCAGAATAGTCCCTTAATTCATTCTCAAATCATAGAGAGTGATTCAGATTCTAGAATGTTCTGGGCACAACTGAGATGCCCTCTCTGTCCTGTTCTCTGGGGCCATATTAGGCTCATGGAGGTTAACAGGTCAGTCTGCAAAGAAAGAATTTCTATTTCTTTGGAGAGATGTGTGTCCTCTGTACAGCCAACACTGGCCCAGCAGAAGAGTTTAAATAAGTGCCTCTCAAGGCCAGAAGACGCACTCAGCTCCCATTTGCAGAACTATTATTGAATTCCCTGAGCTTCAGACAGGAAATGAGTGACTGAACTCGGAGCTCCTATAAAGCAAGAAAAAAAAAAAAAAACAACTGAATGTTTCTCATCTTTCTTCCCCAAATTTCTTTAAATAGAATGGCCACAGGCAAAGGGCCAAGAGGTAGGCACAAAGAGAGCATAATTAAGGCACAGCACTTGTACATGGGAGGCCCCGGAATGTGTTTGCAAAGAAGTTGTTGAACAAATGCTGCAGTTATATGGATGTAAAGAAACACACCGTCTCTTAGAAGCTTTAATGCGCACGTGTGATGTAATTAACTCCCTGGACTTAGTTTGGGGATTTGAGCTTCTATGGCTGCATTTCACAGAATTAAAAACTGTTGCTTTGACTAATAACCACCGAAAGGATACAGCAGGCTGGGCTGGGAGGTGATGCACACTCATGCAGCGGGTGTTTGAATGTACCTTCTGTAGGGCAGGAAGGCAGGAAGCCATAGCCTCCCCTTTCTTTTTTACACATAATACACTGACCCTGTCCTCTCTACTGGAAGTGCAAGGCCTGTGTTTATCAGCCATGATAAAATAAAAACACTATGCTTCTGTCAGTGCTAAAATTGTCATCTTGACAGAAGGTACATTCACTTGGGAGATAGGCCTCTAAGAAGATATTTTGACTGTGTTAACTGAGGTAGGAAGCCCTAGACCACTGTGGGTGGCACCATTCCTTAGGCAGAGAGTTCTGGACTGTATTAAGAGAAGAGAAATCCTTACCTCTCAACAAGGAAGCTTCTGTTTGCAACAGACAGAAGACTACAACCAATCGAAATGCAGAGGCATAGAGCCCAGTCCTAACTGATACATCTGCAACACAACTCTTAAACTTAGGGCTCAGGGATCATGTGGAGGAGAGAGTGCACATATTTTAAGAGTCAGAACAGAGAGTTTGCTGTGAGATAGTGTCTCCTCGAACTATCAGAAGCAACATCCATAAAGTCTTACAAAGACTGCCTGAGCATTATCTTAATGAGGATAACACAAATAGACATGTTAACACGAATGAGGAGGAGGTAGCTCACAAGGACTCAACCAAACACAGAACAGGAACTACAAAATGCTCAGAGTCTTCCCCAGAAAAAAAAAACATGGCAATTGATTATTTAGTGCCAAATGGTCAGCCCTGAAAGCATATACATAAAACTGTCAATGCAGGCCAAGAAACAGAGAAAGGTGAGGATCCTCTGACCTAAGGATCACTTTGAGTACTCTTTATTCTGTCTGTGATCCTAGTTCATGCGATGGTGCTAGCCACAGCCAGCTAATCCCCCAGAAACACCCTGACTGATGCACCCAGAGTGTTCCACTCAGCTGGGTGAGTCAGAGTCCCAGCAAGTTGATAATGAAGACTAACCATAATATTGGCCATGATTTGCACCCCAATCTAGGTATCCACTATAGAGCTACTATGTCTTTATAGCTGCAGAGTGCTGGGCTCTGTTCATGTCCTCATCCCTACTGGTGATGGCTGGGTACCATGTCCTGAGCTAGCATCTGCTCAGGACAGATCATATCTGGAATGAATTCCTTGCTGTATTCCCTGAGTGAATCTCCCTGACAGCAGGCTACCTAGCCTCTTTTGGATGTTAGCTCTATAGTGTTTTCTGAGTTTTCAGAAGCCAAAATCAGGTAAGAAAAGAAAATGTCATGCAGATACACTGAGATGTCTTTACTTGGCTTCAGACACCTAAATGTCTAATTGCCGCCATTTTCGGGTATCTGATTTTTTTTCTCCCTGCTTTTGGTAAGAGATTCACAAATCTAAATATGTCAGGCATGTGAATAGATGAACTACCTGCCGTTTTGTATGATCTCATCTGAGATGGTCCTGCACAGTCAAAATAATCAGAAGCAGCTTTTAACAGTAACTCTTTTAAATTCTGAAACTTAATGACATTAACTGAGGCAGAACAGTTTAAGGAAATGTCAATTATAACGCACAGCAGGTGCTGACAGTCCAGAAACCATTCATCTGTCTTAGAGGGTTATTTGTTCAAGTTGGAAACTGTGTGCATTTGTGTGTGTGTGTGTGTGTGTGTGTGTGTGTGTGTGTGTGTGCTTGAATCCATGTATGTGTGTGTGCTCACATGTGCAGGTGTGTGCTGGCATGCACGAATGTGTATGTGTGCTTTCATGCACACTCGTGTATGTGTGTATGTGTGTATGTGTGCTTGCATGTGTGGATGCGAGTGTCTCTGTGTCTCTGTTTTATTCATGTGCACAGGTCCACATCCTCTGAGTGCACATGTGTGAGGGTGCATGTGAGGAGGTGCATACACATGTGTAGAAGAAAAAGGATAGCCTTGAATGCCATTCCTCCTGTCCAGTCCACTGATCTTTTATCTTGGAACTCGCCAAACAGGCCAGGCTGGCATGCCAGGGAGCTCTAGCTGTCTGTCTGTCTACCTTTGCTTCCCCAGCACTAAGTATACAAACTCAAACCATTGTGCCCAGCTCTCTTTTGGCTGTGTGTGTCCTGGAAACTAAACTCAAGTGTTTATTGACTGAGCTACCTATCCAACTCCCTGGAAGACCAATCTTACAGCTTGCCTATATTGCAGGCTTTGCAAATGCCTGGCATTGGTATCTTGTTTTACACAGCCTTATCAGGCTCCTGTTAAGCCAATAACCCATGGAGTCACATCTTGCCCTTCATCATGAATTCTAGGAAAGAGCATGGAACACGGGCCTATGAGCCATGTGTTCTTATAATCATCTCATGAGTTTCCTTAATTTTGAAATGGGTACTGAAGAAAGCCATAGACACCACAAGACATAGCATATACCTCCCCAGACATACCAACTTTCACTCTTCAGAATAAAATACCCTTAGTCAAAGCCTTAGCCCAGACTCAACTGAAGAGAGGTGGTCACCATCCTCTGTAGGTTCTGGCAGCCTAGGAACTGAACCTACAAAATTGACCACTGTTTCAATATGGAATGTGTAAAGGGGCAATTGCCCCTTCTAGCAGAAGACATAGTAGTGAAAACAGCCCAGTAGAGACTCATAACCTGTTTCTGTTCTGTTGCTAACATAGTCCAGGACATAGAGAGATGCCTGCAGTGCCAGCCGGTTAGCCCATTCACCTGCTCAGCACCGCTGTCTGTTTCCAGGCATCAGCTGCTCACCCTCATGTCCCCTACCGTCATCTGTTTCTCTATAGCATCATTCTCATTGAACATTATGGAACTAGTGCCCATTTTTCTGGGTGCCCACAGTATTGTAGCAATACATCCCGCAGCCCTTGTTCATGATGTGCCTTGAAAGTCATTTGCTGTGTTCCAGTTAAGGCATTCGTTCAAGTGCCTGCCAGTGCAGGAGAAGCAGGTGACTGAGTCTTTGGAAAGGAGTGAAGAAATATAAGCAATTGGAAAAGCTGCTTGTCTGGGTCCTGCATGGAACACTTAGCCCACACTGCTGCCCAGAACCAACTGCCCCTTCCCTCTCCATATGCCTTTGTTTGCATACGCTTTGCAAAGAGACAGCAAGCCGTGACCAAGCACAGATCCACATTTATCAAATTTTATCTAAAAATCTACATCTCAAGATGCCACTATGCCCACAGTACAAAAGTGGATCAAAGGTTCTTCTTGCACCTTGATTATGGAAGGCAATTATTTCTTTGTTACACTAAAACACTACACCACACCAATGGTCTGTACCATAAAGATGAGAAGCCCAGTTCTTCCAGAAAAGGAGCATACTCTCTCTTTTCCAAATATGTCCGGAGAAAGGCAAATATATTACCTTTTATGGACATATAGTAAGACATATATCAGAAGTTATAAACTATCATGTGAAAAACTGATTTTAATGACATACCTATGCCCTTTTAATGAATATATGTATTAATAGTTTGCTTCATTGGGGAATGTTGTCTAGATACAGCATGTATTTTTAACTCTCTATAAGTTTAAGCTTCCAGTATACATTATTTGATGTGTTATTTTGACTAGACCAGTGAGCATCTAGATATTGACCGAAACCTCATTGCTAGTATTTATAGAAGCCACACATACCTGAATTAGTGATAAAGCCACAGGCTCAGCTTTTCTTCCTAAGGAGGGGGGCCCTGCCCAACCACAGGAAAGCTGGAGCAGAATGCAGGCAGAGCCTGTCATTGCTCTGGGAACTGACCTTGAGCTGACCTTGAACTGGACTGTGTTTCTGGCCTTTGGGTTTGAAGGACACTGTCAGCTTTTTGTGTGGCTCCTGCCTTCTGACCTGTGGGCAGAAGTGTTGCTGCTCACTCTTCTTGGTTCCTAGCTAAACCATGGGGGCTTAATCCCACTTTCCTGTAACAAATCTCTAACAGACACTACTACATGTACACACCACTGCTTCTGTTTTCTAACATAACAACAGAAGAGTTTTCCCTTGGAACCTTTCTATTCTTTCTTGCCTACAGAAAGAGTTGATGAGAATTAATCTGAGGCATCGATTCACTGTCTTCTAAGCTGGTTAACTCTTGCAACATATATTCCACACTACCTCTGTTCTGAGAATCCCACCAAGCCCCAACTCAGCTGAGAGAAGGTTTTGTTGTCTTTCTGGAAACCCTGCTGAAGATGTGCTTTCTCTTGGGAATCCCCCTGTCTCATCCTGTTTAGCCTTCACTGACACCTGGGAATCCTCCATCCTGTTCTGATAACTGTCTACACCTTGAAGTTGCATGTATCCTAAGTGCTTGCCCCTGTGCTTTGACTGCACTGGTTCTCCAATAGATTGCAAATTCACGGGCGGCCATACTCCCTGTGCTCATGGAATGTGCTATTCTCCCATCAGTGTCTAGTGATGAGGTCGCAGGTGTTCACAGCTGCCTGTCACTGTGACATTAGATTTCTGATTCTTATTTAACCACAGAAATAAGAAGAAAGATTTCACAACTTTCAAAAGGCACTGGGGTGAAGAATCAGAACTTCAGCTCATTATCCCAGAAGCGCTTGCTGGCAAGCCTGCTCCAGTGGAAGATCTAGTGGCTCCTTGGGTGAGGCATTCCCAAAACTCAAGAGGCTAAGGCAGGGCATGTTAGTATAAAACTAGCTGCATCTAAATCACCAATTGTCTTGAGAGAACAGAAATAGCAAGCAAGAAAACGTCCCCTTGCTTAATAAAGTAAATGATTTAGGCTAGTAGGTCAAAAACCAAACTGTAGGGCTGGAGAGATGGTTCAGCAGTAAACAGGACTTGCTGCTTTTCGGAGGACCCAGGTTTGGTTCCCAGCACCCACATGGAAGCTCACAACTGTCTGTAACTCTAGTCCCAGGGGATCTGATGTCCTCTTCTGGCCTCTGCAGCACAAGGCATGCATATGGACAGGGAGGTCATATATACATGCAAGCAAAAATACATATACAGATAAAAAAAAATAAATAAATCTTTGAAAACAAATTATATCTTTATTTTACAAGATCATATGCAGAATGCCCAAAGAGCATCCAGTACAGCTGTCCCAGGAAGGAGCTGAGTCACAAAAATACAGTCCCTTCTCTACCTACTGGGGCAAAGAATTAAGGAAAACCCTCAGCAAAATTAAGAAGTTAGGGATCCTTTCTCCTGCATCTGGGGTGTATCTGAGCTAGAACACTTAGATGATATGTCTGTAGAGTGGATTCCATTGCTAGGACTGAAGAATAAATAGTTTTATTTTTTTATTAAATGTCTTTCCAATATTAGATCTCTTCTTCAACATGGTGTTTTTAAACCTTTTACTGTCTACAATATTTTGTTAGAAAAATACTCAAGAATGGGGTTGTTGATCTCCATGGACTCTGAGCCCCCACAAAGTTACTGATCTGTCTCACAACTGGTTCCATCTCTATGCAATACCCAGAGGTCATGAGCTTCCTACATACAGCACACCAGCAACAAACCTTACAACACTAACAGCTCATCTTCTGCTCCGAACCAAGAACTACGTAAACCATGAGCGGAACCATTTGCATGGAACAATCACAAAAGAGAACGGGCTGGTTCAGTTGCTAACTTTATACAAGTTTAAAAGTAAACTATGCTAAAGATGTTCTACGGAAATCTCTAGATTAGGTGACTTCTGAAACGTACAAATCTGCTTAATAACAGCTTGTTCTTATCTTTTGGAAAATTTGCTGGATGCATGGAGGGAGGCTAATCAAATTAGATGCTAGGTTTCTCTGGAGTAGGGCGGCCTGGCAAACAGATACATCTGTTTTGCTTTAATGATTGCCTTAGATCTGCTTTGCTTCCTTCCAGTCTCTTCTTCCCTCCCTCCGTCCCTCATTTCCTTCCCAGTCTTGAGCCATTCTCCAGCCACAAAGAACAGTAATTTCATTTCTATTACCGTTAAAGCCACCATAACGGTGTTGGAAAGTGCTGTGCACTCCCTGGTTTGCACCACCCCATACTTGTTAGCCTCCTTGCCACCAGACACCCTGCTTAAATTTAACCCTGGGTGGAGAGGTGGCTTTTAAAAGTAGATTGTGTTTTCTCTTTTTAACTTCTGCAACACTTAAACAAATGCCTCTCCCAGAGGTCAGGGCATAGACAAAAAACATATTAGGAGCCCTCCCTGCCTACGGTTTCTTCACTCTCAGAGCACACTCATATGGGCTGGAACGATCTAAATTCAGCGACTCCACTAAATCACACTCAATTACACTGGGTCAGTGAGCGTCAAGCAAACACCTCCATCAGCTACAAGACCACACCGATGCCTGCTGCCTGCAAAACGCTGACACCAGCTTCCTGCAGCCCAACTGTCCTCCGTTTCCTGGGCCATTCAGTCACACTTATGCACAGGGTGCAGGACTGCCCCAAGCAAGAATGTGTTCTTAGGGAGGAGAAGAACCTTAAAAAGGCAGTAGGGAGGAGGAAGCCACCTTGGTGTAAGTGATGGGGACAACTATGGACCTGTGAGTCCTGTGCTCATCACTCAAGAGGCGATGGTGAGGAGGTTTGCCCCATGAATGGTGATTATTTAACTCTCCCATCTTTATGGACAGAAGTTTTCATTTATCTAAAGAACCCAGTTCAGGTTTTATTCATTTTTAACTGACTTACTTATTTTATATGCATTGATGTTTGGCTGCACGTATGTATGTGTGAGGTACTCTGCCATGGAGGGCGGGGTATGGAACACTACCCACTCCTTGATTTGGATCCTCTCTGTTTACAGCTGCTCCCTGATGCTAAGATACCACAGCCCCAGCTACCACTTGGGCTTTTAACAAGCCAGATACCTCCAACTGATGGCTTTGGCTGAGGACACAGGCTGATTGCTTCTGAGGATACAGACACAAGCCTCCTTTCTGGCACCAAGAGGGGGCTGGATGCACTGTCTGAGTGACTGCTGGCAATCGTAGATTTGAATAAGGCCCATTGTGCTGCTCAAAGTGTAGACTGGGACCACGGGCTAGAAAATATTCCTAGGTGACCAGGTACATAAAAGTATGGGATCTGCTTTTCTCTTTCCTGAGAAAATGAAACACATTTCAAAACCCTCCAGAAGGCTTTGATTCTGGCGTGTGTTAGGCAGAGCTAAGCGGCTTTAAACCAGGCTCTACCGTGCTGAGGACTTCAGCTGTAGGGGATCTGATATTCACATTCATTTTGAATTCTGTTAAGCTCTCCAGACTTTAAAAAAAAAAATGTTTTTAGTCTATCTATCTGAGCACTGGGCCTTTGACAGCTCTCCTTTTATCTCCTAACTTCAAAGTCTAATTTTGAAATGAAGGTTTACTTTGCTACAGGATTCTGAAAGTTTGATACTGTCAGGGACAATGGGTTGAAGTTTCTAGAAACGCATTTCTACTCCGGAAGAACTTGCATTTGTAAGGCACATCTTCCCTTTCCTGCCCCTGCTTCTTGGCAGGAGGCTAGGATTCCTGAAAGAAGACACAGTGTACACCTGGCTCACAAAATCCTGGGTCCTCCTACCCAGGGACAGATCATCAAATCAGTTCTTTGATTATTAATCTCCATGGCAAGTCTTTGAAAGACTTTACATACTTGTGTCAATCTGAGATGCATAGTTCCTTTGTGGCAACAGAAAAAAAAAAACAATTTGTTGGCGGGCACATTAGGAATGGAATCCCGAGTTTGGGGTAATAGCTGAAGGTCACCTAACTTCTGGGAACTGTTGATACTTGATTTAGAAAGGGATGGTACTGTTATCTACCCTGACATCATCTGGTCAGTTTCCAGAATGAAATATTGTTTATCCAAAGGTGCTGGAGGGAATTCTGGGTATGGAAAATGTTTCTGTGTTTTCAAAAATAATGCTTGAATCTGCATTAGAATTTACATGAAAAATACTTTCCTGGTACCCACAGAGCTCTTATGACATTTGATATCCTAAGCATAATACTACAACTCAAACCCTTTAATAATGGAAGCTGCGGTCTGCCAGTATGTTACAAGGGTCAGTTACATAAACTATTGATGGAGTGCAGACCAAGAGCGGCAGGTTCACGGTACTGTAGAGCACTGCTTTTAGTAAAGCAAACCACATATGCCAGCGTGTCAAGAGTTGCAAGGAGTGCAGGAGGGGGTGACAGGAGAGAGTTCCACCACAGAGACCAGCAAACTGACCACCCTGCTAAGGCTGTGAAGCCTTTGAGCTAGCAATCAAGCTGAGTCCCACTTCATGATTTAAAATAAATGGTTCTCAAAGGACACAGCAGCAGGCAAACAAATGGAAACATCAGAGAGGGTTATAACCTTCCAGCCACCTCTTAGGACAGACACTGTCAATGGCCCTGGCGGATAAAATACCCCATCGTGCTGAATGTCCCTATCTACTGAGAGCTCTTAGTTCTGTACAACTAATAAGTCCACTTGGTTTCTATGGATTTTATCTGGTTCTGGCTTGACATAAGAGATTCTTTTTGTTCAGCCATGCTCCCAAATCAGTTCTGAATCAGGGCTGTAGGCTTTCTTTCACAATGTGGCAAAAGGCCAAGTGTGTGGAGTCGTAGTTCTCAATCTGTGGCTCTTGTAGCTGCTTTGGCAAACCTCTATCTCCAAAAATATTTATGCTATGATTTGTAACAGTAGCAAAATCACAGTCATGATATTATGTTATATTTGGGGATCACCATAACATGAAGAACTATATTAGAGGGTTGCACCATTAGGAAGGTTGAGACCACTGATATAGAGAGTCACAAGACAAGAGGTTGCTACAGAAGGACCCACTACATACCAGTGCAAACAGACTGCTGTGTAACTCAGCAAGTCACTTCAGTTATCTAGACTCTAACTTTGGGATTATCAGAACATAAGCTATGAAGTCCCCCACTTTAGCTGGCTGTGATGGTGCATGCCTGTAACCCCAGCACTCAGGATACAAAGGCATAGGGGTTATGAGTTGAATGCCTATCTAGGTTATGTAGCAAAATATCTATGCTCAATAAACATAGACACAACCCATTTTTTCTTTGAATTGTATTCTGCCGAAACTGTGAGGGGTCCAAGATGTTAGCCACCATGGATTCCATGCCTGTATCAGAGATAACAATTTTCAGTCCTCACAATGCAGTGAGAGTAACAGTTTCATGTTCCTGTATGTTCCCTTTGCCAGAAACACCCAAAGGAACATCCCTGAGAAGTCCACATAGATAGAATGTATCAAGCTTATCTGTGATGTACCAACCCAGATAACTCTAGAAGAGGGCAGACCTGCTTGCCATCTGCTCAGTTGACATGTAACGTTCGACTGCCCTGAATACCCTCTGCTTTCCTTTCCTATACCCTAATTCCTGGTTACCACATCAATTTGAATTTGTTCTTTTCCATAACATCACCGAGTCAGAAACAGGAATTCTGGAATTTTCAAAGGAGCCTCCTTCCCTTAGTCATGAGCACCTAAGTTTCCAGTGCCTACACAGCTTGTTTGATCATTTCCTTTGAGTGCCAACTACTGTTGCCCTGTCTGAACAGACCACAGTCTCTTTATCCACTCACTTACTGAGAGTCTTTCTTGCTGCTTCTAAATTTGGCCAGTTATGAATAACCCTGCTAGAAATATCCATATGTGGGTTTTTACATGGACATGCTTTCTCGGGTCCTGTAGGTAAATACCACACAGAATACTTGGGGTGATGTATGAAAAGAGCAGCCCACCCCAATAATGGCTATACCTTTTTATCTTCTAGCTGGCAACGAACGAGTGTTCTTATCAGAGGCTGCTGCATACATGGTTCATGTTGTGGATTCTGCATTCTGTAATATGTGGTACATCAATATGAGCTAAAACCCACTTCAAGGCTTCTCAGCCAGCAGCAGCAGCAGCAGCAGCAGCAGCAGCAGCAGCAGCAGCAGCAGCAGCAGCCTGCAGTTTATGAATGTCCTGAGCCTATCCAGAAAGGGAAGCCATTCTTTTTTCTTTTCTTTTTTTTCTTTCTTCCTTTCTTTCTTTTTTTTCTTTCTTTCTTTCTTTTTTTTTTTTTTTTTTTTTTTTTTTTTTTTTTTTTTGGTTTTTTGAGACAGGGTTTCTCTGTGTAGCCCTGGCTGTCCTGGAACTCACTCTGTAGACCAGGCTGGCCTCAAACTCAGAAATCTGCCTGCCTCTGCCTCCCAAGTGCTGGGATTAAAGACATGCGCCACCATCACCCGGCAAGGGAAGCCATTCTTATCCAGTCTCAAGGATTAATACTTGACTGGAAAGTTATGGTTATTGTTACTATTCGCTTTTAAAGGACCTACATGACACCTACACGACTGAAAGAAAAAGCTTTATTCTACACTCAGGAAATTCATCTTCAGTTCCCTCTGCTAAACATGAGCAAATCTGACCCAGGCTGCTCCTGAGGGAAACCCATCACCATGAAGAAGACCAGCCCTGTTTGTGGTGGGAAGCTTGGGTCCTTAAATAAACCAAAGTCTATTAGTACCTACCTTACTGATTAGAACATTTGAACTGAGTTATTGTTAATTGCAGCTCACACGCCCATATTCTTTGTGGAATTCCTGTCTAACCAGTTATGCTTCCTGTCCAACACCTTATCTTCCCTAACAGTGTTCACTGAAATAGTGATAAACTAAACTTCAGCTCCCTGTTTCTGTCAAGTCTTTCATCACAGAGAGGAGGTTGGAGCTTGGGACCCAGTATACTCCCACCAGGACCAAAGGGAGAAGAGACCATTCCCCTTGAATTCAGGAAAGCAACCTCCCCAAAAAGTTCCCTCGACTTCATAGTTCTGTCAACAATTACATTAAATGTTAATTAATTATTACATACTTAATATATTTAATTAAGTATTATCTGATTGAACATGGTAAGGATGATACTTAACTAAAAATGTCTAATGAAAATTTGAGAAAAAAAAACCTTCTAGGAGTAAAAACCTATTACAAATTTAAAAAGTTGGTGATTCTATTAACAAGCACAATTGGCTCTCTGGTTATATAGACAAAATGAGTTAATATTTACTAGAGTGGTTTAGGTTTCAGTTAACGTTAACTGACACATCAACTCTTTAGGCAACCCTAAATCATATAATTGGTACATTTAAGTACATGATGTGAGAATCTATAACAATACACAAATAAAGTAAAAGGCAAAAGGCCAGACGTTTCTGAAAACGTCTCTCCTGTTCTAAGACTGGAACTTCTGCTAGTCCCCACTGGCAGAGTTAATAACATACCTTGAGGTCGCTTAAAACTGAAGACTGACATCCTACTGTGGACTCTGCCTGTTTGTTTAATCTGCCTTTAAGAGAACAGTGTAACAATCAACCCTATTTGCTTGGATGTCTCACACAATCAACTTTCACACACTGAACTAATGCATAGCTATAATCTTAAATTATGTGTTCTCCCATACCCCTGACCCAGACAATGCCTGTGCATAATTTGCGGAAAGCAGCAAAAACAGAAGTTGAAAGCAATTTCCTAAAAACTACCATAAAGGTTAAAAGCAGTCAATTGTGAATACTGGGTGATCAACAATGATGTTTGTTGTCTGGGTCAGCTGGGACCAGTTGGAACCAGTGACTGACTTAATCCTTTGTAAAACTCTGTTAAGGATTTCTGTAAAGTGTCCCGTTCCTTCCTTGTGTGATGCTTTCTATGCTGTTCAGTAAAGACAGAGCGAGGTCCTTTGTTAGAGAGAGACACAAAGACACATGGAGACAAAACCAGATAGATACACATAGGGACTGATACAGACATAGGTATATGTGGGTCCCTTGTTCTGGAGGGTGTCCCATGATGATCTCCCGACTGGGGACAGGGCAAGAGCAGGGAGGGCTGGCTACTGTCTCCGTGCTGCCTCCGGCCTGCGTCTCCACTGTCTGTAGGTCTCCGGCCTGGCCTGATGCGGGAGGTTGAGGCCAAAGGACACAGAGTGCGAGCAGGAGGGGAGATTGCCTGCCCCTGCTGCTGCCTCTGGCGCCCTGTCGCTGATCAGTCTCTCCCAGGTGTTGCCCCAGTCTCTCCAGGCATGTTTCCGGAGAGTGGAGCTCTTCCCAAGTGTTACAGCTCTTGTGACAAAAACTCTCAGACACCAGGATGATTCTTGAGCACGCGCCCTTTACTTCCCCTAAATAGAGCCCTTATATACAGTTTTGGGGTGGGTTAGGGTCTGACAGCAGATAATGTCTATTGGCTTGATCTGAAAGCTTAGAGATACCTCATCTGCATGCAGGAGAGCCTGAGGGGCCGAGGGGCCGTTCCTCATGACTGACGGTCATAAACCTCTCTGTGGGAGGGGTTGTTGGAGGACTGAAGCTAAGTGAAAAGAACCAGGACCTGGGAGCAGAGCTGCCATCTGATAAAGGTTCCGGGGTTCAAAACTCATGCTCAACCAAGCACCCAGCTGCTTCTCACAGCCCACTGCCCTACAGGTATAGACAGATTTATGGGACAGTCCTCAGACAGGCACAGATTCATGGGATAGCCCTCAGATAGGCACAGATTTATGGGATAACCCTCAGATATGCACAGATTCATAGGACAGCACCCAGAGAGGCACAGATTCACAGGACAGCCATCAGATAGGCAAGATTCACAAGACAGCCCTCAAATAGGCACAGATTCAGACTCAGACCAAAGGGAAAGAATTGGAACACAGAGAATATAAGGTAGGGAATTCAAATCTAGATTTGCTCTTGGGTAAACACTGAGGGCCTGATTTTTCTTTTCTTAATGCACATGCATTAGTGGTAACTCAGAGTTCATTGCTAATCTATACAATCTACATAGCTTGGTGAGACAGTATGTCTAGAAAAAAGCACAAGTGACTAATCACTGTAAAATATGAAAAGTAAAGGGTTACAACCCATAGATGAAAAAAAGTGAAATGCAAATTAATTTTTTTTTTCAACACAGGGTTGCTCTGTGTAGTCCCGGCTGCCTTGGAACTCATTCTGTTGACCAAGTTGGCCTCAAACTCAGAGATCAACCTGCCTCTTTGTCCCAATTTTTTAAAACCAATGAATTCAATGAATGGATTAAAAAATACTTTGAAGTGCATAAAGACTCAATGCTCAGGTAGAGAGGTGCCTCAGTGGGCAAAGGCACTTACAACAGAAACCTGGCCATGCATTTGATTTCTGGAACCTACATATGTCCGGGAGAATTAACTCCACAAAGCAATTCTCTGGCCCACTCATGCACTATAGTATACACACATACATGATATACACATACATGAATGCACATGTGCACGCACATCAATAATAAAACAATAAATTTTAATAAAAATAATCAATGCTGTAGTCTACTGAGAAACTAATAGTTTCACACCGTGCTGGCAGAACAGAACTTAATAAAAGCTTCTGGCATTTAATCTGAGAGCTTCTAAAGTCTTGAATGTGTGTATTGCAGGCCTAGCAATTTGATATTTGAACTTTAACTTATTGAAATAATAATAATGTAAGATATATTTATAAATATCTATGGAAATATTCCTTCTAACATTTAACACAACAATGACTATCAGAAAAAAATGATATAAGGAATAAAATGTTCGGAGGCTTTTAAATTCAGTTAAGCAGAATACTAACGGAATAAAAATGAATAAAATTTATGTAAATGTGACTCTTGTAACTACCAAAATGTTTAGAGCGCATTTTTCTTCTATGGCAACCATGACTTCGATAATTAAAGAAAACCTTCGATGAGGTATAAACATTTATAAATAAAAGTTTATTTATAAGAAGTTTATAATCCACATCAAGAACAATATAGCCCAACCAAAGGAATGGACTGGCCATGTATATTATACAACAGGGAGATTTTTTTTCACAATTGTGTTTATTCCAATCATACTTAATGCCAAAAAGAATTTTCAAGGGCAACTATAAATAGTTGTCTCCAGTCATTTGTCTACATCTATAAGAAAGAAATACTGCCATTTGATCAACAGAATTACATAGTTATATGGCACATGTTGCTCATTAAAGACAAGTAATGGACAAGGCTGGAAGATCAGCCGTTTTGATCAAATAGTTCTATTACCCTTCTTGCTTGAACAAGAGGCACAAGCATACTTTCTCATGAAACTTCTCGCATTTGCAGATTTAATTTTATTTCTACGTATTATTCATTTTAAAATCTTCCTATTTACTTCCAACTTAACCTAGTAGGTACCATAACCATCAGTTCTTTATATCCTGAAGATTAGTTTGTGAATATCGTGACTCAGACAGAGGAGCACAGTGACCATACATGAATTAACATTTCTGATGCTGATGGGTCATCAGGCTTAACAGACACAGGAGCACAGCTACCTTCAGAAACAACATTCCTGACAGGTCATCAGACTTTCATCGTCTGTTGTGGAAATTTTGGCTCCCACTTATCTTGCCTTTTTGTTGTTGTTGTTGTTGTTAATTTAGCATTGGAAAAGACCAAAAGAATTAACCTTACTGGTGAAGTGGGAGCAATTCTATCAGAAGACCAAACACTGCAGAATTATTTGTAAAAGGCTGCATATCCATGTCAATGAGAATACATACCCAGGAGCTGGTTTGTCTGGTGAGCCACAGAAGTATGGACAAAGCGTCCAAGGCAGAGTAGCTGAAAAACAAAACCTATCTGCCAGGGCTTCGTGGCTCCACCACACCTACTATCCCAGGATCAGTACCTAAACTTCCATGACTTCTGTGACACCAGGAAGTCATGTATGAGTGAACGTTTCCTAAATACTCTTATGACATGAAGATATCCTGAGATGACCTCCTTAGGTCTTAAACTAGTGACATACAATAAAAGAAAATATTAGTGGCTTTTGCCCTTTTTTTTGACTAAATACAGGAAAAGAAACAACGTCAGGGAGATTTGTTCTAGCTCATGTTTGAGAGAAGAGTCCATCACTGCAGGGGAGTCCCAGCAGGCTCACAAATCTGCCACAGCTATGGCTGTAGGAGCATAAGAGTGCTTGTTTACACCTCAGCAGATCAGGAAACAGAGAACAAGGAATGTTCATGTGTATCTGGCTTTTTCTTTTTTCCTTTTCTCCAGTCTGGGACCTCAGCTCCTGGGATACAGCCATTCACATGTAGAGTGCGTCTTCCTTCCTCTTTAACCCTGTTGGGAAATGTCTCCATCGCCATATGCAAGTATACCTCTTATGAGCGTCTAAATCCAGTCAACTTGTCAATGAAGATTAACCATCCCTGGGAGCTGAGATGATTAGCAGCTCTCATTGTGAGAGGATTTTACTGTGTGTTCCATTGCTATACTCCTAGAAGTGGAGACTGAGTCTCTAATCCCACACAACAAGGGCTCCCCTACCATCCAGAGGTCCGTGCACAAGTGAGTAAAAGGGCCCTGTCGTTATTCGATTTTGTGTGGTCACGGTAGTTGCCAAGGTATTAAAAATGAAAAGCTGATAGAGCTAATAGGACAGATGTACTGATAGCTGAGCTATTACCATGTACCCACAGCTGCAGTAAGTTTGTTGGCATAGAATTGTGATATTACACACATAGATAAAAGGTTTACGCAGTCCACTTCCTTTGCTACCTCGAGAATTGAATCAGAGTCTATAAATTCTCTAGCCTGATGCAAATTGAAATTATACAAACTGCATGTTATCCCAGACTCCAGAGAACATGGAATCATTTCTTGGATTTTGCTCGAGGACATTCATTTATGCGTTATTTTCATTAGAACAAACTGCAATTCAATGTATGCACAAACCCCATCATTCAGCTTTTGAGTCTTAAAAGACTTTACCAGAGCAGCATATGACGTCAGTCATAGCATGTACCAATTTTATTTATGGATGAAAGTTTGGGCCAGGGCTACGCAGCAACATACTAGGTTACTAGGTCACATGGCCAAACAGTTTCCATGCATCAACAAGAGTAACTGTACCACTCTTGACAGAAGCTCCTAGTATTGCTACAAGGTTGACTAGTAGTAACAGGAAACAGGTTTTGGAATAGGGAAATAATTTGTTGAGGATTTCAGCTGTTAAGTCAGAAGTAGCACTCATGTCAAGGCAACCAGAGTAAAATGACAGTCCCCCAGCAGAACACTGCCCTTTTTAGATGTTCACAAAGGCAGTGGCTGAATGAAAAGCCCCTGTAATAACTCTTGATGGTGAATTATGTTCCAAGTCCCACCAAAACCACAAGTATGAAGCAAAGATGATTATATGTGGAAGCCCAACACAGAGAAACTCTTATGAACACCTAAAGCTTTTGCTCTAACCAAAAAATAAACCATTTTGTTATCTATGATAACATAATAGTTTTCTTGCTAAATGTCCAGACAACTTAGTTATGATTTAGATGGCCCAGAGTCTCAAAGGTAAAAACCATCTCAAGGATGTCATTACAGTTTAGATCTAAAATAGTCATCAATGGTCCATGTGCTCAAGGTTTGGTCCCCAGCCCAAGGCATTACTGAGGGGTTAGTGGAACCTTAAACAAGGAGATCTAGTAGGAGGAAATCAGACACCTTTCCCTGCCACTGTCTGGTTGCTTCTCACCCATCATCCATAGTGAACTACACAGCTGCCATGAGATATCCATGTACCATGTTCTTTGATGTAAAATACACTAGTAAGCCATCATGAGCCGTTTAGTCTTGTTGAAAGCAGACTCTGAGATAAAGATGGCTCTCTTGTTCCAGACTCCAACATGATAATTTTAAGTGTCCTCAAAACTCCTTGTCTTGAACCAAAATGACCCCCTACCTCTGTGAGAGGTAGATAGCAAAACAGCAAACAGTCAAAGGCTTTTAAAACACTGCATCACTGAAAAGAGCTAGAGGCTAAAGCATTCCCAACAGAGATTTTTACTGTATTCATCCTGTGCTATTAAAAATGCACACTGTGGGAACAGGGAACCAGGGGCTTCTGATGGCCAGGCTCACAGCCACTATGCCAACATGGTGGTTGACTCTCTCTGATGGCCAGGCTCACAGTTACAATGTTAACATGACAGCTGACACTTTCTGACTTGATAATGTTGTACATTCATCACCTGTTTTTATCAACCTTCTTTTTGTCATTGGTTATTTATTTATTTAATGTATGTGAGTACACTGTCACTGTTTTCAGACATGTCAGATCCCATTGCTGATGGCTTTGAGCCACCATGTGGTTGCTGGGAATTGAACTCAGGACCTCTGGAAGACCAGCCCATGCTCTTAACCACTGAGCCACATCATCAGCCTGACATTGGTTCTTTAATCTTTGCTTGTTACAGGCTTCAGAAAGCCACTCATTCGAAACCGAAAGTAACGGCTATCTTATGTCATTCTCTGGGCCATACATCATGATGCCACAGGCCTGAAATTAAAGGCCAACCAATTACAGCCTGAGTCTTCAAAAATCAGGAGCCCAAATCAACCTTTCCTGCATGAAGTTCATCATTGCAGCGGTATCATGGGGACTAAAAGGTGACGGACATTATGATGTCTTCTTTTTCTAGAAAACATTACTGCAGAAAATGGAACCACTCTTAAATGTCCCACTAGTCTTAGGCCCACAGTCACCACAATGTGGTTGTTCCTCAGTGAAGGAAAAATTACAATGGTGATTTCCAAGGAGGCTGTTAGAACCTAACCACCGCAAGACATCTAGACAAGATACCCTAACCAACAGACACCCTGAATCAAGCACAACCTGAACATGTTCTGTGATTTTCTCCAGTATCAGACTACCCATCACAGAGACAGCAGGGCTCAGTCCCAGGCTACCCACTCTAACCCCTCAGTTTATTCTAAGCTATACAAGAAACAGTCTTCTGAGGCTCTAAGACCAGCATAGAGGAAGATCAGCAGTGGTGTACTGTGCTTACTTTACAGAGGCAAGGAGTCTATGGACCCTGTAGAGAACTGACCTGGCCTTTTGAGAGTCAACAGTAGTAATTCCAAGAATGGCCACCTGTCTGTCTACACTTGTTTAAGGAACGCCTGAAGCTCTCCTAAGAATCTCTAAGGTTGTCCCATCCTAATTCTGCATGGACATCGTTTCTGGGTGCAGGCGCAAGAAAACACCATGTCACTGACGTGTTCCTTATAAGTTTTGGGGCCAGAAACAGCTGTAAGGAAGGCTCTAGTCCATCCAGCATCACATAGTGAATCTTGTTCTGACCTGCGTACACAGTGGGATGACATCTAAAGCAAAAAGTGTTCACATCTGCATTCTAATAGAGATGTTCCTCCTAATGCTCTTTTTATGTTGATTATTTAAAAAGCTTCTTAATGGTTTAATGTGTTACAAATGCATTAAAAACATGTTGCCCTTTGGCAGAGCCATTTAAGAATTAGAACACCTTTAATCCCTCCCACCCCCGCAAAATAAACTTAAATTAAAAATAAATTCTGTTCTCTTCAATTAGGTCATTGGCCTCTGTCTGTCCCGTTTAACAGCCATAATTAAACCAGGTATTACCTGCTCCCACACTCTAGGGGTCAGGAGTGCAGCCCCCAGTACACACTATAATGGGAGTGGCAACTGATCACAGACAAACAACCCAGCTATTCTTCATATAGGGAAAAACAAATCTAATTTTTTGGGGGCTTCACTGAAGATGAGTTTTTCTCCCCCAAGGAAGGACTAAGGACAACGATCAGATGTAAACAGAAAGGCTGGCAGGAGAATTACAGCAAAGTAAAGCTTAAGGTTTGCTAACAGCCCCTACAAAACCTAATATTCCTCATTTCTACTATGCAATTCCCACCATGTATGTTTATATAGAGTCACGGTAGTGTCAGGAAAACACAGGAAAGCGTATTCAAAACTAGCATTACCAAACCTCATGATATTTAGGTCCAGTACAGGAGAACGTGCCACCACATGAGGTACATTGATGAACCATAAAACAAGCTCCTGGGATCTAAATTGGAGTAAGGGCAAAATTCCCAGTGTAGGAATGCTGAGCCTTACCCTGAAGGGACTTTGCCCACTTGCTTGTGGATTGTTCTTTAGAAGTTGTCAAGGACACAAAACAATTATACAAATATGCATATTCAGGTACAGCATCAGGAGAGAGGCTAAGCTGCCCAGCACCGTAGGCTGTGTACTAGCTTCCTGCAAGTCAAGGCCAAGGACTGTCAAGAGTCGACCTGCTTAATGCTTTGTGTAACTGACCAGTATGTATGTTGTTAAGCTATGTCGCACTATCTTACCGAAGGAACAAATTTCAAGGTAACAGGTTAAAAGTTCTCACTGCAATTATATAAAAACTTGAGCAAATTCTGTATAAGAAAAAAGCATGTGTATCAATGCAAGGAAGTATGACAACGCCCTTTACTATAGTATAAAATAACAGATTTATAAGATAAACTCCTCTTGTGAACTCTCTGCAAGGAGCCCAGCTGCAGAGGCATCTTTCGTGTTACCCCAGCACTTCCAACATTTTTGTCTGTTTCAACTTCGTGCTTGACTCAGTGATGTTTATCTGAGTCGCAGAGGTATACTTTTAAACTGAGAATTATTGGCTTAATTAAAAGCCAAAGTCAGTACTTAACAACTTGGGAATGGTTCATTTTTAAAAATCCCATAGGAAAAAAAATATTAACAACCCATAATGATCAGAGGATCTGAAAGGCGCAAACCCTGTGGCATGGTGGCTGCCCTGTGATAACTGAATAAGACTTAAAAAGGACAATTTCTTCAGGATCAGGAATCCTCTTGCATGAGTGTACAGAGACTGGTGAGCTAGAGATGGAACATAGACTGGGGGAGGGAAGGGTCTTGGGTGTTGTTCCGAGCCAGCGTAGACTTCATATCAGCAAGCACAGTATGATGGAAAGCAGTCTTGGAGCTTAGATGGGTGGACTCAATGTGACTGGACAGGAGTGGGGATCAGACCCAGTTAAAATGGCAAGCATCATGTCTTCTGTAGTTTACTACCATGAAGAAGAAAAATGGCCCCTTCCTCTGTCTTTATGGCAGTTATCACTACCTGATGCTGTAGTTTACTACGTTGCATTTGAATGTGCATAATTTTAGGCCATTTTTTCCAGTAACCCCAAAACATAAACTGAATATCAGAAATCTCTACTCTCTGTGCTTGGCACAATTCCTGACACTTAAATAAATAGGAGTGCCTTTTAAAGTTATAAATAAATATATATATGTATACATATATATATACATATATATGTATACATATATATATACATATATATATGTATACATATATATATTCTATCTATCTCTCTATATCTCTATCTGTCTGTCTATCTCTCTATCTATCTATCTATCTATCTATCTATCTATCTATCTATATCCCCTAAGGACTTTCTTTAGCTTTCTTCCATCTCACCGATCATTGATCATCATTGTTGTTTTGTTATTTGGTCATCATTCCTTAACTTCTGGAGTGAGTTATTAGCAAGTCACTTAACCACATTTAGTGGTTAGCCAATAACTAGGATATGTAAACAGTGACATCCTCAAATGAAACACCCACAATGTCTGCTGTGCTCCAACATCAGCCATTTTACTGTTTCCAGTATCTATTATTAAATGGCCTGGGGGGAAAAAAAAGATGGTCCCAATTCTCAAATATAATACACTATAGCAGAAATCACAAACTAAATTTTATTCTATTTAACTGGATGCTGAAATGATTCTAGTTCTCTGAAGTTATCCAACTGTGGCTGAACTGCAGATATGGGAAATAACTGGATGTAGAAAATTACCAGGAAGCCTGGTCTTGACTACTTGTCTTTGAAAATGTAAGTCAGATAGGTAGGACACTGTATTATTCTTAAAGGACCTAACAGTTAAGGATATATCCTGATCTTAACACACATCTCTGATGTACTGGGTCAGGTGTTGGTGTCCCTGTGTGGGGATGAAAAAGTGGGTGGGAAGTGAGGGACTGAGGGACTGGGCATGCTCATGTGGAGAGCCTATTCTTATACTTGAAGTAACTGTCAGAAATATAAAAAGCCAACACTGTGGAGAAATGCTACACATGACCTGTGCAGGGATCTGACTCAGTGATGACAATGTATCTATAAGCCACAGGGAGAAGGGTGGACAGAGGTAGGGATCAAACTAAATACAGTTTGATAAGTGTGATCATGACATGGTAGAACAGAGCTCAACAAACCCCAGACACTGAAACACAGAGATTCGATAAAGTGAATGGTTTTCCGTGAGAAGAGATGCTGTGTCACAAGTGGAATACTCAACTCTAGGCAACCCTAATGGAACCGAGCATCAGGACAAAAGACAAAAAGAGAACAGGATGCAGAGCCCATGATAAAGATTTACCAAATGTGTGTGAGGCCTGGGATGCAATGTCCAGTGTCACACACACAGAAAAGTTAGATGGTTAAGATAGCAGTACACTTTGATTGACCTGTTGCTATAGTCACAGCTCTGCTCTGTGCACCTGCTCTGTGTCCGAAGGCAACGGCTGTGCAGAAACACTATAGGATATAGGTGACATAGTTATTAACGTGCTTTGTAGCTGCATAGAGCACATGGACGTTCCTGTCACTACAGGTCCAGCTGCAGGTTCAGACACAGGCAGATAACGACTGGTGAGGTTGGCTGTAGTTGGAGGTCCACTCACACTGAGGGGTCGGTCACCATCACACATGAGTGGCATGTTGACATAAAATTCAGGTAGAGTAAGAGACAGCCTTCAAATGCTATCTATTCATGTGGTCGTAATAAAATGTAACAGTGGTACCTCTACCTCAAGCCTTTGGAAGGTCACCATGAACCTTCACCAGGAAGTCTTTGGAAGGTCACCACAGACCTTCACCAGGATCACCCAAGACAGAGAGCAACAAACAGATGATACGCAGATTCTTCAGTTTGGTTAAATCTTCAAAGTCTGGCCAGCTCTGTCATGTTGAACGTTGGACATCATCCTCTACAATGTCAGGTTCTAGATAAACAAACCAGCCCTAAGAAACTCCCCACGACACAGTCCCAGCCCAGTGTGTAAGGCATCTTGTCTTGTCACTCTTTCTCTGCTATTATCCAAGGTTCTGGATCTTGGAGGATCTGCCCTGGGCATCAGTGCCTTTGCTCTGTGTCTTTGAAGATACAGGGATCAGAAATAAACATTGATTATTGGGGGTTCATCTCACACTGCAATATCAATGTTTTGCTTTCCTGATACAACCCAAGATTATAGCAGTTAATTTTTTGAGGGAAGAGGGATGGACAGAGAGGAAGAAGATTTACAGGCATGGTTCACATACACACAGTGCAGATGGTACTTTAGGTCTGTGAACATTTCATTCACATGCCCAGTAGACGTCTTCATATAAGCTTGTTCTACATCGCTTTGTTTCTATAAATTTGATATTCTTGCCTATTTCAACCACGCAAGCAAATGTCTGTCTACCCCTTCCATTTCTCAGGCAGCTTCATCCCTAGGCTGTTTCAAGGTATTTCCATGCACTGCTGGGGAAAGCTGCAAGGGCTCATGGTCTTATAGGGTCCCTGACTCTCTTTTCATAAATGCTATTAAGTGCTTGCAAGCATGTGACTGTCACAGAGGACCCATGTCAAGCTCTCAGTCTGTAATTGAGACACCAGTCTTCTCCCCTTGGTCTTTTTTTTCACGATGTCACAAAGATCACCAATGGCTTCACCAGTCTAAATTGCACATTTGCTCAAAAGCCTCAGGTCAAGAAAGGGTGAGCTGTCTTGCTTCTTACAGCAAAGAGTCTCATGACTTCAATTTCTTCACCCACCTAACATGCCTCCTCTCTTATTTCTAACTTCAACTCCCTCACCTAACACACTTCCTTCTATTTTCTAAGGTCGACTCTCTCAATTGCAGCCTTTTCAAAAACATTCTCTGTCAGTGCTTGACACACTAGGAGCACACACCAGGCAGAGCTTTGCGTGCGGGGAGTTGTGGGTGGGGGGAAGCAGAGCAGATGAGGTTGCTTGTTATTAGACTCCCTTGCTCAGCTGAGGATTGATTCTTTTCAGGAACCTGTGTTAGCGTGCAAATACCAGTTGAAAATGGGTTTTCAAGTCGTCAGAGGGAATGTCAATCTATTATAAGAGACACCATGTCTTACATACCCCACAGAGCTATCAAAAGTCTTCCTGAAAATATACACATGCCTGTAATCAGAGGAAACACACACACAGATGTGTCAACAGCTGAATGTTTTGGTACAACACCAAGGAAGGGAAACTGATACCTGGAATGCTTAGTGGGTCAGGCTATTATAGGAATGAGAGAGATCAGGTGCCTTCTCCCATCTTAAGGAGAAGGAAAGTAAGTACTGTGTGCTCTAAATAGATCTGCTTAAGATAATGCTCAAGGTTTTCCTTACAGAGCGCACTTGGAGGTGGACAGGGTCTCATGGAGGACTCTAAATCCACACATGAGGAACAGTGGGTCCACTCCGGATAATTCAGAAAATTCATATGTACAAGTAACAGTTCTGAAAGCAAGCCTGGTTTTGAGAAATGGTTGACAACAGATATAAAACAGATTCCTTGAGGGTTTATCAAACCCTTGTCCTCCCTTCTCCTACTGTACTGACCTCTCTACCTCCTCCCTGGTTAGATATCCTGGTATTTCCCACATCACACTACTTGTATCCTGCTGTTCCTCTCTAGAGCCTCCCTTCCCATGGTTCCAGATTTCCGTGGTCACTCCGTGCTGTATGCTTCCCATGTGAGGATCTGGAGCCGTGGACTGCAGGTGAGAGAATATGTGACGTTTGTCTTTCTTGGTCTGTGTTACCTCATGCAATAGGATGGTTTCCAGCTCCATCCATTTACATCCAACTTCAGCTGGGGAATGTTCCATTGTGTGCACACACCACATGCTCGTTATCCATTCCCCTGTTGGAGGACAGTTAGACTATTTGCATTTCTTAGCAAGTGTGCACAGAGCAGCAACAAACGAGTCTGAGCGAGCATCTGTGGCGTGGGATGTTGAGTCCTTTGGGCATGTGCCAGAGGTGGTGTAGCTGGTCACGTGGTAGTTTTCTTTTGGTCTCTACACTAATGTCCCCAGTGGGACATTCACCAACAGTGAATGAGGGCCCTTCATTCCCCACATCTGTTTACTGGTAGTAGTTTTGTGATCTTGACAATTCTGACTGAGGTGAAGTAAAATCTCCATGTTGTTTAATTTGCTTCTCTCTGATGGGCGAGGACGATGAGCACTTTTTGATGTAGCTCTTAGCCAGTTTTATTTTATTTTATTTTATTTTATTTTATTTTATTTTATTTTATTTTTGTGGAGCACTCTGGTGAGATCCCTAGTTCTAGTCTAGCTTTTGTATTTTTAAATTGAGTCATTGGTTTCCCTGACTTTGAATCGTTTTATATGTTCTGGCTATCAATCCTCGGTCGCATGCAGCTGGAAAAGATTCTCTCCCTTTCTGTGGGACTCTTCGTCCCTCAACTGATGCTTTTCTTAGCTGTATAGAAAAGAGATGTATGTGTATCCATATATACACACATATATATATATACACGTATGTGTTATATATAACATAACATGTTTATATATATAAAACATATATGTATGTGTGTGTGTGTGTGTGTGTGTGTGTGTATGGATATATGACATACATATATAATTGTAGTATATATCTAAATATAAACTACTAGGCACATTTTTGTTATATGAGTGTCTATGATTTCAGAGCTGACCACTCTGTGATGGATAACCAACCTGGGTCATATCCCTTAGGGAAGCTAATTCTCCTTTTCCCAGTAGTCACTAGTTTCTTGTGGCTCTTTTTGTAGGAGTGAGATTCCATGGACACTTCTACCTTCCACATTAGCTCGTCCATTGGTATGGCCATTGCTCCAGTTCTGTTTCTGCAGCCATTTCTGGGATAAAATGGTTAAAAGCAGACTGCCTGGTATTCTGGCTTCTATCATTTTCCACACTCTCTTCCAGAACATTCCTTCACTATAGATTCAGGAACTGTAATACAGATGGATCCATTGGGACTCCCCACAAACCCATTGATCTCTGCATTGCATCCAGTTGTTGTTTTCTGCGACAGTCCCATTCACTGTGAAGAGAGACTTCTTTGATGAAAGGCAGTAGCTACTCTTATCTGTGGTTACAAGGATAAGATTTAGAATGTGGTAAGGAGTTATGCTGGTCTAGCAACGTGCTGGTAGTGGATTATTCTCTAAAACCTCCCATGATGTCA
Organism: Rhabdomys pumilio; assembly: GCA_030674055.1. NCBI lineage: Eukaryota > Metazoa > Chordata > Mammalia > Rodentia > Muridae > Rhabdomys > Rhabdomys pumilio. The sequence continues at coordinate 31,262,731 of JANHMN010000020.1, forward strand.
CTAGATCAAGAAGCCAGCTAGGTTTCTATCTCTAGTCTCTATCAACTTAAGAAAGGGCAGAGCACAGGAGAAGTTTGAAGGAGAAGTATTGGAGGAAGGGACAAGAAGGGTGTAATATAATTCTATTTCAGTTAAAAAACACTAAAATTAATAAAAAACTATGTAATGTGAAATATTATACTAATGTGAAATCATGTCACCACTTTTATGAATTATTAAAATATCACCACTTATACTGCTAAAATTGCCAACATCAGCAATGCTATATGAAGCTAACATGTCCATTATGACATGTGATATGATGGGCATTTCACAAAAGTAAAATAATTTACTAGAGTAAGTGACAGGGATGGGAAGGTTTAGACAAGAGAAGACAAGTTGAGAAAGAATTAGGAAACTCTTAGAACCAATGACCAAGCCGAAAAAGGCATTGGTCTGAACAAACATCCTACTTCAGCTCAGGTGCTGGGAGGGGTCAAGTGGAGAAAAGTTCTACAGGGTATCCAGACGCCGACCCTGCTAAAGCAGGGCCAACGCAGAGCAAACAGCTGAAATCCTAGGAAGAGAAAGTACCTGTTCTGTTGCCTAATACAAATTATCTTTTCTTTTTCTTTTCTATTCTGAGACAGGGTCTCACTATGCACCCCTGCCTGGGTAGACTTCACTCTGTACAAGAGGCTGTTCTCAAATTCACAGAGATCTGCTTACCTCTGCCTTTCTCCCAAGTGCTGGGATTAAAAATGCTCCACCTTTAATTTTTAAAGAAAAAAATTTTAGTGATTGCTGCCATTATACAAATAGGCTTATCCAAATTATAAATAAAAATCAAAATAGGTGCAGCTACTACTGTTCACTGCCTTCATGGGACTGAGGAGACAGCTCGATTGGTAAAATGCTTGCCTCACAAGCATGAGGCCCCAAGCTTGGTCCTCACATCCACTTAAGAAAAACAGCCATGGTTAAGGGTGCTTGTAATCCCAGAGGAAGGGAGGTAGAAATGAATAGTATCTGACTCACTAGCCAGCCAGCCTACCCTAATTTGCTATACCCAGCTCCCAAAAATAATCTGAGGGAGAATATCTAAGATTGACTATACAGGTGCACAAACACACACACACACACACACACACACACACATACACACCAGCATACCCATATAAACTACACACACAAATATATATACACAACTGCACATATACATAACTGCATATGCACACAAGTGTGTACGTGCAAATACACAAAACTGCATATATATACACAACTGTGTACACACACAACAATGCATACCCCAACAATGCACACAGACTGTATACATACAACTGTATACATACGATGGTGTACACACAATTATGCACACACAACTATATACATTCAACTGTAAACACACTCAACTCTGTACACATACAACTGCACACACATATACACATTATTAATTTTTACTATTAGCAGATAGTCAAATGATACGGTCTTCAGTGGGCTTTTGTGGGGTCACTTGCCTCTAGGATCCCCAAAGAAAAGAAAGCCCACAGATGATACTTAGAATACTTGATTACACTTTTTTTAAATCACACATAATATTTAATGTAATGTAAATACTATGTAAATGACTGCTATATGCTATTGTTGAGGGGTTGGTGGGCAAGAAAAAGTTTACACACATTTTATATAGATATAATTCTTATCTGAATATTTGAGATCCAAGGCTTTTTGACTCTGTGGAATCCCATGAAAGTGCCCACCACCCTTTGGGAACTAAATATTGTCATGTTTTTGTTTTATCTGTATAGTCCTGGCTGTTCTGGAACTCAATCTGTAGACTAGGCTCACCTTGAACGCATAGATCTGCTTGTCTCTGGCTCCCAAGAGTGGGAAGTGCCTCGCCTTGGGTAATACTGTCTTCTTAACTGACATTATCTAAAGCATTAAGTAACCCCATCAAAGTCCATGGGCTCTCCTCCTCTCAGCACGCCATTCAACTCAGGCCTTTGTGTGGACATCCAACCATGTCCACTGTGAGAAAGCACTGGGAGACATTTCCCTTCCTCCCACACAGTCATCGCTCAAAAACAACTTTGTGTTGTAATGCTGTCTTCCTTCTGATTTTCCTAAATGCTGTGTTTTGCTGTTCATCATCCTTATTTGATGTAACTTGCAGAATAGCTTTGACACAATTAATACTTTGTAATCCAAGAGCCCAAACACTGCATACAGTATAAATCACTCTTTATGTTACAAACAGGCTCCCTAGTCACTGGCCAGCAGCCCTGCCTCACATACCCATCAATAAAGACAGCTTTCAGACAGATTTTCTCTAAGAGAGTCTGTCATTTCATGGTACTGCTCTTGGGTGATGAGCACATTAGCTCAAAACAAACTAGAGGGACAGGAAGAAGTGTCTGACCCATTAACAGCCATCATTGAAGTAGCCAGCCTCTAAGAGCCTTAGAGACCATGCCAGTCTCAATCACATGGTACCCAGAGCAAGCTATAAATTCAGAAGAGGAAAAGTAGTAGAGGCAACTTGAGAGAGAGCAGTTCTTGATATCATAGGCTCTAATGTTCCATTTAACCTATAATTCACCTTTAAGGAGTATTTTTATCCTCACATGGAATACAAAAGCAGAGCCGTAGAAAGCTTGCGCTCCAACTGTGGGACGCAATACAAACAGCAACACACCAAAAACAGTAACCATCAGAGGAATGCCGGCTGGTACTCACCAGCACATTTTGTTCTTGTCCTCAGAGCTGGCCCAGGAGATCCAGTGCCGCCTTCTCCTGGTCTGGTGAGAAGCACACTGATCTCATACTCTGTATCTGGGTCAAGGTGCCCAATCTTGTAACTTGTGGAATCCACTGGCTGTCGATCATTCCAGCTCCCGCTGGCTGTGCAGTACTCAACCTCGCGGGCCACAATGGGTCCATCCCCATTGATGGAGTTGGCATTGAGCTGTATCCACAGATAGGTTGCTCCAACAGAAGCAAGCTGAGGTGGAGCGATGGGAACTGGCGGCTCTGGAAGCAAAGCAGAGAGCTTTTGTATTCAGTTGATAAAGAGTTAAACACACATACATGATGACAGAGTAGGAGATATTTGAAATTCATCATGGAACTGATGAGAGGAATTTGTGCTTTTTAATTAGCATGTGTATAGTGTTAATGATTTAAACAAGGTTCAAACATTACCTCTAAAACAATTCACAGACCTCATGAAGATTCGAGAAGGAAGACCAAAGTGTGGATGCTTTGGTTCTTCTTAGAAAGGGGACCAAAATAATCACGGGAGCAAATATGGACACAAAGTGTGGAGCAGAGGCTGAAGAAAAGGCCATGCAGAGACTGCCCCACCTGGGGATTTACCCCATCTACAGTCACCAAACCCAGAAAGTATTGTGAATGCCAAGAAGTGCATGCTTACAGGAGCCTGATATAGCTGTCTCCTGAGAGGCTCTTCCAGAGCCTGACAAATGCTCAAAGCCAACCATTGAACTCAACACAGAGTCCCCAATGCGGTCCCCAGTGGAGGAGTTAGAGAAAGGACTGAAGGAGCTGAAGGGGTTTGCAACCCCATAGGAAGAATAATAATATCAACCAATCAGACCCCCCCTCCCCCAGAGCTCCCAGGGACTAAATTATGAACCAAGGAATACACATGGAGGGACCCATGGCTCCAGCCAAATATGTAGCAGAGGATAGCTGTGTCACACATCAATGGGAGGAGAGGCCCTTGGTTCTGTGAAGGCTCGATGCTCCAGTGTAGGCGAATTTGAGGTCAGGGAAGCAGGAGTGGGTGGGTGGAGGAACACCCTCATAGAAGCATGGGAGGAGGGATGGGATGGGGGTTTCTGGAGGGGGGACCAGGAAAGGAGACAATATTTGAAATGTGGATAAAAAATATCCAATAAAAAAAAGAACACAAAGGAGGTGGGGATGTGACTCATTGGTGGAGAGGTGGTCTAACACGTCCTGGGTTTGATCCCCAGCACGTTGTCACACAGGGGTTATAGTGGTGCATACCTGGAATTTCAGCTCTCTAAAGCCAGAGACAAATTGATCAAAAGTTGATAGGAACCTTCAGAGACTTCAGGAAGTTTGAAGTTAACCTGGACTATATGAGTTACTATCTTCAACAACAATAATAAGTTTGCCCATAATCCTTCTTAGCACACAATACATGCAAATATTGTACATCCAAGTTTTTTTCTCTTGTCTCTAAAGTCACTACTGAAAGTCCCTGAGAAGCATTATTTAAACAGCAGGACATGTGCCATTGACAGCTTCCCACTGAGAACCTTCTAACATCTTCAAAGGCGTGAGGGTTTTCTATATCATTAAAGTAAGTTGGTACATGTCTATATTGCCAGTACATGGGATTGATGGAGGCAGGAGGAACAAGACTTCAAGACTAGCCTGGGGTCCTTAGGGAGCTCAAAGCCACTTTTCCTTCTGTTTATATTTCCAATCATTTTAAGAACAAGGATGAAATTATGGTTTATCTCTTCAGAAATCCATTTCTGATGTGACTCAGTTTCCCCCCCCCCCAAAGACGTCCCAATGAGCTCAGCTAACTGAAGATGTAGATAATGAAGTTTTTTCTACTGCTGTCTATAAGCTTGTTTCCAGCATTGGTTTTACTAAAAGTAGAAGAAAGTTCTGCAGTAGCCAAGGATACTCTGAATCAAACTACACCCAGCTCAATACAAGTTGATGATATTAATAGCAAACACTCCCTATAACTGGAGAGTCTCCTGCACTGGGCATGCTATTTTCTTCATCCATGTCTAAGAAGGGGAAGGCTGGCCATCTTACCTATAAATTATCTCCCATCTTATTAGTTAGATGCTAGCTGAATGGCCCTCCAGGCCCCAAATGAAGGAATTCTGCATGTTTTCCCCACTGTGAGTGGTACTCCACATGATGAATAATATCATGCAAAAGATTATATATTTTGTACTGGAATGGATTGTCATCCAAGAAAAGCACAGGATCTCATGGTTTTTGCTCAGGGGTGTTTTCTTCAGGCAGTTTGTACATTTTTAGTGCTTTTCTTCCTATTTCCCTGACCTGCTTACTGCTACTGCCTGCCAGCATATACTGATTTGCTTGCTACAATTCCCGCTACCCTCTCACAGGGCAGACATGATCAATCAATTGCAGCCTTGTTTCATTCTGAGAACACAGGCAAGCTAGCATCATATGAGGCCTGTCTCTGAGACAGCAGCAGGTTGATCCCACTAACTTCTAACTCCCAAAATAACATCAGTTCTTTGTTCTTCCTGCAGAGTTGGGATGTCATTTTCTTTTCCATGTGGTAAAGAGTACAAAATAGCTCATTAGAGTAAGTCACACTAAGACATCATGCTTTGAGTGTGCTTTGATTATGGCTGTGACATAACAATGTTGCGAATGTGATGTAAATGGAGTAAAATATTTTTCTCATTGTTTATTCCCTGGAAGCTTTGTGCTTTAAACAGTTCTGACTTAACTTACCATTAATTTGTAATGCTAAGCAATTCCTTGAATAAGACATGTAATGTGATATTTTTGATTTGTTTTGTTTTGTTTTAATAGTGCAGCCAGCTTGTCTTCAGTCAGAAAAATGTTAAGCTAAGGATGCATCTCTGATAAAAAGTAGACTGGGATGAAAGAGTAGTTAACTATCCTCATAGAAGAAAACAAGGATCATAATTTCCCATTCAAGACATAGCTGGGAGCAAGGTCACATGGTTCATCTACTCACTGAGGATATTCTTACTAACACTCTAAAATGAAAACAATTTTAGCATGGTTTTTGCCCAGAGAGAATTTTCTACATTAATTCCCATTCCTAAGAGATACTCATGGGTAAATCAAATGGAAAATTCACCTAGAACCTAAAAACAGCTGGGGCAGAAATTCAAGAAAATCAACACAAAAATAAATCAGTATTTGAATGTTGAAAAAGAAATCGTGGGGTTGAGAAAGGGCTAGAGAGGGGGATAATCTCAATCTAAGCACAGTAATAGAAGAAATCTACCTACTTTCTTTTGTATAGGAATTAAATCTAGGATTCCATGCCTCTTTTCAGCAAGCACTCTACCACTGAGTAGTGTTTTCAGCATATTTATTTTTAATTTTTGTTTTGACACAGCATCTTGCTAAGTTGCCCAGGCAGGCCCTTAACTTGTGATCCACTCTCCTTAGCCTCCAGAATAACTGGGATACAAGCATTTACATTTAGATCAGACTAAAATATTTCATAATATGTGTAAAAAGACACTGCAAAATTAATTCTCAAACCATGAATGAGAGCATATGGATATAAACACATTACATAGCTTTAACTGCTCTACCTGAGAATGGCTGATACTTAGATGCAAATATCATTTTAATTACATGAAACTTATACATGAAATATGTATTTCACACAAATTCAAGATACTGTGTACAACACAGGAAATGTTTTCTAAAACTATGGTACAACATGTATAGTCGGTGACAGTGACAGGCCCTGGGCTTTAAATGGACATCCTGGTAAAATGCCTTCTTAAGGCCTTCTCCAGACCCCAGTTTCCCCGCAAAATTACAGGGTGTCTAGCTATACCTGAATAGTCTGAAATTATTGTGTGTTTAAACATTTTTTTTCAAAAATGTAACATAATTAAAGTAGAATCCAGTATATTATCCCCAATATTTGTGGTTGACTTGGTGGCAAATGCTTGTATCCCAGTTACTACAGACATAGAAACTGGTTAATTGCAGGTTCAAATCTAGCTTGAACAACTGAAATCTATGTGGAAAAATGGTTATAGACATATAAACAAGAGGAGACATCTCTTACACCAGGGCCCACCCACAGCAGCTACCACCAGCCTTGGTACTGTGCAAAGCCCTGAGTGGTAGCACATCCTGTCAGTCATCCAGGGAGCCCACCCTATGCTGTCCTCAGACAGGAAGAAGTGGCCTGAGAAAAGGAACAAGAGATTGTTCATTACCTCTACCTGTGCATTCCCTGGCAGACTAGAATCTTCTGTTACTTGTAACTCCCAGCAAATTAATTTTCCCAAGGAAAGTTGGTGCCACATTTGCAATGGATGGGAAAGCAAGACACCTTCACCAACACCGTGGGCCAATCTGAGGGAAACAGAGCAGCAACTGTAGCCCGACAAAGGGGAGGGATCATCCCAGAGAAATGCACCGAGATGGACAGTGAAGAGAAGAGTATAAAGAAAAGAGCAGAGAGAGGTGGGGGAGGGGGATGAGGGGAAGAAGGGGAGAGAGAAATGGAGTGGGGAGAGGAAAGGGAAGAGGGACCTCAACTGGGAGCACCCAGGGCATTCCATCCACAGTAGGTAGTCTATTCCACACTATGGCTCCTTGACTCTCCGAAGACCCTTCAGACCAGGGTCTGTGTAATGCGGATGAACTTTAGTTCTGCCATGAATCTTAAGCTTCAACTCAAAATTTCATCCTGGCAGTCTAATTTGAACTTTACTGCATGTAGAAATGCGGTGTAGCAAAATATATGGCTCAAGTAAATATTTAGTGTGTTCTTCCTTCTGCCAAACATCCGTCAGTGACACAGCCACTGACTGTCATGACAGAGTCACTGATGAGCCAGCATTGTTGTCTCCAAAGCCAAGCAATAGGAGACAGCAACTCTACCAGACAGAAACAGGATTCCCAAACTCCCTATAGTGTTCATGATGGAGGCTATGCCTAGGCATTCTGGTTCAATATGGTTGTGGTAGAGGACAGAGGGTTAAATAAATGACATGGCATTTACAATTTTAAATTTTAGAAGGGTGGTGCTGCTTTGCAAAATAAAAAATACAGAAATGAACTCAGGCAATACAAGCAATCCTGTTCTCCTCCCCATCAGGCCCCAATGCCCACCCACTATCAGCTTACTGTGTACACAAATGTGTTTTCTGCCATTGAACTTCCCATTGGCTCTATCATAACTCATGTCTGCTTAGCTTGTTCTGCCGTACAAAGCCAGCATTCTTGAAAACTGGCTACAAAGAGAAATTTGCCATTAAGAGAATGTTCCACCTTGATGTGATCAGGCTTGTGATCTACATCCAAGAGAGGCAAAGTTGTGAATAGAAGGCATAGCCTTGAGGAAGTGGCTTGGTGGCATCACACATAGATCTGATGCTCCATCCCCTGCCACTGAAATATTGAAAAAATAAAATATGAGACATTATATTAGTCTCCCACAAGAAAAAAGGGATGCCCTATCACAGTTGTCTGAAACGCCAGCATGGTGCACATACATGCTCAAATTATTCTATCTGGCCTCCAAAAAGTTGCATTAGTATCTTTTGACGAGATAAACTTCTCTGCCCACAAAAAATGCATTAAATGAGCTAAATAAAATTTATTTTTGTTCTTTTTTTTTTTTTACTTTCATCCAGCCCCCTGTCTTGAATATAATACTCAATTTTCCAGTCACACAGCATATAGGGACAGAGTTTTACTGGGACATTATGAATGCTAAGACACTGCTATCAACACGGCGTCCATGATATATCAGTGCTTTTTATACAGACATTGCTTCACTTTATTAACCACCCCGCTATCATAAACACCCGGCCTGGTGAATATTTGCATTTTAAGTGATTTTTCTATCAGAGTAAAAAAAAAAATTCCTTCCTTAAAAAAAATATTATAGGTTGTAATCTGTATCCACAGAGCTGGCAGCAACCCTGGTTGAGAGCATAGTCACTGCTCTGTGTGCTACTAAACCAACATCAATCACATGAATTTTCTGGAAGCATTGCTCACATGCAAAATTTGTACTCAAAATGCAATCCATCAATATAGCCTAGCACCAGACTACCGTTCAGAAGCCGACAGGATAAGTTTGAGCATAGACAAATAATGAGCAAACAACTATGTGAGCGTGTCTATTTTAATAGACTATGTGGGGGAATAAAAACACATTAAATACCTTTAACTACCAATTCTGCGTAGTTTGATATCCCGACACCTCCTTCCGTGCGAATCATGCAGCGGTACTTCCCGGCATCTCTCTTAGTCGTGTTTACGACGTTAAATGAGGCTATGAATCTTCTGGAACTAGTCACCTTTATCTCCTTCAGAGGAGCATCTCGGACATCAATCCCCTGTATCAGTGAAAGGACAGAAAGGGGCAATATCAGCTGTCATATCAAGATACTCAGACACCTGATGGCAATTACCAGTGTCACATTCATGCAAATCTTGGTTCAATTGTTTATCCCCAGGGGCAGCTACTACATAAGAAACAGCAATTCTGCCTTGATCAACAAAACGAAGATTGAGGCCTCCAACATTAAGTGTGTAGAGATGTGTTGTATAACCTTTAAATACAGTAAGTTAAATGATCTGAACATGGAAGAAAAATATACAACAACATTTTACTTTGATTTCTACAAATATATGGTTCTTTGTAACACCTTATCCTACATTTTTATTTTTGGTTAGAAGACAAAATCAAGTCACCAATAACCCTATTACTAACCCTGATTTCTATATGATCAACTAAACAATTACCCCAAATAACACTACAATATCTATCAGGTAGAACCATCACCACATCTGCAGTGAGTGGACCCAGAGGACTAACCCAGGTTTAACAATGCTTTTCCCAGATACATAAGACATACAGAAATGGATACTTGATAAACATCTGATTTTGAAACATCTGATTCTGAGGCAGAAGTCTTTCTGCATGTACTGGGCTCTCCAGTCCCCATGAGGATGTTTCCATTGTGGGGATGCTCTGTTTTTTTCTTATCCCTGTATACCAAGTTAGCCTTTAAGTTATACACTCTTGGAAATCCAATCATTGCAAGAGGCAAAAGCCAAAAAGGACATTAATAAATTCAGTTCTTAATAAGTCTTGGGAAGTCTGCTATGTTCTCTATGCTATTTATATTAATATGGTGCAACAGACCAAGATCAAGGGTTATATATGATGCCACCAAACCCTCTGTCAGTTGTTCACTGAGAACCCATGCTTTAGGTGCCAAGCTGTGCATCCAGGTTCACAATGATGAGCCACTGTTAGACATTCTTCAGTGATGGTCTGATGGTGGAGGGAAAGAGTGGTGGTCTTATGGTGGAGTAAAGGACCCGTGGCTGGCAGATGGCAGAAGGTAGATTGCCCACAGATACTTTTGACAAGATCTGAAGAAGCGATGTGTGCATGAAGAGTAAGTAAGAAAGTAGCCAGACAAAGGCTAATTAAGGGAAGACCATCCTAGTCACACAAAACAGCAAGGGAAGCCAAATATGATGAAAATTGGCTGGCATACATGCAGCAAGAGGAAGTTGGATTTGCAAGCTACATTAAATATTTTCATTTACTGTCATAAAAACACAAGGCTACAGGACAGCAAAGTCCATCTGCATGGTTCAGTGACTTATACCACACAACCCAACAAACAAAAAAAGCATTCATCTATAATACTCTGGGACAGTTATTCTTAACTTATGTGAGTTTTGGGGTTAGCCTAATTCAGCTGCTAAGTTAAATGCCACCATTCAAAGTGATGTATCTTTGCAGGCCCCCATTTTCCTCACCTACAAAGAAATGCTTCAATTCACTCCCAGGGCCATTGTAAGACACAAAAGATGTATGTAAGGACACTGACATAATGATTGTCCCAACACATCCCCATCTGAGGCCTGGACAGAAGGAGCAGTGGATTCCAGGAGAAAAGCAAGCAGGATGTTAAAATCCCACCTTTAATTCTGATACCCTGGTGACAGCAGCCCCAGACTGCAGTGTGCAGAAACAATGGGCTTGCTAACATTAAAGCATGGAATGAAATAGACTCACTCACCCAGTCACTAGAAAACCACAGGGCCCTCACATGTTAGGTGCTGCTGTAAAACACACAGGATGGAGGAATTTGTATTCCTATAGCAGTTAGCTCCCCCAAGAAGGGGCTGAGCCACATGCTCCGTGCTTCCTCCCAGGCAGCTTTTGCTTAGAGAGGGAGTGCTTCACTAGCAGAGTTCCTGACACTCAGAAGGAAACATTAGGAGTGGGGAAGAAGGGTTCCACATATATTGTTTTTGGCATTAACTATAAAAGCAGCTTTATTTATAACTTAAAGAGTAAAACATAAGAATACAGACCCTCATGTATCTAGAATGGTGTGTTTTGCTAAACATAAAACTTTGATCTAATGAATAGCACCAAAATGTATGTGTGTGTGAAAGAGAGAGAGAGAGAGAGAGAGAGAGAGAGAGAGAGAGAGAGAGAAAGGGAGATAGAGAAAGAAAGAGAGATAGAATTAGTATTAATAATCCATATAAGAGAAAATCTCTCTCTCTGAATTCCATACACTTAATCTCTGGTAATACCTCATAATCAAATCAAATAGAAAAGATCTTATACTTGCAGCTTTTAAAATTGGAATGTTTCATCTTTCAAGTTGAAAATAAAATCCAACCTCTTACTGATGAGTGAAAGAAACAGTCCTCTTGAAAGACAGACTATCTGTAAGCATTTGTTTTATTTATAAGAGTGTGACAACCAAAACCCAGGACATTGGCTATTGCTTTATTTGCCTAAGTATATACTCAGAAGAATAACTACATTTTGTACAAATTTATGTTTCCTTTTTTCTCGTTTTAACAACAGTCCTGTAATGCATTTCATAACAGAGGTTCACACTGATCCTTGACCAGAGTTCAGAGCTGTACTATAGGATCCAAGGGATGGACCCTGCTTCTGCATTTATATTTCTGCTGGAAAAGGGGCAGTTGGGAGCTATTCTTCCTTTATGCTGTAGTGTGACTCTGTAAAATGAAGAGCTTTACACTGTCAGCTCCACATAAGGCCAGTGTCTACGTGAACTCCCAGGAAGGAGTCTTTAAACAAAGAATCCCATGTACTTAACCACACAGAAAAACCCAGCTTCTTTGTGCGGAATAGAATGGGGGCAGGAGAGCCTGCATGGCTGAACATCAGACAACTAGCCTCCCTCTTGCTATCTGAAATGTGCAGCACATCACTGAACACTCTAAGTCCTTTTGACTCAAGGATATTTCAGAGGTTCTGGGTGCCTCTCAGTTAACAGTCTCAGTCAACTCATCAGGAGTGTGGTAGGCAGAATGGAGCTTCTGACAGCATCTATATTCCTGCCTTTAGGATACAAGAGTGTGTTCCTTTCAATACTAAAAGGAAGTTTGCAGACATGATGAAAATAAGGGTTTAGGGACAGAAGATGTGCTGGATTTTTGGGGTATCCTATAGCCATGGGGAGTTATCCTAAGAGGAAAATGGAAAGTTGAAAGTGGAGGAAGAAGTCGTGAAGAGTAGAGCACAGATCGTCCCAAGAATTTGCAGAAATCAACCTTGATGTCATTGTCCACTGAGACCTTCTGATCTCTGCAAGTGTAGGTGATAGAGCCCATGAGCTTCTGCTCATTTGTTATAGTTACAATAAAAAAAATTAAGATAAGCAACCGCTGAGGTAATGAAGTGCTGCATGGCTTGCATGAAATATAGATGTGATCTTAATTTCCAAGAGCTGCAGAGCAAACATTTAAGGTCATGTTGAGTTTCTTGCAAAGGGAAGAGTTCAGACCAAAGCTAGCACTGAGGCCAAAAACAAATGCTCAATGTTGGTCACATTGTACTCAATCTCAAAAACTTACTAGAAGACAACAGCAATCAGACAGACATTATAGGCTTGGCATGAGGGCAGACAGACATAGGGCACTGGATTAGAACCAAAAAAGAGCCCAGTCATGAAGCCTCATGGGTATCACACACTGATGAGTGTAGTGATTATCAGACTATCTGGATGGGAAAGAATGGTGTTTACAATGGTCGTGGTGGAGAAACTGGATAGGCATTGGCCAAAAATTAAAACAATTAAAAAATTTACATTCTTAACCTTTAGACACGTAGAAACTAACCTTAAGAGATAATACTGTATCAAGGGAAAACTTTAATGATCTGCGATTTAGTCCTTTTTTTTTTTCTTTTTTTTTTTGAACTGTGAAGCCAAAATCATAGGCACCAAAAGAAAAATGGTCAGGACAACATCAAAAATCACAAATTTCAGTGCATAAAGAATCATTGTTTGAATGGTAACACGGCTCAGCGAGCTAAGATGTTGCTGTGCAAACATCAGCACTGGAGCTCAGATTCCTGGAACACACATAGATGCCAGGTACATGAGGCAGTCCACCTGTAATCAAGTTCCTGGGATGCTGGGAATCTCTGCAACAAGCTGGATAGCCAGAATAAAAGAATTCTTTTATTCTATTAGGGAGCTCTAATTGCAGAGAGACCCTGCCTTCATAGACAATGTGAAGAGCAATCCAGAAAACCATCTAATGTTAACCTTGGCCTTACACACACACACACACACACACACACACACACACAGACTCATACTGACACACACAGACTCACACACATACACACAGACACAGACTCACACACACAGACACAGACTCATATACACAGACACATACACACACACAGACTCACATTTATACACACACAGACACACACACACATACACATAGACACAGACTCACACACACAGACACAGACTCTCACACAGACACAGACTCACACACACATACACATAGACTCACACACACAGACTCACACTTATACACACACAGACACATACACACATACACACAGACACAGACACACACACACACACACACACACACACACACATAGACACAGACTCATACACACAGACTCACACTCACACACACACAGACTCACACACACATACACATAGACACAGACTCACACACACAGACACACAGACATAGATGTAGACTCACACACACAGACACATAGACACAGACTCACACACACAGACACACACATAGACACAGAGTCACACACACACACACACACCACATACACATGCCCGTATGAATACTCAAATACGATATGCACATAGACATATGCAAACAAAAGTAACTGCTGAGAAAGAACAGTAACAGCCCATAGTTTGTGAAATATTTGTAAATCATATAGCCGAGAAGGGACTTAGATGGATAACACTTCAAGAAATCCCACAATCCATTAACAACTACAAAACCTTCAATTCCAAACTGGGCATAAGACATAGGTGTTTCTGTAAGGAAGAAATGCAAATGGCCACGTGGCACATTAAATGATGTCCAGCATCACCAGTCTTTAGGGAAATGTAAGTCAAAACTACAATGTGATGCCAGTCCACACTAAGTAAGACGGTTTATTGCTAGGTACATGTTAAATACCTAGTACAGGATGGTTGCAGGTGCCTCAGACCTTTGCACACTGCTGCTGGGGATGATTGAATGTAGGTACCTGGGACCCTTGCACACTGCTGCTGGAGGTGATGTGCTCATTGCAAAATCACTGCTAGTCTACAAAAAGCTAAAAATAAAATTATTGTATGAACCAGAAATTCTACTGCTTGAACGCGGAGATGAAAGAGTTTCTCAGAGACCTGATGCTGGTGGTCAGGTCAGTACCAGTCACAACCTCACCTTCCAGGGAGAATGAGTGAACCAAGTATGATATACACACAGGTAAAAGAATTGCATTTGGCCTCAGAAAGGAAGTTCTGATAAATGCTACAATGTGGAAGATCCTTAAATATGTTACATTAGTGAAATGTTACACTATATGTTACATTAATAAATATGTTACATTAAGTAAACCACATTAGTCATACAAGGCAAACACCAAATGCTTCCACTTGAGATTTTTAAAAAGGCAACTTAAAAACTGAATAATTGTATGAATTAGAAACAAATATCATCGTTACTTTAGTATACTTTAGATTTGTTTTCATTGTCAAGTTTTAAGCTAAGTAAAATCTGAAATGATGCTCCAACCCACACATATAGTTTATACCTTTCTTTAAACATTCTGTGAGGTCTGAAGATATTTTCGTATCTTATATATTATTGGGTAGCTGATGAATAAAACATACATATAGTAAGAACTTTGATTATGAGACTCCAAATATTCAACAGAATGCTTCTATTTAATTTTGTGTTACCGTGTGGCTTTTATAGGATGAAATTATTTTTCTTACTAGGTAGGATTTTAATAAAAATATTAATCTCACTTTTATTATTCTTAAAAAATGGCTATTGAGTGCTCAGCCCTTCAGGGACTACCCATCCTTCTTCCAAGTCTGAGGGGAATATCACAGAAAAGGGAGGAGAGAGAATGTAGGAACTGGACAGTGGGGGAGGAGAGCCAAGCAAGAAATGAGGTCTTGAGGACGTGACCTGATAACTGTGATCATGGCTTCATGGCTTCAGAGCAGCTGCAGTGAGTGACAGCTCAGGGTCTGAGTGGGACTGGACCTCCAATCATGATCTGGGGAGGGGCTCACTTGTCCCTCTGGAGCTCCTGCATACTGTGCCTATTGGGGCAACAGGAACTTTTGGTTTAAGTAATAGCATAGCCATTGAGTGACCTATGCTCCAGTGGAAAGTTCCCCATGCCGAGGCCATAGCTCCGATTAAATCCAAAAAGTCAGATACACACACACACACAGCAAAAACCATGAGAATGTCAGGAGTCTTGTGGGAAGGGGGCTTTAGTGGAACAAGAGGGTAAAGGGGACACAGGAGGGCAAGTATGAAAAGAATGTAGGAACTACATGTTATGAAACCGTCAGTGAATACATTAATACTGACATTAAAATATTCCCTATTAGATGCCAAGGTATACAATATGCTGACCTCTGTGCAAGATAAAAATGAGCCTTGAAATGTTCATCTTTAGGAAATATAAGTGCAGGGTTTTTCAAAAGGGAGTACCAAAGCTATGTTAGAAAAGAGTCTATAGCTGCCGCTAAGATGTATATGGGGGATGGGGAAGGGATACATGAACATACTTAAATATCTGTCAGATTAATCACTCAGATGCTGTATATCATTTATGTTTGTAGTATTATCAATAATTTTGTACAAGTACATAAATCCCATCTTGGAACCAGATGCTAAGTTTCCTGATTCAGGCAAGAGTTGAGGTTGAGTTAGAGAAGGAGCAAAAGGAAAAGCAAAACTAAAACCCAAACTGGGGCCTGTCCAGGAGAAAAAGGGGGTGGTTGTGACTGTGCTCGAGCTTGAGCTTTGATAGTCAAGGGTTTGAAAGGGGTGGGGAAAGCAACAGGAGAGGGAACCCTGGAAGGAAGGATAAGGCACAGACAGGAGGACTGGGCAGACTGAAAGGAGAACAGACAGAAGGAGAAATATCAGAAAAGGGTGAACTGGCCTCTGGGATGGGGATTTTTCTTCCCCTTCCCTGAAATCCTGATATTACACATTGGTGTGGGTCTTCTTGCTCCTTGATGCTGAAGAGTCAGAAAAGCCCAACAGATACCTTAGATTCTAGATGAGTCCATTGACAGATGAAGGTTTGAGAAACATCCACATCCACATTTAGGTTAATGGAAGAAAGGATGAGGGAGAGAAGAAAAGGAAGGAGAGATCTTGGTCATTACTCTATACTGTGGATGAGCTGTAGAAAATGGTCCCCTACCACATCCCACTGAGCATGCTAGTTCCTTAGCCTGGAAGCGACAGAAATAGTAGAAACAGGAAGACATCTGACCTAGCTACACTCTCCTGAAGGGAAAGCAAAACTACAACAGTAACTGTTTTTTAGGCAGAGACTGAAAGATTAAATTATTTCATTTCTAGAAGCCCCTTTGTCTCCAGAGCCACTTCCCTTAGCTGGAATTAACTGGTAATTGTGAGGAGTGGTGGCCTGCTCTGATTCCTGTAACATGCGAAGTCATTCGGCTTCTATGCCCCTCTCTCCCTGGAAACCTTTTTTTGTGACAGCAATGACTAGGCAAAGTAATGTGTTAAAACCTTGGACACTATCAAGAAGTCAGGGGACTATGGGTAGGGCCGCCTTGTTATATTTGCATAGCTGAACAATAAGAGTGCATCTTGGGGTGGGCTAGGAAGTGGTTCAAGTGACTTCTCCCCATTTTTCCCGGGGCATAAGAGAAAGGCGGCCCCATTAAACGCCAGTGTCCTGCCTCTTAACAAAAAGACAGCACAGTGCAGAGTGATCAGGAACAGGGATCCAGCGTGATCTTTGTGATATAGTCCATCATGGAAGACAGCCAAGAGAGAACGCACGGCATGAGAATCACATGACTGGGGCAGTCAAAGGACTATTGCTCCAACTTTTATGTTGTTTCATAAAAGGTCTGTAATGACAGGGCCCAAGAAAAAATGGCTTTGCTGAGTCAAATGTGGCCCTTTATGAGCATTGAGTTAAATGTGGCCCTTTTTGAGTTCCGGAGCATTTTAAAGCGTACTTATTCCAATGTGAGCAAGCCAGGAAAAAGTACTGATAGTAATTTGAATCATCCGTACAACCTTCTTTGGGCTCTGGGCTCACTTGAGAACTTCTAAATGAGCATGATTTACCACAAGAAGGAGTAGCATCAAGGCTTTCGGGAATATGTACGCCACAATCAGAGAGATGATTGAAGGAAATTGAGGCCTGGGAAGTGAGAGGCAGTTGGAGTAAATTAATCAATCTCAGGCGTTTTGGAACTGTTCTGAGTGGTTGAGCTTAGTAGATGACAGGCAGGGGCCTCACACAGTCACATGGGTGGGGACGGGCTACTGTATGGTCCCCGGACAGCAGAAAGAGTTGTGCTTACCCACTTTCAAGCAGGTAAGATGCTTAGGACATTCTCACCATGGAGTCCACTGAGGACCATCAGCAATGCAGGCACAATTTCCTCCCATTTAGCTTACGCGATCTAAATGGAACCTCCACTGGATAGCTCAGCAGATCTAGTTTCTTCAGACCATGGCCTTTTCTGCTTGATAATTAAGACACAGCTCAACTGCAGAGGAGCAACGGAGTCTTTTACCATCTGCTGCTTTCCCCTGGGGAAATCTGAGCAAGGGCCACGCCTGCCTTCCTTTCTCATGGGACAGCCTTGGATTCTTGGAAGCCGGGATAAACAAGTAAGCCTCATGATAAGCACGAGAAAAACAAAAACAGCATTGTGAGTATTAGAGTTCTTAGGGTCAGTGGAAGATGCCAAAGCTTCTTTTTTACCCTCTGAATGGATCTATCCTGACTGGTTGCCCAAACTCAAAGCCCAGTGTTTCTAATCCCAGCCTTAAGGCTGCTGTGCGGCAAGCTCCCCCCAACCCTAACTTCTGTAGTTTCATCCCAAATATGCAGCAGCGTCTTTGACCAAGTTACATGAAATCAGTAAATGACTGGGTAATCAGCTCATTTCAGGATCTCCCTAGATACCTCACATATTCTTGGGGGACATAAAGTAAACCTTTCTCTTCAAGTTGGAGTAATCCGAAGCCACATCAGGTTAAAACACAGGATGCAGGCCAGAAGGCTTTCTGCGGTCTCCGTCTGAATGCTTAGATTTGTCAAATGGATGCAGCTGTAGACGCGTAACCGACTAAAACAATAATGGATGTGATTTTCACCACTCAGAGAGTTACACAGTAAATGGTTCCTATAGCAACCGAAGACAGTCCACTCTCTCTCTGCTCCTGGTATTTTCTGTGTGGTAAGTGATGTTAAATTTATGCTTTAATATATATGGTGTAAAATACTCAAGTTAAGCTTGCTGAAGGAACCATAATTTTACCTCTTTACAAATCATTTTGTAGCTTTTATACCTAATAACGAAACGGTTCTGATATACAGCTCTGATTTTCTCCATCATTATCTATCACGGAAGCTAAAAGCCACCAGAAAATGTAGACCATATATGACCAGCCCTACCTCACCCGCCAGAACAATGCAATGGGCTCTCATACACCATAAACACAAGGGAAAAGTCATAATTTAATTGGCAACTTAAATTCCTTCACAGAGGCCACAGATCCTTGGCAATGCCTAGGTCTGCCACTATGCTTTGCAGAGAGCATTGCGGTTTAAGAGACACTTTGTACACACGGGTGTCTGAGTATTAATCCTAGCTCCTGTTACCAACAACGTGCTAACGTGCCCTGAGAAAAGTGAACAAAGCTCTCCAGGCCTCGGCTGTGTCTTCTATAAGTGGATATAAAATTCTGCAAGGATCAATGAAAAAAAATCATCAAAAATATAAAAACAAAAAAAAAAAATTAAAGTTCAAATATCACCTAGGAGAGCACCTACCCTCCAGTAGTGCTCTGTAAATGACATTATGCATATTTAAATACAACACACACACACACACACACACACACACACACACACACACACACACACA
>JANHMN010000020.1:31285380-31304693 GCA_030674055.1 Rhabdomys pumilio
AGAAGAAGAAGAAGAAGAAGAAGAAGAAGAAGAAGAAGAAGAAGAAGAAGAAGAAGAATCAGTAGCAGTAGCAGTAGCAGTAGCAGTAGCAGTAGCAGTAGCAGTAGCAGTAGCAGTAGCAGTAGCAGTAGCAGTAGCAGTAGCAGTAGCAGTAGCAGAAGACATGTTGAAAAAAGAAAAGGGAAACGTATCCTGGAGTCAAACAGGAGTTATCAATATCAGAATGCTAATCTAGCAGAATCTGGAAAATAGAGGCCTTGTGAACAAAGTCTGATGTGAAAGGCATGCCAAGGTGTCTAAATACACACCATATCCACAAGCTCCACACCCAAACACTGAAAAAGAAAATCACAAATCAAAAATAATTTGAAAACCAGATTCTGGTGGCTCATGTCTCTAGTTCTAGCACTTGGGAGATTGAGAAAGAAAAATGTCCCGGGCAACATAGTAAGTTCCAGACCAGCCTGGCTCTACTGTGCAACTATGTTAGGGAACAAAACTGTTTACTGATGACATGCAGGCTTTGTCCTTGTCATTAGCCCCTGACAAACTCAGCACAGCTACCAATACACAGTCCTGACACTGTGCTAGCTATTGTAAGCTATCTTGACATTATTTCAGTGCGTGAGAGAATGTATACAGGTCACAAACAAATGTTACACCATTTTATACAAGACACTTTGGGATCTGAGGACTATGATAGCTATAGACTCCTTACCCCAAACTTCAGAAACACCCAGGGACTACTGTTAAGGTACCAGTTACATAGTACGTTCATTTTTTCATTTCCAATTTTCTATACCATTCAATTTTGCTTCAGATTAGTTACTTTCAAACCTCGCTCCACAATGGAATCACTTGGACAGTATCTGACGAAGTACTGAAGGAGAGGCCCTCCTTCAGACCCATTATTTTAGAATCTGAGGGTAAGCTTGAAATTCCTTAATCTCCTGAGTTAACTCTGTAGTAGCGGCAGGATGAAAAAGTCTACAGCAAGATAGCTCTCTGTCTCCTAAAATAAAATCAGTTGTTTCCTTATCACACACTAAACACTGTTTAAAATGAACATTTCTACTGCTAGTAGTGGATTAAAGATTGGAATCCCGAAGCAATTGAGTTGATGTAGAGGATTCCAGGTCTAGGATATCTGAAGGTCTAAAATCCAGTGTTGTCCTTGATGTGGCACGGAGTCCCTGAGACTATCCCCTACAACCCTGGACCTGGGAGCTTGCACTCCTCACCATTTCTTCCCAAGCGGTGTGCACACATGAAACAGGAGCAGTGAAGTAGCTTTCCATGAATAATTAAGAACTGTACAGATAACAACGAAAAGAATAGTGTCATTTTTAAAAGGTGCTAAATGCTTTGTAGAAAATGCCAATAAAAGATGTCTATCTCCTTCATCAAGCACAACAGACAACCGATCTGGATCTCATTAACACAAACATCCTCCCACTCAGGCAATAATCCGATATCCCTAGCACAATGATTTAAAATAACTGAGACATGGGATAAAGAGAAAAAAAAACCTAAATGCTTATATCAATTTTCAATTGCAACAAAAAGCTTTTAAAGTAGTGATTGCTAAACTTTTAGAAACAAATAAAAAAAAGTAAGGGTGGATTTAGAACATGTAATTTTAAACTTCTAAACACATCCCTTCTTCCTAGCAGGAGGGTCTCTATAACAAAAACTAGGATACAGGAAAAAACGGGGTGGGGGCTGACATCAGGCAGAAAGGCAAGGTGTGCTCCATCCTGAGGCCATGAGAAGCTTCCTCCTCAGACGTAGTCCCACCTGACAGCCCGCTGTGGGCTCAAAATGTTTGGCTACTAGCCACTTCCTCCAGAAAAGAGGCCAATACAAATAACCAGCTAAGCTGTGTGGATTAAAAGGGATAAAGGATTTCAAATTCATATAAATGTGACACTTCACCATTGTCAGGCTATTGCAGAAGTATAAAGTATGTAAGAGTCAGAGACAGGATAGGTGCAGAAAGAGAATCAAGACAAAGGGGAAGCCTATTACTGTGAGCCAGTGGACCCAGAAGAGTTAAAACACAGAGTGCTTCAGCTTGGTAACAAACTCGAAATTATAAATAAAATAATAAAGTAGAAACATTAAAGACCTTTGGGAGCACAGGTCTAGCACATGCCTAGCACAGGTCTAGCATGCATAAGGATGTGAATGTGATCCCAGCACCACAAAAACAAACAACCAAAACTCTGCAAATAACAAAGAGAATGAAAAAGTACTCTAAGAAATTTGAGGAATGAATGGCTACAGACTAAAGCTAAACGAAACAAGAAGCGCTGCAATTGGAGCTCAGAAAGGAGAAGAACAGCGATTGGAGCTCAGCTCGGCATGGAGAAGAGCCGTGATTGGAGTTCAGCAAGAAGAGCCATGATTGGAGCTCAGCAAGAAGAGCCGTGATTGGAGCTCAGCAAGAAGAGCCGTGATTGGAGCTCAGCAAGGAGAAGAGCGGTGATTGGAGTTCAGCAAGGAGAAGAGCCGTGATTGGAGCTCAGCAAGGAGAAGAGAGCCGATTGGAGTTCAACAAGGAGAAGAGAGGCTATTGGAGTTCACTAAGAAGAGCACCACCCATCTCCAAAAATACACCTCAAAGGAATTGAGTTCTGTGGGTGAGGAGAAAGTCACTGGGATCCACTCAGTCTGTCACAACTTCCTAGAGTGGGCACAGGCTCAAGGAGCTGTCACTCATGCAGAATGTATAGGGCATAACTTAAAGGACTAAAGTCTCAAGGACCATGCTTATTTGAGGCCACATGGGTAACTTAAAATGCTTGAAATTAAGAGATGCTATTAATTTCCACATGAATTCCTGATATGAATTATTTAGAAATTCAACTTACAAACTCGTGATCCTCCTGTCTCTGCCTTCCTCAGCAAATCCTACTGGCATGCGCCACTACAACTGACAACCAGACTCCCTGAAAGCTCTCAGGGACTAAACCACCAACCAAAGAGTACACATGCAGGCACTCATGGCTCCAGCTGGATATGTAGAAGAGGACTGCCTTATCTGGTCTCAATGGGAGGGGTGCCCCTTGGTCTTGTGGAGGCTCAACGAATAACCCAGCATAGGGGAATGCTAAGGCAGTGAGGCCAGGGTGGGTGGTTGGGTGGGTGGAAGAGCACCCTTATAGAAGCAAGGGGGGGATGGGATAGGGGGTTTGCAGAGAGGAAACCAGGAAAGGGGATAACATTTGAAATGTAAATTAAAAATCCAATAATAAAAATTAAGAAATTCAGCTTACAGAAAGATCTACAAAGCCAGCTCTCTGCTCTTCGTGTGTGTGTATGTGTGTGTGTGTATGTGTAAAGAGAGAGAGAAGCAGAGAGACAGAGGGAGACGGGGAAATGGAAGAGACGGAGAGAGATAGGCATAGACAGAGAAAAACAGAGAGAGAGACTGGGGGGTGGGGAGAGACAGAGACAGTGGGGTGAAGAGACAGAGAGAGAAACAGCAAAGATAGATAGATGATAGATAGATAGATAGATAGATAGATAGATAGATAGATAGATAGATAGACAGACAGACAAAGGGGAGGATTTCTTGGTTGTTTTTTTTCAGGGGAGAAAGGCATTATAGTTTAGAACTTATGATTCTTTGCTAAATCTAATTTGACAAAACCTGTCAAAAGAGATCATAGAGAAAGAGCAATAAGAAAAACAAGAATTCCAAAAAGACCAGAAAACTGCCAAACTTGTGCAGTACGTTTGTAAACCTGAATATCTAACTGATGTGGGAAGAAGGTTCTAGAACAGAGATGGCTTTGGTGTCTCCAGTCCCTCCTCCAGGACGATGTGTCTGGATAGTGAGAGGTGGTGCACACACGTACCTGCAGCCAGAGCCGGTCCCCAGCCACTGTCCTGCCTATGGCGCTGCACTGGAAGGTAGCAAACTGGCCGGCATTCACCTCCACATTCTGAATCCGCAGGAAGTGGGGAGTTCTTGCTACATGAGGAAAAAGAAGTCAAGAAATTATAAGGGGACTTGCAGCCAGAGCACCCACTCATAACTAGTCGATACATTTCCCACTTGGGACCTTCCCATTGTTCATCTGGTGAGGAAAAGGTTTTTTTTTTTTTTTTTTTTTTTTCTTTGCAATGTTATTTGAAAGGGTATCACAAAAGGTTTTTGGCGTGTGTGCTTGTTGCACACGACAGAGAGAGAGAAAGAATAAAAGCCAGGCAATCTGGGGTAGAAGCAAAAGAGAAGATATTTCATTGTTCCTGCTGGGCAAATTACAGTAGCTCAGCAGTCTCCTTGTAATAACAGATCTGTATTAATAAAGATTATGCTGACGCCTAATTGATGTTTTGAACAAAAACATATTAGATATTTATACTCTCGATGTGAAAAGAACAGTAAGAAGTTAAATGATGTTGTCAAGGAAACTCTGAAACCCAAATACAGAGCTGTGCATAATATATATTTTAATACAACTAATTGGTATGCAACATTCCCTCTGTAATATTTCCCAGCTACCAAAAATACTATCCCAATAGACACACTGTGGGTGACGCTGGGTCTGCCCGAGCCGGGAAACTTTTGCTGATTCTCATTTCTAATTCAAGAAATCCAAATGATTCCAAATGCTAAGCTCTGCTGTCTCCTGGGGCATTTGTCAATATGGGACAGCTGTATCTATAGAGAACGTCTCTGTCTCTGCTCAGTCAGAGGAGTACACCTTAATTTCCGCATCACGCTTAAAACAGGTGTCAGAAACTAGACTTAGTCGGGACTTGGATGTCATGCAACTTTTATCAGGAAAAGATTCTCCTATTGCTATGACAAATTTAAAGACTTAGAAAGAGGACAGAGTGAGAAGAAAGTGGTATTTTGTTGGTGGGGCAGGTAAGGCCAGATAATAAGCAGAATTGATTCATTATGCCTTCAAGTATCCCCTCCCTGCCAGTGGGTCTTCAAGCTGTACATAGACTGTTTTGAAGAATGGTGTCCTAATCTGAGGACCCACTGACTGTAAACTGACACTCATATGAGCCCAAGCAGAACCTAATTAGAACTGGAAGTGCGTTGCCAACAAAGAACAATGAATTTTAATACCAGCAGTGCAGGAAAAGCTCATTATTATTTGGAGGCCAGCAATAATTCACTGCATTCACGATGCTTAGTATGCGAAATATTCTAAATGGTTCCTCACAGAGCAGCGTAATGATGGACCACTCTTGCTTAGTGTTAATTTATTAACTCACAATTCTAAGAAAGGTTTCACTGACTCAATCGAATTGCTTCTTACTCAAGAATAACATAATTCTTTGGTCTTTGAAGAAATCTGAAAAGCTTGCGTAAGTCAAATGTCTTTTCTACCTTGTTCTGGAGGTATCAGAAAACACCATGTTTTTATCAAAAGGGTAGCCCTAGAGTTTTTCGTGTCAGAGGCTTTTCCAGAAAACACTCTTATGAGTTCTATTTTTCACATAGGGAGACTTGACTAGTAACAATTTCCATTTCCAAAGCTCAGGGCAGACCACTAAGCTGCCCTAGTCCATCTTCTCTGCCTTTCCTAACAGTCCTCATCCCACACAGTCCCTGTGAAAATCCAGCGGTATTGTCCTTCCACAAAGCTCCACCATTCTCTCAGCTTGTCCTCGGACCTTCCATGACTGTGATAGCAAGGGCAGGTGGAGCTTGGTGTCACTGCCCCTCCCACAGTGGACTCACGGCGGTAACATCATATTAAATGCATGTTAGTAACATTAATGAAACCACAGGCGCATGACCTTTAGAGCTGTTTGCTTGTGGTTTCAACTTCTGACATAGAACTCTCTCCCAGCTTTGCTCCCTCACCTTTGACTCCATACATTTTTACTACATAAAAATTATAGCAATTATTTTAGCCTAATCTATACCAAAGGACCCCAGTGTTAATGAAAAGCAGGAAGCCTACTGAGTTTGACTAGATTAAAAGGACTTCATTGAAAATGAAGAGTTATTTTCTTATCAAAGAAATTAATCACTACTATATTTCTCACCAAACACACACAGACAGATAAACAGACAGACAGACAGACACACACAGAAATATATACACACACATTCTCAAATTCACTCACTCTCTCTCTCTCTCTCTCTCTCTCTCTCTCTCACACACACACACACACACACACACACACACACACACACACACGAGGGGAAAGGGGGAAGAAATTAGGTTACCATCTTGGTCTGAAAAATCCAAAGTATTTTTTAAGAGTCAACATTATATAATAGAAAATTGTACAACTCAGGACAGGCTGGCTGTAAGCCAAGCACACAAGCACTAAAACTCTGAGCACAGTATATAAAACCTGTATGATATATGAAATGTGTGTCAACCTCTAGTTTATACATGTGAACGATAAAGAAACATGAATGAATTCCACATTTTTGACTCATGCCTTATCCCAAGATTATGCATATACAAAGATACTCTAAAATCTTTAAAGATATCCTATTTGTAAAGGCAGAACTTTTGATCACAGAGCATATATATGATACTCTAAGTGTACTGAGTTATCCTTTATTGTAAATTTGACAGCCTAGTATCACCTGAG
Organism: Rhabdomys pumilio; assembly: GCA_030674055.1. Taxonomy (NCBI): domain Eukaryota; kingdom Metazoa; phylum Chordata; class Mammalia; order Rodentia; family Muridae; genus Rhabdomys; species Rhabdomys pumilio. Next base: position 31,291,963 of record JANHMN010000020.1, read on the forward strand.
TGGAGCATTAGTTGAGAAACTGCCTTGATCAGATTGGCTTGTGGACATATCTATGTGGGACTGTCTACATTATTACTCAGTGAAAGAGGGTAGAGCCCACTATGGGCAGCACCATTCCTAGGCAAGTGATGCTGCACTAATCAGAAAACTATCTAAGCATAGTCCAATGATCCAGCCAGAGTGAACAGGCTAGCATGCCACACCACTTCTGGCTCCTGACACATGCTACACTTCCTTGGCCATGAAGGGTTCCTTGGTTGAAGGCCAGGAGGCACAGGAGGCATAGCATACACTTTGCCCTGACTTCCCCCAAGGAATGACAGTGACTTGGGAATACAAGATGAAATAAACCCTTCTCTCCTATGTTGCTTTTAGTCAGATTGTTTTATCACAGCAATAAAAGGAAATTAGAACATAGGCATCCTATTTGTAAGCAGAATCCTATCAAATATTGCCAGCCCACAGCGGGTTTAGTCAGTGGGTTCAGTCAGTGGGTTCAGTCTACAGAAAGGAAACCCTACCCCCGCCTCTCTCAACTGTCTGTGTTGTGGTCTTTTGACAGCCTGGGTCATTTCTTGCATTTCCCTAAGCTATCTTTGGGACAAGGACTTCAACTTCTGGGGAGCTTCTGGGACACTTGTATAAAGGGCAAACACTTAATGGCTATACTTGAATATACATGCTCTCTCTAGACCCAAGTCAATTTCCCATTCTCCTCCTTTGGAGGGCACTTCCAGACTGTGAGAACCTCTGCTTAGACTGAGGTCCTGACTCTGTTTTAGATTTCTCTCAGGAAGTTCTGGGTGACTGAATGGCCCCTTCTCAGGTCCTTGCTGACTGCATATCACTTCACGCTGACTCAGCACACCACTCTTGCTGTATTAAGGAACATTTATATCAACAGCTTCTTCTACAAAACTCAAGCATCAAAGTGGCTTCTCCCCCCAAATTCTCCTCCATTTCATACCTTCCATGAGCTAGGGAAAGTGAAGCCCTTGCCTACTACCTCATGGTCTCTCAATGGACTCAGACGTGTTCCCAAACACAACTGTCTGATGTTTAAAATAGAAGGCTAACTATAGACAAAATTTAGCTCACAGTTGCAAAGGAGCCCACGTTACAAAAGAGAAGATTGGTGAAAAACTTTAGCCTTTAAATTGCTCAAGTAGTAATTGTTTTATCTGACAGAAACAATTTAGAAGACAACATAAAATGGAACAAAGATAAGAATCAACTTTTATACACATATACACTGAGTACTGGTTGTGTGTGTGTGTGTGTGTGTGTGTGTGTGTGTGTGTGTGTGTATGTGTGTGTTTACACCTGATTCATGGATGAAACTTCAATGATGCTTTTGCATTGCTCCATTGAATCACATAAATAGCTATGGATATTATAAATACGTGCTTGGTCTCCACCTCTGGATAGCATCACCAAATTAGCAGTGGAATCCTGTCAGGGCTACTGGGGAAGGCAGCTCTTAGATGAGAACTCAAATGTTCAAGGTCACGTGACTTAGGCATTTAGTAAATGTGACTGGTTTAAGGCTGTTGGCTAAACTGTAAAAATACAAACGAATAAATAAAACCTGCTGAGTTTGCAGCATGAGTGTGATAAACTACAGTAGAATTCCAGTTTGTCTTATTAGTCATATAAACTGATGTCATATTTGATAGATACTTAAGATTATAAAAATAAACCTGATTTAAATCAGCAAGTCATTCTGACAACTTTTATTTCGTGAATTATTTTTTTTTTCAAAAATGTAGCTTCCAGAATCTTCTTGGTAACTAAGTAAAATGAAGTAAGTAATTATCTATACATCTGGCTTCTTATTCTCTCAAGAATATTAAATATATTTGGATCTGTTGATAAACATATTCTTTTGACACATAACTGATTTTTCTTATACAAACACTCATTGCTCCAAGGCATAAAAATGGTGTATTCATAAAATTTATTTGGGAATGGAATGCTGACATATATGAGTGCAGTTACCACATGTTTACTATTTAGTTATCATTGTAAAATAAAAATTACTAATAGCCAAAAGTTATAACCATTATATACAGATTTGGAAATAGCAGATGACGTGAGACAGCTTTGAAAGACATTCAAGGGGGAAATAAGTGTGTTTCATTAGATAAAAGAGACTAATTCTATCCTAAAATAGAATAAATGCTTTAAAAAATACATTGTAGAAGAGAGGGAAAAGAGGATATTATACAGAAACCCTTAAGTGGATATATGAAAATACAAATGGTTTTTGGGAAAATGATTTTGAGTTGATTTGATGTGATTTATTTAGGAATGTATTTAAAGATAGGATATGGCATGAACAGTACACATTGTAAAATGGATGTGAATGCCTCAATGCCTTTCTTTCTGTAAACAAAAGTTTTATTGCCATGCTCATAAAAAAGAAAATCAGACAGAAATGGGGTTGTTTCGTCTCTTAAGTAACCGCTTATAAAAATCAGATGATTTACATCATACAAGACTAGCTGCATGTCTTGTTTGTCCTGGACTGTGTAGGGAACTGGATCTTTCAATATTAAGAGCTAAGAGGAGGAGTCCATCTTATCCATGGTCCCTTATATTCATCCCTCCACCTCTTTTGCCTATCTTCTGATCTTCTACTTCTCTCTCCCTTTTCCTCTCTAGACCCTTCTCCTCCAGGCTGCCAAATATCTCTAAATACCTCTGGCTTTCCTTCCATACAACTATTCAGTTCTCTCCACTGAAGAACACACTGAAGGATTGAATGCACAGAGCCCTGTGTATTCCTGCCCTCCTATAGTGCCAGGGTGCAGAAGAGGCGCCATGCCTTCCCAACCCAGCCTTTCCTACTAAAGCCATGAGATACAGACCATAACCCGTCCACTCCTACAGCAGCACTGGAGTACAAATTACAAACATATGAGGCATACTTAATTTGTAGCACCTTGGATAAAAATTCGATTGACTAATTCTTTACCATACATCCCCAGGGTCATTCTGGCAGAGCAAGGATAGGCTACTGAAATTATGTCCCTTGTCAAACTATGTTAGCACAAGTATGAGATACTTAAAAAATAGCATCTCTTCCCCCATCTCTGAAATAACTTAACTAGGCTGCTGTCTCACTGATCCTTCCAGTATGACCTAAGAGGTCAGGACCACCACCATGACCAAGAGCTATCCAGCCCCAAATGTCACTGGACCAGATATGAGAGACTGGTCTACACCTCAGAGATAGAGAGGCATACTATAGCATTTCTGTACCTGTGAACACCTGCATCTCTCTTAATTACACAAAAGGCCAAGGTAGGCATTAGTAATTAAGTTCTTATATAGACTTTTTTCAGTTTTCTTTATGTTACATTTTTAGGAATCAAATGGCTAAGACAAAAAGGAAACAAACAAAACCAACTCATTTTAAAGTCAGAGATGTCAAACTCTGTCCTATCAAGCTCATACCATTCTACATTTCCATTAAGAGGACCGAAAAGTACTCTTCTAGGTGTTTTTAAAACAAAGAGTTAACTTCTGTAGACTCTCTTGAGAAAGTAATGAACTCTGCGCACTTTGCTCTGTCTGATAACCTCTTAACAGTAATAAGACATTTGTGTAGCAGCCTTCTTGTTGATTCCATTGATAATGTTCTAACTGTTTCCATCCATGTTGATAATGGATGTTTGGAAAGAATGCTTTTTAAAGGGCCATGTTGCCAACATCTACTGCCTGGACTAGGAGAGACAGTGCTCTTTCTTCACTGTAATTACTGATGTTGGTGCCAGCACTACCTTAAGGACGCACTTACACATGTCATCTGGAGATCAAAAAGAGGATTGTCCGATCCTCTCAGCTTTTGTTAGTTTGTAACTCTGTCCCTTAAATGGCTCTTTGCACAGGAAGTTACTTCTTCCTATTGAGAGGCTTTTCCCCCTAATGCTGCTTCTCAAAGACCATAAGGGTATACTACTACTCGCAGAGAAAGATGTGGATCCAAAGGATGAGTGTTGGTCCAGATCGTATTGGAGAGTGTCTTCCCCTTGGATAGCCAACTGCCTGTAATCTATGAAATAGTATGGGTGGCAGGGTTGAAACACGGGCTGCCAGAGGGGAGGTGGGTGACATCTGGCTAGTTCAGCAAAAGCTTTACCTCAAGTGGGAACCAGGTAAAGTTATAACTTCAAAGGAAAGATAAGGATCCTGGCTGCAGGACAGAAACTCATCCACCAGGATGGTGAAGACAAAAGATGGTAGCATTCTACTTCCAGCATCCTTCAGTAAGTCTCTGTTGATGTTTATAAGCTTGGTTTTCAACAGACACCAGGACGAGATAATATTCCAGAGCTTCAGGAGATCCCTGACTCTCTAAGTCCTGAACCTAGAACCATTTTCAGTGGGCAAGTGGTTTAAGGAGGATCCCACACTGTGATTTTTATTTCAGTATGGCGTGTTCAGGCATGTATCAACACCTCTAAATAAAGGGAAAGTCCTTACCCACAAGCCTTTGTGGAAAACTTTCTTTATAAAATATCAATCTTTTCTTTTTAAAATATTCATTTAAAGGAATGAGTTGAAGATTTAAAAGATGATTCAGGTGAGGTATTCTGTGTACTGCTCCCTCAAAAAAGTTCTGTACCTTTTAAAATAAGTGACCTAACCTTGCAAAAATGGGGAAGGGCTCAAGAAAATAGTCTCTCTGTCTAGCAAAGTTTAGAACTCACACTGAGCTGGAAGGCCTAGCTTTGCCAAACTCATTGGAATTTCAGGCATAGCACCTTCAGAATGGAAATTCTAATCCATCTCATATTCAAAAAGAAACATTTCCCCCTCTCTCTAAATTTATAGGCCCATTTATTTCCTGTGTACCCTTTCAAACTGTTCCTCCAATTCCTTGTGAAATCTGCAGGAGCTCTACAAACTCTCTGTCTTCCATGAATAACAAACAGGCTTAGTTCAGTTCTGCCTTTCCCTGCTTCCTGCTACATCCCCACTGCTTTGTACAGAGAGCGAATTTCTCAAATATTAATTGATCCCCAATCAGCCTTTGATCCCAAAAGCACGGGTTATCATTGACCAAGACACAAATCCCCTCAAGATGTTTCATTCCTATTGATTCTTCAAAGCCTCCATCAACATCCCAGCCACAGACTGAGAGAGGAGTAATTGGCAAGATCAAAGAGCAAACTGAAGAGGGACAGAAAAAAAAAAAAACTTGAGAAGGCCCCGACCCTACTATTTACATTTACATCTTAATGGGATGGCAAAGGCTGAGGTGAACTAGATGTGTGCCCAGTGTGCCCAACAGCCAGAATAACCAAAGAGCAGGCCTCTCTCTCCTGGCTGCCATCACAAGCAAGGAGGCACTGCCAACAGAAGAGCCAGGACTGCCTGGTAAACACTGGCAAAAGCTGTACTTGGCAAGCCCGCTCTGAATTTTAAAATGGTCACAAATGAACTCCCCAGAATCTAAGAAATCCATCAGTTTAATATTTAGATTTACTGTTTCCCAGTAAATAATTCAAGAGTAGTTATCAAAATGGATACTTAATCATAATAATGTAGGTTAAGGATCTCTTCTTTGAAATACGGAGGCCAAAGTGTTTTCAAATTTCGAATAGTCAGATTTTCAGTATTTGCATACATGTAAGTGGTGCCTTGGAGATGAGGTTTAAGTGAAATTCGTTTATGTTTCATACACACCTTATGTTCACAGACTAGAGGTAGGTTGGTGCAATCCTTGCAGTGTCTCTGTGTTTTGACTATAACCTATCGCACAAATTCAGCTGCAATGGGGATGAAAATATAACCAGTAACTCAATCACACACTTTACATGTCGAATTTGGAGGGCATGCAAATGACATCTCAGCAAGTCTGTTGAAATAGCTATTGTTTATAATACATAAACATGCAAGGTGATAATGGCAATATCCACTGAGTTCCAGTTGGCGCACATGCCAATAAAATTGGCACCAGGAGTACTGAAGTCTAAGAATTGAGAGTTCAAAGACAGTCTAATCCACACAGTGAGAACTTGCCACACAAAGTGGGGTCAAACACGGTATTAGCAGATGCGCAGCTCATGACGTGTTTAAACAGAGAAGGCATCTATGGAACTGACAAGATACTCAATGTTTCCTGCTGAGATTCTCGAACCAACTTCAAGATACATTTTTAGTGTGCACACCGAAATCAAGAATTATGTGTGTGTATTAGAAGGAGCCTGAAGCCGACAGCTCCTGACTACATATAATCATCTCCACCTTTCAGGCTGATCCTGCATTTTTCTGTTACTACATTAAACATCGATTTTATGAGCAACTGCATCCCGTATATGAGAACAACTACCGTTAAGAAATTGCCGTAATGGCGGCTCATAAACCCAAGTGAGTCCAAACAGGAGCCTTTAGGGTAAAGTCAGCAAGACTCAGCAACTCCATCCCTGCGGAAAGCATCATTTACATGTGGAGTATTTACACTCCTTTGAGAATCTAAATTTAACAAACTTTCAAAAAAACAATTGATTATTATTTAGCAATCTTGATGAGAGATCTCACAAAATATTACCTGTAAAGCTTTCCATTTTAAGATCAAACCAAATGATTTCATCCTTATGATTTTTATTTGCATATTTTCCTCATAAACTCACAGACTCCGGGAAGAAATAACTACTGAAGAGCTATCATCAAAGCCAATTATGGCTTATATTCCACAGGGCCACTGCGACATCCATCACCTCAGCCACCAGCCTGCAGTTCCATTGTGTGTCCCCTAAGGCAACTCACAAAGCCAATTAGGTAAGAGTGTGTGCATCTTCAGAGGAGGAACCATTAGTAAGTCCCTAATGGTACAGGAAGCTGACTCCACAGGAACACACAACGGCACAACACTGCCACACATGACAGAAGATTAAACATCAGCCTGGAAACCAGCAGAAAGCAAGAGGCTACATCTGGGGAGCTCCCTCTGAGCCAAAAGCCATAGGTAGATGGAAAGAATGGAGAATGCAGACTTGGGATGCCCTGGGTAACCTTGGCTGCAGGGTCTCTCACCTGTGTCCACCGAATTAGCATCATCTGCCCTGCAGGCAGCTTGCTCTAAGAAACAGGAAGGCAGGGCACATCAGAGTGCTCGGCACTGAGTGAGTGTGCACAAGTTTGGGGTTATTTTCTGTCGAAAATAACCCTTTACACAGTGACTCAGAAGCCATGAACATGCACGCTAGTGGATCCTGGGGCACTTTTCGAAGCTGGAGGCTATGGCACCACAGACTCGGCTCAGTTCCAACTCAGATAATTATATTCTGCTTCCTGAATTTGCCCAGATGTTTCAGCTGGTTACAGCCTTGTTTTCTTTCTTTCTTTTTTCCTTTTTAGGGGGAAAAAGTGGGGACATTCTTTGTAAACTACCACTCCCCTGTCTTGCTGATGGAGAGGAAAAGGCAAATGTAATGGCAGCTTTGGTCACATACAAGATGAAGAATCCATGTGAACCTGCACATGAGGCAGGCTTCAGAGGACAAGAAAAAGACATCCGAGAGAGCAAAGGCCCCACAGATGAAGTGAGGCAACGGTGTCATGATATCCTTGTGGGATAATGACCACACAAGCACTTGCTCTAGCTGCACTGGACTGTCTAACGATCTATTCTAATTTAGACACCAGAAGAGATGCTGAGCCCTCCCTGCAAGTGTGTGCATTTGTAATACTGTGGATCTAACCATTCTTTCATGATTTGGATAGGGGCCATCTGCAGAGACCCAGGAATTGTAGCAACTTGCCAATTTCTTTGCATGCCAGGCATTCTAAAAATAAAGCAGACTGCCATCGCTCAGATGGCCAAAAATGTAAAGCCTGACAATATCAATTTTGGGAAAAGATACAGGGGAAATAAAACTTCCAGGCGCCATCGGTGGAATGTAAACTGATTCAGACACTTTTCATAGCAATTTGGAAGCAACTGATAAATCTAACATGGTTTCTCCCAACATTCCAGCTACTTGGCTTCTTAGGCATATACATATATTTTTTTCCCATGGAGACACACACATGCTACACCACAACAATAATTTTAATGGACAAAAACAGAGGAGGAGGCACCAAATGTTCAAAAATAAGTACAGGCTGTGATATAGTCCCTATGATGGAACACCATGGAGTGATCTTAAATAATGTGTGTGGAAACGGAAGAGAAAAACTATTCAAGACCACAGTCAGCACTCCATATCCACAAGCTCTACATATATGGAGATTCAGCCAACTTGGAATAGAACTGATCCCGAACAAAGGAGTTTTTACCAAGCACATAATATTGCCTCACCCTGTCCTGTGTGCTCACACAGAGCCTTTAAATTATACTCATTATTGTAGTCATCAAGAGGTGACTCAAAGATTCAAAGAGGATGCAAAGACTATTCCCCTTTAGAGTACTCATGGACTTATGGGTTCTGTAAGCCAACTGGCAATAGACTTCATGGAGCAGAAAGACAAAAAAATCCACACAGATAAATATCATTCTTTAGAATATATGGAAGGCAAAAGTAACAACTGCTGAAAACTAATGTTATAAATACATACTGCTTATGAGGAGCATAGTTCATACATATATGTACACTCATATATACATGTATTCATACACATACAAACATACATATACATATGCATGCATATATATACACACACACAGAGAGACAGACATGCACATAGACACATAGACATACCTACATGCATAGATATACAGACATGTGCACACGCGCGTGTGTGCGCGCGCGCGCACACACACACACACACACACACACACACACACACAGAGGTTATTTGTTGTTCACTGCCAAGCAGAGTAGTTTTCTTAGTTTGTTTTGTTGTTGTTGTTGTTTTTTAATTTAGGCCTGGAACCATGACAGTGGCATGCTATGCCTGCTTCCCTAAATGTATCAAATGATTGAATCGAATGGAAACTTGACTTATCCTGACGAGATTGTCCAGGTTTTTTATCTAAGGCCAAGGACACAAGGTCCAGTAGATGTAGAAAAGTTCCAGACCCTAGACAAGCAGCCACCTTCAAGGACCAGGAGGCAGATGTATGGACAGCTCCTCTGCCGTAATGGTACCTGCCATCCTGGCCTCAGTTTACCCACTAAGCCACCTCTTCAGCCTTCCATTAGCTTTCTATAATGGCTCTTTTTTCCCTGTGTACGTTCTTAAAATACTAATTTGTAAAGACAAGGGGCAGGCAACCCTGGAGCTTACAGATGGCTAAGGAAGATGCTTTATATTATATAGGTCCTAAGTCTACTGGATTCATACAGTTTGTAACTGTGTAACAAAAACATGGGGACAGAGATAGAAATGCTCTCGATCTGGGAACAGAATCTGCCAACCTGCCATATTTAATTCTGTTCTAATATTGAAAATAGAAATCCAAATGTTCCTCACACCTGCTTTTCTTTTTCAAAGATATCAAGAAACCTACATTTTTCACACAAGCTGTGTATTATGGAGCTTCTGGGATCTGGAACCCACATCTAGAGCCTGTCATGAATCTCCACTGGTAGGGTCACCTTCTCTCTGTAGTCTTTTCCATGCTTGGTCTGTTAATGTAAATTTCATAAGTGATGAACCCATAAAAAGAAGCATACTTACTGCACGGGTGTCCCAACACCTTAACTTCATCAATAGCAAGGTAGCCTTGATGTCCAGAAGTTACCACTTCAAAAATGACCTGGAAAATTAAGAGAAATTAATGTCATTTACTCATTTTTTGTCAGAATTCTATCAAGTGTCTCTTATATTATAAGAAAGAAAGGTTCACTCATCCATCCATTTATTCTGTGGGTGACTAACACCTGCCTACCAGTGTTTTAGGCTCTGGACCCCAAATATAAGTAAGACTAAATCTGCTCTAGTCCAAGGAGACCAAAGGGCTGAGGCAGGTCCAGTCACCTATATAATGATGGAAAACCATGCCTGAGAACAGATATGGAGAAGACAGAGTCTTGGAGCCATTTTTTAAAGGGAGGAATAATGTACCAAGGTCTTCAAAAAAAAATCAGAAAACTTAGGTGACGTTAATTAAATGATTGTACAGAATAAAAATGTTTTCTTATATATAAAACCCATTCTATCACACACTGTGATATCTTCACTGAAGGGCAAAGGTTACAATTTAAACTTCCTTAGATAACATTTTGGAGGTGTTTGACTATTTTTTTTTTTTTTTTACATTTAGGAGAAAGGGAGATAAGGGGAAGAATAAGGAGGAGGAGGAGGAGAAAGTGGGGATGAGGGGAGAAGGGGAGGGCAAAAGAAACAAGAGGAAGTTAGTTACACTTAAGAAAATACAGGGTGTTATGATAGCTGATTTTGAGGCCAATTTGACTGGATTGATGACTAAATGCTTGCTAGGATAAATTATTGCTTCTGAGGGTGCTTACTCAGAGAGATGAACAACAGAGACATTGTTAGGAATGCAGTGGCACCTTCTTATATGCTGGGGGTCCAGATGGAGAAAAGGGGGAACAGGAAGCCTAGAAGGCAGGCACCCCCTTCTCAGCTTCTCAGTCACTACAGTGGCACTATGTTGTTCTAGCAATTTCCACCACAGTGGGCTGACACCTGAAACCAGGAGCCATGGCAACCTTTCCTCTGTATCTGTTTCCTATTTCAAGTGTTTTGTTTGCTTATTCATTTGTCACTGTTTTATTTTTTGTTTGTTTTCTGTGCAGATAACAGTACCTGACATCATGAGACAAGCATATACTAGGGTGGCAACCCATGAGGAATTAGTGTTAAGCATATGAAGGGGAGGGAGGTGGTGTAATACATGTGCAATGGTAGGCATTGTCATGACTGGGTCCTTCAGGCACAAAGCTCAGTCATGCCCAGTTACAGGAGACTGCTTGGAAGACTGAAGAATCACTTCTCATTCACAAGGAGACAGAACCAACTGAAATCCAGATGGAAGATATGTGAATTCAAAGGAGAATGATAAAACTAACTTGCTCAGTAGTAGGAGACATTTTAGATGATGTGATAGGATATGGGAATGAATGGCTCATTTGATAAAGACTCATCCCCAGAGAAGAGAAGATGAAAGGCGTGGACGAGGAAAAGGCTGTCAGTTTGCTCGTCCCAAGGATTTACCTGAGGTATCAACACAACCTAGTAATTGTTCTCCTTTTTTATCCTAGAGAAATGGAAACTTATACTCACATAAAAAGCCTGCTCAAACTTACTGAAGCCCTATTCATAACAACCAAAGACAGCGGAGAAGTCCTTTAATTAAAGAATGATTACAGACTGTCCCAGCTTACCACAGCAATGTGTAAAACTAACTGTTGTCATTATCAACAGCATGGATGAATGTACAAGAGAAGTGCTGGATTTAAAAAAAAAAGCCAGGCCTAAAAGATTGCACCTCATCTATAAATGCAATACCCTGCATGATCAAACTTTAGTAGGAGTAGAAGCCAGACTGCTGGTTGACAGGACTGAGGGACAGTGGTAGAAATGTCAGGAAGGAGGGGGGTGGTCTTTGAAAGGGGCAGCCTAAGCCATCTCTGTCAGTTTCTGCCATAAGCATCTTCTCAGGTAACTGAATTGTGTAGAATTAATTGTGCATGTATATGGACGTGCACACATGCAGAGGCACATAAGCATTAGAAAGCCCGTGGAAGTCATAACAAGCATTGAATATCCCAACACTGCCAATACCCAGCTGTGATACCACAACTGGCAAATTATTTTCACCTGAGGAAATGGAATGCCATGCCCATGGGAGAAGTCTCTCTTATTCTTAACTGTTGTGTGTTACTCTTATCTTAAAGCACATTAGTTTAAAAAGTAATTGTCATGGTTTATATATGCTTGGTCTGGGGAGTAGCACTATTAGAAGGTGTGGCCCTGTTGGAGTAGGTGTGTTACTCTGGGCAAGGGCTTTAAGACCCTCATCCTAGCTGCCTGGAAGCCAGTTTTCTCCTAGCTGCTTTCAGATAAAGATGTAGAATTCTCAGCTCCTCCTGCACCATACCTGCCTGAACTCTGCCATGCTCCTACCTTGATAATAATGGACTGAACCTCTGAACCTGTAATCTAACTAAATGGTGTCTTTATGAGTTGCCTTGGGTCATGGTGTATGTTCACAGCAGTAAAACCCTAACAAAGACAGTAATTATAAAACTACTTATCAAGTACCTTACTAAGTTACGTGTACTATGCAGATACTATTCTAGATATCAGTTAATATAAAACTGTTTAGATAGACATATATAAAGGTTATATAAAACAATTTATATAAAACATAATTTATAATATATTGCATGAAGTTTTAATTAACAAATAATAAGAATGAGAGTGAAAAATTTCTTGAGAATTTCATATTTCAACAGAATGAGTAGTGTGGATATTACTTGTTTATCTGAAGCATGCCACTAGTCAAAGTAATCTTAAACTCCATATGTTTCCAAACACTATGCTCTCGCTTTTACACACTGAGCAAAACCTTGGCTCCAAGGATTGCTTTGTTTGTGTTTATGCAAAATTGGAAGACAGCAACCCACAGAACCTCAGATGAACCCCAGATGGAAATGCTAAAACCTGGGGTTCAGACTGCAGGCAAGAAAAACCAGAAACTTAGGCTCACAGACTCACAGCTCTGCACCAGAACGCCCTGGTAATAAAACATAACATACACATGAGAGAGAGAGAGAGAGAGAGAGAGAGAGAGAGAGAGAGAGAGAGAG
>JANHMN010000020.1:31304703-31317878 GCA_030674055.1 Rhabdomys pumilio
GAGAGAGAGAGAGAGAGAGAGAGAGAGAGAGAGAGAGAGAGAGAGAGGGAGAGAGAGAGAGAGGAGAGAGAGAGAGACCCCACAGAAGAGCAGAGATGAAATAAACCTCTGTCCGGCTCCTAAGTTTAATATATTGTTTTCTACTGATGACACAACAGACAGGAAGAACTGCCTGGATATGCCTGCATTGGGACTGGGATAATTCATTTCCTTATGTCTAAGGGCTGCAGCGAGGGACAAAAAGATAGATTTCAAGAGCAGACTAAGAAAACCCTTTTGAGGCCCTGAAAACAGAAACCTGGCAAACAGTCACCAGCTGCAGTACCAGAGGTGACACAGCAGGATCTGCAGACACCTGCCAGGTAGCTCAGTGAACTGGGACCACATACTGCAGCCAGGGAAACAGGCCACCTGCACACCTTTATCTCTCCCTCAGCTCCCCCAAAATCAATCCCCACATTCTATCTCCAGCTCTGTCTCAGACCACCTGCTATAGTCTCCCTTCCTCCTCGCTTCCTTCACCAGTAGATCACACAGAAACTCAGAACTTCCTTCTCCCAAGTCATTGCTTTATCTCAGTCTCGATCATCATCAGGCATTCCCTGGGAAAGCACGGGCCATGGGAGCAAGGGAAGCACATATGCTAACTATGTATCTTCACTTCTCTCTCATCTTCTCCAAAACCAATCCAAAGTCCTCTCCCCCATGTTCTGCTTTGTACTCTCCTTACTCTCTGCCCCTCCCCCAGACCAAAAGGACTATGCAGAACCTGACAGAACATGGTGCTTTCCTCCCTCCTGTGAACACTCAGTTCAAATGCCTAGAAACACATTTTATGTTGAACCCCTAGTGGCCATACCTATCAGGATCCCAGAAGAATTTCCTACCAGGCAACACACAGTCACCACACTCACCTAAGTGCCACAGAGAGCAACAAAATCCAAGAAACAAAACACCTACCCAACAAAGACATGACTAGATATCAGTGCCTAGAATTACAGTCTTCCCAAACTCAGATGTCTAGATGCTAGTGTAAAAATACAGTAACACCCAAGGCAATATGTCTTTACTAGAGTCCAGCAACTCTACCATACATAGCAGGCCTCAATGCTGCAACATGTCTGAAACACAAGGAAAAAACAGACTTTAAAACAGCCTTTATGACTATGATAGAGGTCCTTAAAAAGGAAAGAAATAAATCCCTTAAAGAAATATATGAAAATATAAATAAACAATGAGAGAAATGCAATTAAACCATTCATGACCAGAAAGAGAAAATAAAATTAATAAAACCCAAACTGAGGGAAATCTGGAAATAAAAGATGTCATTCAAACAAGAACCTCAGAGGCAAGCTTCCCAACAGAATACAGGAGATGGAAGAGGGACTCGAACCTTGGAGTCATGATAGAAGAAACGGACACATCAGTCAAAGAAAATGTTAAATCTAAAAAGCTTCTGACATAAAGCATCCAGGAAATCAGGACACTATGGAAAGGCTAATCAACAAATAACAGAAATAGAGGAAGGAGAAGAAACCCAAATCAGAGGCACAGAAAATGTTTTCAACAAACTCATAGAAGAAAATTCCCCTAACCTGAAGGAGATACCTATCAAGGTCCAAGAAGCATACAGAACACCAAATAGATTAGACCAGAAAAGGAAGTCAGCTTGTATATAGCAATCTAACCATCAAACATACAGATAAACACTTTCAGCAAAGTAGCTAGATACAAAAATTAAAAGTAGCTAGATATAAAAATTAGTAAATAATTAAAAAAGAATCAGTAGCCTTCCTGTATATAAGTGGCCAATGGAATGAGAAAGAAATCAGGGAAACAATACCTTTTACAATAACCTCAAATAATATAAAATATCTTGGGGTAACTCCAACTAAGTAAGTTTTGTATGATAAAAACTTCAAGACATTGAAGGATAAATAAGACCAGCCAACCAAGTCATATGATTTGACTTAAAGCCCACTCAGTGAGATGGAACCCATACCCACCACTGCCTGGGTGATCACGAACTTGAGGCTAGATAGTCTGGGGACTTACTGCTCTAAATACTGTTCTAAATTTTTTCTTAAGTAGCAATAAAATGACTCATAATTTTATTTTAATATACTCATAGATTAGTGCCTTGCTCAGCCATCAACACAGATTCTTCCCCCTAATAGGAACAAAAGCAGAGACCCACAGCCAGATAAAATGCAGAGAGTGGGAGAATTTGGAACTCTCAGCCCCAGATAGATGTCTCCATCAAATCCCTCCCTGAAGGACAAAGGGAATCCTGCAGAACAGGGGGCAGAAAGAGTCTGAGTGGAAGAGGACAGAGGACAAAGGCCCTAAATCCACATGATCAAAGCTCCTGTGAGCTCACAGAGACTGAAGCAGCATGCACAGGGCATACGAGTGTCTACACAACATCCTATAGGTATATTCTATGGCTTCTAGTTTGGTGTTTTTATAGGATTTCTGAGTGTGTGAATGAGTGGGCCCCCAATTCTTGTGCCTTTTCCTTTGTTTGTTTTGTCTAATTCCAATTTATCCCTTTTTGTTTTATCCTTTATATTGTATTTTCTTTAAAAATTAAATTAAAAATAAATAAATATGTAGACAGACAGACAGACAGACAGGTAAGTGGCAACTACTAGACAGCAGAAAGTGCTACGGACGCCATTACCACTAGGTACTGAAGAGCATTGCCACTCTGATCATAAAAGATTTTGAGCAGAGTTTAAGTACCAAACAGCCAGAGTCCAAGTTATTTGTGAAGCTGAGGCAGGAGAATCACTTCAGCACAAGAATATAAGCTCAGCCTGAATTTTGGCATAGCAAGAGTGGATCACAAAGCAATAACAAAATGGATTTTGAAAGATTCAAGTAAGGCCAGCTTCCCCCAGTAGGCAGACTCTACTATGAACCTGAGACTTTCAGGGTACACTTATCAGAGGTGGAGACTTGGGAATGAGGTGCTTGAGGCTAACCAGAAGAAACAAGAAGAAATGATCTTTGGAAATACCTGGATTTGTATGTGTATTTAGGTATGAGGGAGGTTACCTGATAAAAATTTAATGTTTTCTATATTTCTTCAACAACCTGAAGCACCTTTTAAAGGCTGTTTTAAATTTGCATTTTTAATTATGAGGTTGTGCATATCTGTGTGTAAGCACATGCATGCACATACGTGAATATAGTGCTCACAAAGACCAGAAAGAGCTGGAGCTGAGCCCCAGGCAGCTCGTGAGGTGCCCCATGTGTACTGAGAGCTAAACTGGGATCTCTCCAAGAACAGTGGTATGTCTTTTCACAGGTATGCAGTTGACTTTTGAAAGAGGCATTTCCTAGCTCTCTTAGTAATTTGTTAAGAGCTTTGTGAGTATGATCTTTGTCAGTAAGATTGTCAAACACACATCCAGAATAAAACGGTCAGTACCAACCTCAATTACCAAGTAGCTCTGGTTTATACTAGTGAGAAACAGGATGCAAAGTGGACACCTTGATTTGGAGGCTGTGCAGCGTCTAGGAACTACTACCTTTATTATCTATTATAAACACCTGACAGTGAAGTGTTCCATTAGGAAGTTTCTAAAAAATTTAAAAAAAAGAGGTTGAAACTTTTTAAAAATAAAGTTTTTATTTTCTAAAAAATAAAAAGGGGTCAAAGGCTGAATCCCATCAAAAGGTCCATTCTCATCTGCTCCTGTCATCTTGGGAGCTTCAAAATCTAAACCTCTTTGTCTTTTGCTGTTGTTGTTGTTGTTGTTTTAATTAAATAAGCTCCCCTTTTGTATTAAAGAGCAAGAATTGCTTTGGTAAAGCATCATAGGTATGTGCAGAACACAGGCAGCCATGGGAATGCTTGCAACCACAGTGTCCAGGTCCAGGAAAGACTGACCTCAGAGAAAACAATAACTTGGAGAAATTAGCTACACTTCTGGAAAAAGGAAATGCACCAGGCTGAGGATTTGCTCTGCAGACAGGATATTTTGGCTTTTACCAAACACAATAGAATGTATTAAAAAAAAAAAGTGTGCTGTTTATTAAGTCAGGCTTGGCTTTCTTTGAGGTACTGGACCAAGACTTTTAAAGAAAGCCAAGTTTAACCTTTGATTGACTGACTGATTGATTGAATGATTAGCTGAAATGCTTGTATAGCCCGGGCATCTTTTGTATTTACTATCTAGTTTTTCACAGGCAACCCTGATGAAATATGAAATGAACTCATAGCTGGAGACTAGTACCCTGACTCAGAAAGGTGGATCATTTTTCTGAAATTGCACAGTATTTAGCAGGATCGGAATGCAGTCTGGTCCATTTCCCTTCCAAGTATGAATCCTTGTTATCTTACTGAAATTATCAGATGTAAACAGATTTATAACATGTACATATCATACAGGAAATGCAAATGAGGCAGACTTTCTTCAAGGCTGTGTCCCAGACTATGAAGTATTAGGTGAGAAGAGCTTTGTGGGGGGACTTATTAAGCACAGAGAAAGATTATGGAAACATGAAAGGGGGCTGCTGATAAAGAGAATGTGTGCAGTGATTTTTAGAAAGCTTAGGTTGGCTCTGATTAGTTTGTTTGTATGCAAATCATTTGGGACATAAAGGCCAATTAGGAGATAGCCCCAGAAATCCCAGCTCTGTCCATCCCTTAATAGACTAAATATGTGGAAGCTAGAGTGAGGAGAGGATGTGAGCAATAGGTTTTTTAAGACCTGGTGGGCAGGGTGAATCCCTTTACATTCCGTGGTTTTCAGGCTTATAACTCTGTAACCACAGACCATGGTTTTCAGGCTTATAACTTTGTAACCACAGACCATGGTTTTCAGGTTTAGAACTTTGTAACCACAGACTGCTTCCAGAGTGCTGGAATTAGAGTCATGCTCCACCACACCTGACATATGACACAATTTTAAGAACATAGAAGTTAAAAAGAGAATTGGTTAACAACTGCCAGGGGCCAAATCTGTCCACCCACCTGTCTGTGCTTTGTTATCAAGCTCAGAATAGTTTTTTGTAACTTTCAATGGCAGGAGGAAAATCAAAATAATACCAGCATTCTGTGATAGAAGAGAATGATATGAGATTCCAATTTCCACACCATGAATAAAGTTTTATTGGCTCACAGCCATGCTCGTGCATTTACATTTTGATTTTGGCTGATCCCAGATGACAACCTTGGAGCTGACTGGTTGCCACAGAGACCGTCTGGGCTGCAAAGCCTGAAATATTTACTATCTGTTTTCAGAGACTTTCCTGCTTGGCTTTCCAACACACTGTCATTACTCTGGTTAACAAGAGAGCACATGTCAAAAGCAATGCTTTGTCACAGCTAAATACAATATGCCTGCCACTCCAGTAATGGCCGGTAGAAACCTCGCTTCACTGGTTTTTAATTCTATTGCATAGGTGTAATTTGAAAAGCCCACCACGGCTTGAAATATCATAACCAAGTTTTTAAGATGTGTAATTGCAGCCTGCCAAAGCCAAACAATAAATGCTAATTATTTTATAGACCCCCCTACATACTGTACAAAATAAAATCCAATGCAGAAATCAAATTTTTCTCTATATAAAAAGCACTGAGAAAAATCTAATCCTTTAGCACTAGCACCCTGCCTCAGTTCCCGTTTCCTGCTGCAGCCTCTGGTACCAGGTGGACATGGATCACAGGCTTTTTTTCTGTTTGTGCTTTTAGTTTCATCCTGTTGCTATGATGAAGCACTCTGACAAAAACCAATTCCAGGGAGTGAAGGGTTCATGTCAGCTTACACTTGCAGGTCATGTCCATCACTAAGTCAGGGCAAGCACTCAAAGCAGACATGTCTTAGTTATGATTACCATTGCTATGATGGAACACCATGACCAAAAGCAAGTAGTGGAGAGTGGGGTGGGGGGTAGTTGACTTATGTTTCCATATCCATAATTTATCACTCAAGGAAGGAATTCAGGACAGGAACCTTGGTATGAGCTGAAGCAAGGCCATGGAGGAAGTACTGCTTACTGGCTTGCTCAGCCTACCTTTTTATAGAACCCAGGACCACCAGCCCAGGGATGGCAGTATGCACCCACAATGGGCTAGGCTCTCCTCCATTATCCATTAATTAAGAAAATGTTCTATAGGCACACCTACAGCCTGCTCTAATGGAGGCATTTTCTTAGTTGAGGTTACCTCTTCTAAGATTACTTTAGCTTGTGTCAAGTTGACATAAAACTAACCAGCACAAGAAGGCATGGAGGAATAATGCTCTCTGGCTCCCTCCTCCAGGCTCATACTTAGCTAGCTTTCAATAGAGTCCAATACTAATTGCCCAGGGATGGTACCACCTAGTGTGCCGGATCTAGCTATATCAATTACCAATCAAGATAATTCCCCACAGGCAGGCCCACAAACCAATGTGATCAGCAATATCGAGGCTTCCCTTTGAGATGGCTCTATGCTGTGGTGCCTAGGACATCTGGTTTTTAAGAAAAGGTACATTTTATGTGTAAGTGTCTATCCCAGTTTGGGTCTCTGTGGCTGTGATAAAACACATGACCAAATGCAACTTGGGGAAGGGTTTATTGGGTTTTCACATCCAGACCACAACCTGTCATTGAAGGAAGCCAATGGCAGGAACTTGAGGCAGGAATCTAGGGGCAGGAACTTGAGGCAGGAATCTAGGGGCAAGAACTTTAGGCAGGAATCTAGGGGCAGGAACTAAAATACAGACCATGAAAGAATGCTGCTCATGGGCTCACTTCCCATGGACTGCTCATCTTGCTTTCTTATACAACCCAAGGCAACCTGCCCAGGGCTAGCGCTGCCCACAGATGGCTGTGTCTTCCAATATTAGTCATCCACCAAGAAAATGCTGATAGAAGATAATCTGAGAGGTGAATCTTCTCTAGAGAGCCCACAGGATAATCTGATAGAGGTGAATCCTCTCTAGAGAGGCCTTCTTTCCAGAGACCCTTGTTTGTGTCAAGTAGATAAAAGTTAGTCAGCATCGGTTGTTGTATATCTGTTTGTATGTGTACACCTATAAATCTGGAGGCTGGAAGACAATGCCAAATGTATCTATCAATTGATTCTCCACTTTATTTTCTGAGATGAGGTTTCTAACAGAACCTGCAGCCCAGGAACTTGGTTGAATGAGGGCAAGCCCCAAGATCTCCCATCTCTATCTCCTGATGAATGGGATTACAAGAGCACACCACTTCAGCTTGGCCTTTTACTTGGATGTTGGGGGTCTGAATTTGTGGCAAGCAAAGTTTAGCCAGCCATACTCACAGTCCCCAAACAAATTTCTTTAAAAAAAAAAAGTTTTTATCTCCTAGCTCCTCCTATACAGTGAATGTAGAACAAAACCAGAAAGCCTTCCTTATTGCAGAATAATTTCATTGAAATATTTAATTTTGTATCATCTTTCTTTCTTGGGGTTAGCTTAATGCAAAATATAATCCATTTTTATTATTCAACAATTCTTTGTCTGTAAATTTATAATCTTCCCCAAATTTATAGGTAACCCTCCGATCAATCTTTATAACACTTTAATGGTCATTTAGTGGACATGCAGAGAGTTGCAAAGGTCTGAATACACAGAGGCCTACATGAGGTCAAACAAGGCAATGATCTGGTATGAGAGCTTAAGTATGGTTTTAAAAAGGTAAGAGGCTGTGATGAGCCCTATAGGGGAAACATTTGTGCTAAATAATGTTTACTTGGGCAAGATGAAGAGTGTTGTCATAGGTTGAAAGTTAGCAGAATAACCTAAATTAGCATAAAACCATCTTTACACCTAAGCCCTTATAAAGCAAGGTCATGAGTTGATGGCTGGCCAAATACACTGTGACTAGAGGCTTCTGGAAGTTTCAGAAAAATGGTATGTGGGTCCCTGTTCTGGAGGGCATCCCACGACTATCTCAGACCCAGTCTGGTGTGGGCATCCGGGCCAAGGGGACAGAGTTTGAGCAGGGAGGGGAGATCGCTTCTGCTGCTGCCTCTGCTTATGTCTCTGCTGTCGCTGCTAAATCACTTTCAGGTGCTGCACCTGTCTCTCTGAGCCAGTCCAGACTGGGCCAGTCTTCCCAAGTGTTACAGCTCTTGCAACAGAAACTCTCAGACAATGGGATGATTCTAGCACCCCTTTACTTCTCCTGAATAGGGCCCTTATATACAGTTTTGGGATGGATTAGGGTCTGGCAGCAAATTACCCCTATTGGCTTGGTCTGAGAGCTTGGAGATACCTCATCTACATGTGGGAGAGCCTGAGGCACTATTCCTACATGACTGATGGCCATAGACCTCTCTGTGGGAGGGACTGTGGAAGGTTGAAGCTAAGTGAGGGAACCAGGGGCCCAGGAACAAAAGCTTAAAACTTTCTGTCCCATTAGGGTCTGGGGTTCGAGGCCTGTGCTCAACCAGGGGCCCAGCTGTCTCTCACAGCCCACTGCCCCACAATGATGCAGTGCAGGAAGCCTCCCATATCATTTGCTTTTAGATTCACAAATTCAATTGTGGTTGGAAAAATATCTTGATACAAAAAAGTTTACACATCAACTTCCAATGTTGTCTTCATTCCACATGAGACTGGGTACATTCGGGGCTGGTATAGCCTTACGCTGCTTTCATCCCCCAAATAATAGTAAAACATCTATAGCGTGACACTGTGATAGTGATTATAAGCAATCCAGACAGGATTTAAAGATCGAGACCACAGGAGGATGTACCTGGGTTATATGCAAATGCGGTACCATTTTAAAGGAAGAACTCGGTCCTTCACAGATTTGAGTACATGCAGAAAAGGGAGGCGGTCAGTATTCTAGAACCAATCCCTCAGGGAGATGACCATATACACTAGCTCAGAGTCCTGTGACTGTAGAACCTGACCCAGGCACTGAAGATTGTCTACCAATGTCGGGCTTACTCTAAATCCCCACATCTCTCCTCAGACTCTTCCTGATGGCTCCAATATTTAGACTGTGGGATAGACTCCACATCTTCTCATTCTCCTCACTAATATCTCAGCAAGCAGGTGCTGCTTTCTCGAATTCTTTGGAGATTTTGGGAACAGCACCCTTGCTGTCAGATGGGTAGGGCTACTGTATGTGCTCTCCTTCGATTCCCAGATGCCCTTCTGGCCATCAGCCTGTGTGTGGCTGATGCCAGTTCTTCCTCTAGGGCGTGCTTGCCAAGGAAGAAGGTAACTTGAAGACTGCAGCATCCTGATTCTCCCTTCTCAGCTAAAAAGCAAAATCAGTCCTTCTGCTATCACACTCCCTGTATGAGCAAAGGCGGGGGTTTGCTCACCAGCACCCAGAACATGTTCAGATGCAAGCTGTGTGTTCTTTCCCTGGATACTCAGTTAAGGGTCCATGTCTCTATACATATCACTGATCATTTTAACTTAAATAAAACCAAAGGTGAGACTTACTCATTTTTATAAAGTTTATTGTTTGCCAAATGAATTAAATAAAGAAATATAAAGACTGGAGAGATGGCTCAGATGGGCAATGTCCTTACAAAGGACCCGAATTTAGTTCCTAGTCCATATCAAGACGCTCACAACTGCCTACAACTCCAGCTCCAAGATATCCTACATGTCTTATCCTCATGGTCATCATCATTTACATGTAAATGTGCATGCACACATGCACAAACACAAACACACACATGCATACATGCATGCACACACACATGCATGTACATTTGCACATGTGCGTGCATACACATGCACATATGCACATACATACACACACGCAGGCACAGATGCACACATCCATGCACATACTCATATGCCAACACACACATGCATGCACACATATGCATGTACATTTGCACATGTGAATGAACACACAGACACACATGCACATACATACACACACGCATACACAGATGCACACACCCATGCACATATATGCTCACACATACATACACACATACAGGAGCATGCATACAAAACCACACATAATTTTAAAATAAAATATATAAGTAAAATTCAAGTAGTAAAACATTCTCTAACATAACAAAACCAAAGAAAACCAGAAATAAAAAAAAAATCTATCACATTAAGAAATAGGAGCAGGCTGCTATAGCTCAAAAACAGAGTGCTTTCTTAGTGCCCACAAATACCTCGGTTCCATCTTTGTATTGGAAAGGAGGTGGGAATAATTTTTTATCTTTATCAGGTAGTACACACCTGAAATTCAGCATTCAAGAGACTTATGGCAGCTTGGGTTATATAATAATGCCCTGTTTCAAGCAATAACATTAATTACAAAAAGAAAGACAATGGATTAAAATACCCCAGCATTCACTTCTAATGGTGTACCATCCAAAAATATGTTTTTGTTATCCAAAGACACTCAAAGGACAACCACATTTCAATGGAAACAATCATTGGTGCTTTGGGATGTTATTAGTGCCTTTGATTGATTGATTGATTGATTGATTGATTGATTGATTGACTGACACTTTGGAGTAAGCCACTCCAGGCCTCACTCATGACAGGTATGTGCCATACCACTCAGGTGTATCTCTAGCATCCACATGTCCTCCTCAGACTTCTAGTTTTCCTGACAATCAGCCTGACTTTCTGTGTACATGTGCGTGTGTGTTGTCTTTCAGAAGACTATGATAGGATCACAGCTCATCTCCTTCTTTAATAAAGTAGGATACAAGAAAATTAAAATTGGGAACAAAACAAAAACAGGAAATTACAAGAGGCAGTTCTGATAAGGAAGCAGCAGTAGCCACCAGAGGTGTGAGAACATCCGAACAGAAGAGGTGCCTATCTTTGATCGTCAAATACAAGTCGAGAATGAGATTTACAGATGTAGCAAGTTTTGAAAAATGAAGAAACAGGGTGTGAAGATTAAAAGACCATCACACAAACTACAAAACCTCCCAGATGCTGGTCCATGTCAATAATGAGGGCGAGAGGCTCCTGGGTCCACACTTGTTTTTTACACCAGACTGTTCATCTTGTAAAAGAGCAGGGTGCAGTCTGGGGCAGATGCCTAGGCTCACATTCATGCTGGAGGGAAGAGTTATACCTCACTTTTATATCCAATTCTCTAGTTGTCCCAAAGGCAGGAAGTGATTTAACCGTCCTGAATTTAGAGTGAGGGCCACAGCCAAGGAATTTAGTGAGTAGAGGATGTGGTGGTTTTCAGGTGCATGCAAAATCCTCATTTCCCAAGCATGCTTCTGGGAGCAACAGGCTCAGGAGGTACTCTGCCAAAACCAGAGCTGATGCCAGACTCCAGCTGGGCCCGCACCTGTCCTGTCCCCTCCTGGAGACTCATAGACCCACCTGGATCCCAAGACAGCCTACAGAACAAGACTTAGTTCATCTCTGACTACGTGTCACTGACCAACCAATGCCTCCTGCAGCTGCTGGATTCATTGAGCAGGATTCTGAAAACCCCTTCTCTAGGTAGCCATGGCACACAGCCTGCTGGGGACTTAGAAACTTTTTGAGAGAAAATGAGTGGTCTGCTGGCAAGCACAGCGTCGAAGGCTTGGCAGCTGTATGGAGAATAGTAGTTGACACTAAATGTAAAGTGATGGGTAAGACCAAACTAGTCTATTCCTTCAATTCCTCATTTACCAGCAAAGCTGTCAGCTGGCAAAGGGTAAATCTTGGTTTAGCCTCTTCCACTTACAGACTCCTCTGTGTCCTTCCTACACAAAGAATTTAAAGTAGAGCCCAGATGCATCCACTTCCAATCTTCTGCCAAGGCCCTCAGCACACCCAGGGAATCTGATTCAACAGAGAGGTGTCCCTGAATCAGCAGCCACTCTACTCGATGGCTCCATCTCCACTCCCTCCAGCCTTCTCATGGAGCAGCCTGGGGAAGGGAGTCTCAGGCTTCCCATGCTGGTTCCTCTTTACAAAGCTTCTATGAAGCCTTCCTGGCCTCTGACTAAAGTCAGACTCACCCTCTTCAGCAGCGAGTCGGATCCTGGAGGCTCAGGGGCTGTGTCTCTGAGATCTTACTAAGCTTGATTAGAAAGATCTCAGAGAGATCGATCGATCGGCACTCTTTGGCTGCAGGGGCATCTGAAACGTGAGGGGAAGGAGAGGGAGGAGAGGAAGCGGAATCAAAAGGAGACGGAATCAAAAGGAGAACTGTTTCTTTTTAACAGGACAATGAAGCAAAGGAGGCAGATGTGAAAGAAGAATATTCTCCAAATGGCAAGAAGTCAATTTCCAAATCCACGCGGCAGGCACCCCTAGGCAGGGACTAGCCTGTGCTTCCCCCACAGCTTCTGAGCCCCAGCAGGGCAGCTCCTGTAGAACATCAGTTCAGCAACAATCAGGCCAAACATTAATTACGGAATTAAATATGTGTTAATCACCAAAGACTCGACAGTTTGTGTTTTAAGGAGCCATAATTAACCTGCAATTAGCTGTATTCTGTGCAGGTTGCTATTGTACCTGCAGAATGCTCTCCCATAAATAGAAAGTGCTACACAAGCTGACTGCTGCAGAGGGAGGCTTCGCTCTGAGAAAACATGGACTCTGTCCACCGAAGACCAAGTTACGGGAGGACAGTAAACAATAAACCATGCCCAAGAGGAGCAATAAGGTTTAACCAGAGTGTGCAGCAGATGGGTCTAGGCTGATGGAAAACGTCCACCACCTCACAACTGCACATTCCAGACCCTGGCCAAGACGAAGGACAACTCTGTAGTTTTCATCCAATTCCAAATGAGAAGTGGGCACTCTTAACAGAGTTCCTGGAACTAAAGAGAAAAGAGGAATCTAATGAGCCTGGCACTGGTCCCACCTGTGCCCTAAGGAATAGTCCATCAATATGGAGTCAAATGCCCTGAATATGGCAGAATTCAAGGGGACGAGGTCTCACCTTGGACTCCTGTAGAACATTAATTTAGAGACATTCAGAAAAGAAACATGGGGGGCAAGAGGATGGATCAGACAAATGTGTTTATCTAAAACTTGAATTTGATCACCAAGACTCTATGGTGGAATAGGAGAACTGACTCCCCAAAATTGTCCTCTGACCTCCACACACATATCCTCCCTCCCCCTCCCCCCCTCCCTCCCCTCCCCCTCCCCCTCTCCTCCCTCTCCCTCTCCCTCCCCCTCCCCCTCCCCCTCTCCCTCTCCTTCCCCCTCTCCTCCCTCTCCCTCCCCCTCCCCCTCCCCCTCTCCCTCTCC
>JANHMN010000020.1:31323374-31335130 GCA_030674055.1 Rhabdomys pumilio
TGGTATGTGTGTGGTATATGGTGTGTGTGCATGTGTGTGGTGTGTGTGTATGTGCGGTGTGTGTAGTCTATGGTATGTGTGTGTCTAACAATAATTAAGGAAGAAAAGCTCATGAATGAATTGAGAGGGAGGGTGGGACATGAGAGGAAATAGAGGGGAGTGAGCGAGGCAGAAATTTTTTGAAGTACTCATGTATGAAACTCTTAGAATATTTTAAAAACCCACCATTCTAAAAGTAGTATGTAGAAGCCTCATGCTGTCTGGCTCCTTTGTGTCTATGACAAGAATGATCACCTCCCCTGGTAACTCACACACTGTGTAGTCCCTCCTGCCCATCACCACACAGCCATCTAAACTGCAAGACTCCTACAGACAGCACCACAGTGCTCATGTATCGGGCTGGGGAATATCCGATATTTCAAGTATCCATGCTCACTGTGGGCTTTGGAGCCTATCTCTGATATACCCAGAGGACTGCTAGACTCAAGTGATTCTAGTTTTTACAGTCCTTTCTCTTTTTATCCCTGTTTCTGTCACAAGGCAGTCTTTCTTTGGTTACAAGACATTCTTCATAAAAACAGATTAGAATAGAGATCCCCATAGCAGCACCTCCAGTCGCTGAAAAGAAGCCACATTCTTCATACACATACAACTCTGAAGTAAACAGGGACACATTTCTCAACTAGAGGCAAATCTGAAAAGATACGTGGTATCTTTAAATCTAGCTAAAGGTTCTGCCCAGAGGCCACATCTTGCCTGTATACATGAAAGAATAAGACCAAACTTCATGGTGTCCAGGATACATTCCCTCCTACCTCATTAATCTGTCCTGGAAACCTTTAAGAAGGCTTGTGGAGCTTCCTGCTCCCTTCTTGCACTTTAAAAATGGGGAAATAATTGTGGAGGAAGGCAAACTCTCTGGTTCCTGGAGCTAAGCGGGCAGGAAGAAGTCTCTACTTGAAGAGAAAAGTTCATGGTCCTTCAACAGAGGGAGTGAGCTGCAGCCCTAGAGTTTAGGATAAAGGAGGGAAATCCGTACCAGGAAGACCAGGGTGTTTACTAGAGGTGTCCCTTGTTTTTAGTATTTATCTGGCTACAAAGCTGCACAGGTTTGGGGTGATCTATCTCAACCCTGTGTTTCGACACACAGTTCATAGAAATGGTATCGAACGTTCCGAGCATCATGCATCGTGTTGGTAAGACATCTGCAAGCACAGTCATCCTCTTCGCCTTTGCCTTGCCCTCAGGACACACTCATGCCACAGTCATGGGCAAACTATTCTTACTCTGTATAGTCTCGGAACAAGCCAGTCCACTGACATGAACAGCCAAAATTCTCTGTAGGGAAAAGCATCTGAGAGGCCTTATCTCTCTGCAGCTCCTACAACTAACAGTGAGTGCACTCAAAGGCTCACCACAACATTGGACATAACCCGATGACCAAACTGTGGTGACTTTGGTTCTCTCACTGTCCTAAACACGGGGCTCCTCAGAGCATCTGTAGCTCTCTGCCATTCATCTGTCTGCTTTTCCTCCTCCCAGTCTTATCCTGATTCACCTAAATATTAACTTGTAAGTCTTCTGTTGTTACTAGAGAAATACTAGTGTTGGGATATCACAACCCGATTGGTTTGAACCGTACATCCTGGAGAATGTAATCTTCATTTTCAGAGTGTGGCCATTAGGACTTAACTGGACTTTCAATTATGAAAGGTGATCTTCACGTGCATACATGTGTTTCCTGACAGCAATGTATCCTACCTAGACAACCAATGGGTTTACAGAAGCCAGGGGGACAGCTTGTGTTCAGCAGAGTCTAGTGGCCCAAAGCCTTCAGGAAAGTAATGGCTTTGTCTAAAGGGGTATCAGAAGGGAGGAAGAGATGCCTGTTAATTGTTTACATGTATCATCTATTTGCTATGAAAGCAAAGTCAACTCACCTACCAATGTTTAAAGAACTAACTTGTTCAATCCTAGACTATTATGTCTGTTTTAAAAAGTAACCCTATGTACTGAATTTCCACTTCCATTTCAATATTTTGACTGACAGGAGATGTGCTTTCAAAGGGTAATTGGGTCTCCCTGTGTAGTCCCTCAAATTCCCTTCTCCCACAAAAGGCACACCAACCAGGCAAATGAGTAAAGGCAGTCATAATTCAAATTAAGATAGAAACTCTGTTTGTGTTCTGGTAACAAAACACCCTTAAGTCACAAACACATAAGCAAAAGATGTGACATTTCAGACAAATTAAATGAGCAACACCCAAGGAGGCCGGCTTCAAATGGAGAAGTCTTCAGATGCAGGCGCAGAAGGTTTGAGGAATAATTACCTTGGTTTCCCCAAAGAAGGAAAACTCTTTTCTGAGAAGATGCAATGTTCCCATTCTCAAATCTCTGGGTGAATTAAATTTAGCTTAATCATATCTATTGGCAAGCGGCCTTGATTAGACTCTCTTCCAGCATTGTTTGTGATGGCAGCGGTAACTGCTGGATTACTTATTCCTCTCCACCCCATCATTAAAATCTGCACTCTCTGGAGGAGACTCGAGCTAGGAAACAAAGCTGAGCAAACTGAAAACTCTCATCAGGCAGGAAAGAAGCCATCTAAGTAACATAAGAGGGGACGTTCTCGCTTACACAGCCCTATGCTACTCAGTGCACAGGCAGACACAGAGGCAGCCATTACAAAGTCAGTCTTGTAAAACCTTATGCCAGCAAAAGACAGATTTGGTCATCCCTTTCCATCTGCCATTATGCTGTCTTTTTTCCTAATGCTTGGTTTTAATTTTGTGAATTTAGAAACACACACACACACACACACACACACACACACACACACACACACAAACCCAAAAATCCCTCCAAAACCTGTTTACAGTTCTGCTGTTATCATTCACACTGACAGGTGTGAGCCATCTGGGCTGAAGATTCTTGGAGACAATCAGTGGCAAACCATGGACTCCAGCAGTGATGTTCAAACCATCTACAAGGGAGCAGTTTCCCCGGGAGATTAGACCACCAACCAAAGAGTACACATGGAGGGACCCATGGCTCTGGCCGCATATATAGTAGAGAATGGCCTTGTTAGACATCAGGGGGAAGAGAGACCTGTGGTGAGGGTTCAATGTCCCAGTGTAGGGGAATGCCAGGGCAGAAAAGTGGGAGTGGGTGAATGGGTGGGGGAGCACTGTCATAGAGGCAGGGGGAGGGGGGATGGAATAGAGGTTTTCCAAATAGGAAACCTAGAGAGGGAATAACATTTGAAATGTAAATAAAGAAAATATCCAATTAAAAAAATCTTACTCACAGAAAAGTTTTCCTAAAAGCAAGATGGGAATGTATATGAAAATATTTTATATTATCTGAATTTCTTAGCACATGAGTAGAATTAATGTTTCTAGGCAACATGGAGTTTGCTCTTGAGGGTTACATTAATGAAAAATGTTTATTAATTCCTATACAATATTAAAGGCATAAAGCTTAAAAAAAAGAGAAAATCCAAAATGTCAGTATGTCTCAGCCAAATTTATGCAAAATGCCATAAACACCGGTTGCTAGGAAAATAGTAATGAAGAAGACATACAAAATATAAAATGTGAATTTGTTCTTAATCACTGAAAGGAACATAAAATCCCTCTCTCCAATTCTATAAGCATTGTCCTCAAAAGCACTGTCACTTGCTGAACTGGCTGTAGACCAGGACCTAAAGTATGGACCAGCTCTGAGATGCCCAGCCCCTGCAGAAGGATTGGTTAAACGTGATAACTAAAGGGCAGCATGATACTGAGACCAGGTATGCCTATTCTAGCACATATGAGACCCCTGTATGCTCCAGCCCTTAGACAAATGACAAGTTATTTGCAGAGAGCCTATGCAAACCCTGCATGTCTTTTATATCAGCTGTGGGTGACTTGCCATACCTGATATGGTATAATTAAGTTTTATCTGCTTTGGGCAATACTGACATGAAAAAGTCTAGACATGTAGTATAGGCACAAATTCTTGACAGATATTTTCAAATACTTTGACTCCGTGGAAATAGAAGACTCTGTTCTGTAGTGGCCTGACTACATTTTTGCTTCATAATAGATGGAAAAAAAATATAGGAAATTTATTTGGCTAGTGCACTCAAAGGAAAAAGCTCCAGAAGCCAACTGTTTCCAGCGCAGAAGCTGCTGAGGGAGATAAGGGAGATTGGGAAGACAAAGAAAAGACAGATGTCAACATGGTGGCTGGGAGGCCTCCAGAGGCCCTCAGTATAGAAAAGAACTGGATTCCAGGTCAGAAGAGAACACACATGCAGCAGATAAGATAGCCATGGATATGAATAAATATTCAGAGGGGGAGAAGGCAGGGAGAAAAATTGTACCTGCATATGCCTGGGCCTAATACTGTTCAGAGTTGACCTCAGTACATCTCCAAATAAAGACCCAAAAGAAACAGAGCTCAGAGCTCAATGAATGAAGCCCAGGGCCCCAGGAGTGCCTGACAGAGGCAGGGGAGCTCAATGTTCGTGGATTCATGCCCCAGAGCCTATGCTACAAGTATAACAGTCTTCAAATGTTTTGACTATAATTTCCAGTGCAAAACATGCTAAACATTGCAATCCACCATCCATGTGGGATGCCGGGTACACACACACACACATACAGACACACAACATTCATGAAAATATCTGTCACTTACATGTGTGGTTTCTATTCAAATGGTTTTCGGTTTGCAGTCTAAATAAACTCAAGCTGGCTGCAACCCCTAATCGATTCACAGCTACCGAATGGTTTAAGACCAGATTGCAACTCTTCCTGGTTAGCTGGTCCCAAAGATATTAAAGATACAAGCTTTTCAAGCCGTCCTTTAGGGCCTCACTTCCTCTCTGAAGTGTCAAACACCCAGATACACCCTTCCTCCTCCTCCTCCCTCAGCCAATATTACCAAGACTACCTATAGGTCTTCTCTAATGAGAGACTTTGCAAACTGAAAACTGGGAGTTGGGGGTGGGGTGGGGGATCAGTGAGCTGAGGGAGCAAAGATCTTAAGGGCAGAGTCTCCTGGAGAGTGGCCAGCAGCACTCCCAAGGCAGAGCACCCTGGAAGCTGCAGAAAGCCCTGTCTTCACAGTCTGTTACACTTTTGGCACACCATACACCATGTGCCCTTCTCAAGCTGCTGCTTCTGCTCTATGCCCTGTGCAAATATTCATCCTCCCACATACATGAAATATTTTCTTTTTCAGCTACCAGGAAACAAAACATGAATATAAAATTTCTCCATTCAGCCAAATTCAACAATCCATTTTTTTTTTTTTTGGCATTCTTAACAGTAACTGACCAAAAACACTGGTTAACTACATGCCGTGTGTGTGTGTGTGTGTGTGTGTGTGTGTGTGTGTGTGTGTGCCTGAGCAATGGTTTCTGGGTAGCCTTGTCAACAGGTGGTGAGAAATTTACTAGGCGGGATCTAATGAGGGCCTAAGGTTAACAGAGTCATGTCCTTGGAGGTAACTGTGGGACTCTGGTCACTTCCCTTCTTTCCACACTTCTTGACAGTCAGGAAAGTGGTTTTGTTCAGCCACCTGTATGCTGCACAATATAATTCCTTGCTCAGAGGGATGAGCCAACTCATAGACTGATACCTCCAAAACTGTGAACTGAAGTAAACCTTTTCTGTTTATAAGGTATATCAGAGGAATTTGTTACAGTATCAAAAAGCTGAGTGACACAGTATCATCAGATTTACAAGCAGAGTCCCTGCACCTCAAGGGTGAAGACATTTGCTATAATACTAAATACTTCAAAGATATTTAATTTTCGATTTAGTGATTCATAGGATGGCCAGATGTCTCTTTTTCTTATGAGCTGAGCACAGGACTTCTTTTGACCATCTTCAGCCTCTTTCAGCCACTGCAGGACTCTCCTGAGCAGCTGATGTGTGTCAGGCATTTTGAGGAGAACAAAACCTGGCTGTCTATCAACAACCTGACACCCTAGCTGAAACCCATGCTTTAAATGTTTCATATTCACCACAAAAATCATCTACAGAATCAGAATAGTAGGGGCAGTTGGACAATCTCCTAGGCTTGCCAATATTTACATGTTTGGGAGATGAAATAGCTGCACAGAATCCTAGATTTAGGTTCGTCAGCCACTCTATAAAAGGAATCTGCAAGGTGGTTATCATAAGAGACAGAGCAACATTTAAGAGGCTCATGGCAAGGTAGGGAGCCCTGGAAATTGCACACACACAAGCATTAGGATCATCTTTTATGTGAGAAGTGAGGCTTTAATGAGAACTAGATTGGATTTTATTGTGTCATGTAGACAAACTGCTTCAGTGACTTAGCTGGAAAAATACTAGGTGTGTACTTTATAATTTATACGTGTGAAAACAAAACCCAAGTAAAACAAACAAAACCTTTAAACTCTCTAAGGAAGCTAATGACTGTATCTCAGGCGTGAGTCTCAAGTACAACAATCGAGTTCTGACAGGCAGGCTATTTAGAACGTTTGTAAAAGGCTGCTTAATTTCCCATATGTCAAACACTTTATTGATTGACATCCTTAGAAATGAGCTCCCTTTTTGTTCTAAATCTCAGAATGATACAAACCATCACAATATAAGATACCACCTATTTCCCCAAATAAATGTTGATTCAGAGACTTCCTCTTTCCTTCCCTTTCCTTCCCCTTCCCTCTCCTCTCCTCCCCTTCCATTTCTTCTTTTCTTCCTTCCTCCTTTCTTTCCCCACCTTTCTCCTTCCTTCATTCCCTTTTTCCTCCCTCCCTCCCTCCCCTTCTTTCCTTCCTTCCTTCCTTGTTTCTTCCCCCTCCTTTCCTTCCTTCCTTGTTTCTTCCTCCCTTCCTTCCTTCCTCCCTCCCTTCCTTCCTTCTTTCCTTCCTCCTTCCTTGTTTCTTCCTTCCTTCCTTCCTTCCTTCCTTCCTTTCTTCTTTCCTTCCTCCTTCCTTGTTTCTTCCTTCCTTCCCTCCTTCCACTTCCATCCTTCCTTTTTGTCATATACAGTTCCAATGACCATCTACCACCTAACACATGACTGCCCTTAAGAAATGACTACACAACAGGCTTTTGCATACAACACAGACCAAACTTAGAATTCTAACAGATGCGTTATCTTTGACATTTCTAGTTTAACAAACACCGCTAATGGTTCTCAGTAAGCAGCTCTCCTAAGAATGTCAAGAAATCTACTCACATCCCAGTGTAAAGCCCCATGTGCCCAGAGAGGAAGATGAGGGACATTTTATTTGCCTGGCTCAGGACAAAGAGAATTATTCACAAAGCTTGATCAAAGGGCAGGAAGAAGAAGGTATCAAAACTCAGCAGTGTGAGAGAAGGTAGATTGGTAAATGTCTGTGATGCCCACAACACTCATGTGCTGGAAACTGGAAGGCCTGGACTTTAAGGTCATTCTCAACTACATCATGAGTTCAAGGCCAGGTTAAGCTAGATGAGACTCTGACTCATTCCTATTCTCCAAAACACATCAAAAACAGAAGAAAAACAAAACAAAACAAAACAAAATAAAGACCACTTTAACATTACTAGATGAAATTAAACCAGCTTTCACGTTAAAACTAGTGATACATTTAATCTTTAAGTTATGAAAATAGTCTAGAATTTAAGGAATCTTTCAAATTAATAAGAGACAGAATCAAGACAATAATAATGATTAGTAAATTATATTAAGAAACAACTGACGTTAATAGAAATACAATTATGGCTGAGACGCTGGGGGCAACATTGCTCTTCACCGAGATACTGAAATGTTCACATTATAGCAAATGCTGAGTATGATTTTAACATGAATATATTTTTTGAAAAATGTAAAGATTTCAATGTTAGACATTTGCCAGTTGCCACAGAAGGAAGCAAGGAAGGAATCCAGAACAATTGCTTTCAACATTCCAGCCATAGACACCTTGACACTCAGGTCCTTGGCCCTTTTTGACTAGACAATATATACCAGCCCTGTGACTGTAGGAAGGTCCTTCCCAACTTGAATCTATAAAGTCGAGGCAAGCAAAGAATACATTACTGTGCTGGCGAGATACAGTGGGGAGGCGTGAAGAGGTCTTAAGCACTCTTCTCGTGATCTAGTACAGAGTAGAAATGTACAGTTTGGCCTTGTTTCTGTCTGTCTGTTTTCTTTAAAATCTAAATATGTTTGAAGACGAGAAACCATCTCAACAAGAGCAAGGAGAGCCTAGAGCAGCAGTTCTCAACCTGTGGGTCACCACAGCCTCCTTTCACAGGGGTCAAATATCAGCTATCCTGCATATCACATGTTTACACTACGATTTATAACAGTAGCAAAATTATAGTTATGAGGTAGCAATGAAATAATTTTGTAGCTGGGGGTCACCAGAAAATGAAGAACTCTATTAGAGGGTTACGGTGCTGGGAAGGTTGAAAACCACTGTCCTAAAGAGAAACACGTCTGCCATTTTTTTTCCTGGCTATAAAACCTACTGCAACATTGACCTCCAAGAAACTGGCATTTCCCCAGGAGTCTCACTGTAGGAGAAGGAAGAGGCCAAAGCCTGGTGCCAGCCAGATAAGGAATTTATTTCTGGGAAGAGGTTTCCAGCAGTATTCACAATTTACCAGACCACCTGTAGGGAAGATGAGAGCCAAGACAAGGATGAATCAGTGATGGGCAGAATGGCATTGTGTGTCCAGACTAGAACTTCTTAGTTATACATATGCTTTCCTCTCTAATTAATGCTGGGCTGGAGACATGGTCCAGTTACATGGACCTTCCAGAAAACCAGAGTTTGGTTGTCAACACAGAACTCAGCCAGCTCACAACCACCTGTACCTCCAGCTCCAGGGATGTATTCAGATGCTTTCTGGTCTCCATGGGTAACCATACACATGTGTGTGTTAATACACAAAGATACACAAGCATTCGAATAAGTATAAATAAGTGCTTTAACAAATACGAAAAGAAATCTAAACCTTACTTCAGGGATGGCTGGGAGGGGAGGGATCTCTTTATTTGTTGATTTTTCCAGTGTAGCCAGATTGAATAAATCGTTTTCAGCTTTTCACTATTAGTTGTTTCTTTAATTAGCCTGTAGAGGACAGGTGGCCAAGCCTAGCCTGTTAGGGCTGCCAAGGCAGAATCTGACCCTAACAATGCAAGAACAGATGGGACAGCTGAACACCTCCTTCAAGGCCATTTCTCACCCATGAACTTATGGGTGTCAATGAAGTTGTAATTACATAGGTTCCTATTGTCCAGCTTTATACAGCCTAGCAGGATTGGTAAAACAAACTAAGCACACTATATTTAGATGTCTCTTCAATATTTAAACATCAATTTTAAACTTAAATAATCATTCTAGGTGTAACTTATGAAAAAGTCTCCTACCGCGATTTAAATATTGAAGTGTTGCCAAGTCTGTTGAATTTGAAGTGTATATGTGTATTTTGTTACAGAAGATTCCCTAATAGCAAGTGGCGATGAAGAAAGCTGTTGATTGCATTCACAAAACTAATTCTTAAAAACTTGCAAATGGTAAAGAGGTAGATACAGTGTTGCGATCTGTCAGCGCCATGTGAACCACTGATTATTTCTACCGAATCTTTCCTTGAAAACTCCAACACATAACCAGCATTCCACTCCATTCTGAGGATGAAGGATGACTCTGCATGTTGGTGGCCACATGAATGGCACCACCCACCCAGTACCACCTGCATGACACAGACAGATGACACAGCGACTCAGTCCTGAGACACCAAGACACCAAGCTGTAGCAGATCTGGGTGATAAAAAAAAAACTATGAGATTCATACCACTACAATCTCTGATTGTAAACATCTGGAACACTACAGTAATTATATCTTAAATGTTAATAAAGTTCTTTGAAAAAGCCACTGATGTCAGCTGAATGGTGGATCACTTCTATCAGTGAGGATGTGTTACAGAGAGCTAGTGTGTTTTCCCTAGGATCTGAAACTAGAGTTGCAATTCATAAAATATATTCGGAAATCTAACTTGATACTAACTTTTTAAACCACCTAATGAGTTTATAATCTCTATATATTGCTTGAATTATGAAGAAGACACATATCCACATAAACAGAGCAACAGCACAAGAGATGGAGAAAAGGAGACAGGAGAGAGAAGAGATCCTACAACTTTACCTAACTGAACTAGAGATGGTAAAGCTGAAGTTTTGGTGGTCAAGACCACCCACTTGATATCCACTTGGATACACTGTGACATGTGTAACATTTCCCACATGGGTGGGAAAGTCTGGCATTCTCTGATTCTCATGCTTTCTACTTCCAGAAACTTAAGGGAACTAGATGGCTGATCCAGGTTTACAGCTCCAAAACAGATTTGCAGATACATTTCTGTATCTCTCCACTTGAAGGAAGGAAGCAGAGTTACTTTTATTGAAGCTATTACTTTGTTGCTTTTTTTAAAACCAACTCTGAAAAACATCTTCTATTGCTCATGATGTTACAGATTTCATTAGACATAAATTCTAGAGAAAAGAAAGATGGAGCCTCACCCCTCCATCTTCAGCATGTGTGACTTTTTTCTTTAGCTAAAGATCCCACATGCCATAATGTTTGATTACTTTATAGTTTCCATGTTGACCTCTTTCAGTTCAGTATGTCTTGAGAAAGAGGTTCTCTCTGTTTACATGTATGTCCTCATTTTCTTTCTTTTTCCATGTTTTAACTTTTTCTCTATTTTTCCAAAATAACAAAGATATTACAAATGAAAAAATAACAGTAGCAATAATGTTAGAATAAACAACTTCAAACAAAAAAGTAGCCCCTTCTTCCTGATATTTAGACACGTATACACCCAGACAATAGAGACAGCAGAATATTTCCCCAACACCCTTTTCAATCACATATAAACCCATATATGAATGTGAAGAGTCTTTTAAAAGTAATCTCCTATTTTTATTTTTCAGAGAATAATACTTTGTCTAGTCACTCATCAGTAACAAGCTGTGGACTACTCTCAAAGCCAATGTGGGCACAAAGACCCAGCTGGATAGTTTATTATTTTTTTGTTTGCTGTTTTGAGATAGGATCTAGAAATACAGCCCAGTCTGGATTGGAAAAGTGGGACATCTTGCTTCAGCCTTGTGAATGCTAAGATTATACAGTATCTAGTTATCAGTTGGACATTTTAAATTAGTACCTGCAGGCATAATACTAGCAGGCATACCCTAATAACTACCCATGAAACACAATGGTGTTTTTACTTTTGTAGAATAGAGTCCTATGAGTTACTTCTCTGTGTTTCTAATTTTATAGTGTTTTATTTCATTAATATAAGAAATGGTTGCAAACATGAAAACAGTAACTTCTCATTCATTAAACATAGTGGTCCACGATTTATATGCAGGAGACCTATTATTTCAGTGAGTAGTCCCCTAAATGAAGACCAGATTCTGAGTCTAGAAGTAGCTGCCTTCTAGCCCTGTCTATTCCAACCCCAGCAGACATCATGACTTCCTCTGTATAGTTCTTGCTCCTTAGTGTTGTTGCCAAGGGAACATCTATTGGAACGGTTGGGGAGCTCTGCCCATGTGTAGCTCACTCCACTGAGCACTTCATGTACATTTTTGGCCTCTTTGATGACCCATTGAGAAGAAAATTGCTATCACTCTACATTTAGAAGTATTTTTAAAAATACTAGCCTTGGGTCACGTTTAAAACTATAAGGTTTTTTTTTTTTTTTTTTTTTTTTTTTTTTTTTTTTTTTTTTTT
>JANHMN010000020.1:31335140-31373829 GCA_030674055.1 Rhabdomys pumilio
TTTTTTTTTTTTTTTTTTTTTTTTTTTTTTTTTTTTTTTTTTTTAAATACTGGTCTCATTAGTTCTAGGGCAAGTGTTTTAACCACACAGAGAGAGAGACAAGCTTTCCTAGTTTTTCTCTGAGTTGGATAACCAGCTACCTGTGGTCATAGACACTATAGAGAAAATACAAAATAGCAAAATAGCAATGGCAAAATGTCCCCAAAACTATTAGGGTCACCTTCAGTTTTCAGTTACTACTCTAAAAAAATAATACAAAACAAAACAAACAAACAAGAACTCCCACTATATTTTCAAATTACAAACACACACACACACACACACATACACACACACACACACACACACACACACACACACACACACACACACAAAACCAAAAATTAAAGCCCACTATGCTTTTGATGATGGTATGAAGCCAGAATTATTTCTGTTATTTTCTCTTAAGTTAACAGAAGAAGAATGGGTGACAGAATACAAGATCAGGAGATTAGAATAATGAAACCTGTTTCTCTGAAAACTGCCACAGTACACTGAAAAATCATGAAATTTCAGTAGGACATTCAATACAGTATAAACAATTAAACCAGCCCTGGAGGCTCCTCAGAAGCCCAGAGCACACAGTCAATTCTTGCTGCTTCTCAATGCAATAAAATGATACAATCAAACTCACAGGGCTTACTTTGAAAATGTGATTTAAGGTCAAATTATTCAAAACAGATGTCCAGCTCCCTTAGCTTACACAACCCTGGTGAGGACAAACATTATTTAGTAAGTACTAAATGACCATGGGGTCGAGATAGGGGAGTTACAGAGGCACCAAATGCATTGAGCACTTGGCCAAAAGGCTCAGGAGAATCATCATGACAGTCACTATTGGACAGATTACACCTTCCTGTTGTTGACAATGAAATATGAAGAAATGTGATAGTTAGAAGAACAACAATGGCCTTGGCAATTATACTCAAGGATAATTTTTCTTTTAAATATCTTTTAAATTTTTCTTTAAGATATCTTTTAAAATATTCATGATTAGCCAATACAAGTAAGTGCTTCTAACCCAGGTCAAGAAACAAACACCATGCACATATAGATATACTAAGACGTGCAAAGCAAAACAAAAATATGTACACAATACTGTCATTTATTTTCTGTTAACATGTGGGGAGAATAGTCTGCAAAAACAAATGCCTGGTGATCATGGACAGTGAAACTAGCAAACTCAGGAAGACAGGGGTCAGAATTTGGAGTTACAACTTTAAGATTTTATGTCTGAATAAATACTAAAGGTCTGGGCATCCATGGTATCCAAAATGACTCTTAGCCCAAGTGACATAGGAAAATGGTAACTGTACATTATGGCTACTGAATCTTGACCGACATATATATATATATATATATATATATATATATATATATATATATATAAAATAATTCCACATCTCCAATCTTGAAATCATTAGGTATATGGCAGGCACTTAATTGTTCATTGAATCAACTAGAATGAAGTATTATAAACAAAAAAAAATTGGTAATGGATTTATAAAATCACTTTGCATTTCTTAACGAGCAGAGACTTCCATTTTTCTTCTTTATAGAAATACTCTAGAAAGACCAAACCAGATATTCTACAAGAAGTCCCAAATTACATGCTTAACTCTCTGAGAAAGGCATCCAAGGCTTCACCAATCTACAATTACACCCTCATCTTGATCACGTCTCGAGTCTACAACACACACCATTTGCCAGCACTGCACCAGGTGCTGTGCACTGTGTCAGGGAGCCAAAGCTGTGTAAGACTCAAGTCTTCATCCTATTCAAGCCCCGTGACATAGAAAGGTAATGGTATAGCCATGGAGCAGTGATGGAGTCCTCCCAACACATTTGGAGGGCACAGAGCAAGCAGCTGTGAAATTGAGCTCAGGGAGATGGGACCTGGTCCAGGCTCCTCAGTGGAAGGCATATCTGACCCGTCTCTTTGGGATGAATAAGCAGCCATAGAGGAGAGCATGCTGGAGGGCAGTATTCCTTCATTAAACTAGCACTTACGAGGCTACTCCTACCAGATTGCTGATACTGTCATAGGAAAGATGTCCCTGGCCCTCTAAAAGCTACCAACTCAACAGGGTACGAAATCCAGTGATCCAGTAAATACAGTGCCAAGTCATAGATGATGTGGCTCAGAAACACACTAAACCTAGGATCAGGAAAGTGTGGCTAGTAAAATCTCAAGAGTTATCTTTTGAACATTGCATATTACAAGTCCTCATTTTAAGAAGCTGAAATGCGTACACAGACAAACTTGACAACTGCCCTTCTCTGAGAGGGCAGAGACATGGTGGTGGCTTGCTTTATCCACGTGGATACTTTAGATAGTTTTCAGCCCTTAAGAGCTTAAGTGCTCATGAGAAATCAGTTTCCTGGTTGTTTTAGGAATGGTTTTACAGGGACACAACCAGACAGTTGCAAAGCTAAGAGGGATTTGCTGCTCATACTAGAACTCATCTCCCTTTGTAGCTTGGGGCACTATTTTGTGAAGGTCTTTCCAGGGTGGCATTGCTGCCTTAACTGGAAGTCTTGGAAGCTGACCTCCATTTTCACAAGCACACAAGTCAAATGCTCTGGACTGTGTGTTAGTGTGAGAGTTTTGAAGTTATTTACCCCCATGGGAGATAATTGCAAGAGAGGCGATTCACTGTAAGAGCCTTTTAGGGCACATCTGTAAGTCTTTGAATGAGGTTGAAACATTTTTCCATCATCTGTGCAGGGCCCAGGGGGGAAGAAAAAGGAAAAGCTGCTCAGGGAGAAACCAAACAAATGGCTTGTGTGTTTTATAATGTGTGTGTGTGTGTGTGTGTGTGTGTGTGTGTGTGTGTGTGTATGTGTGTATGTGTATGTGTATGTGTATGTATATGTATGTGTGTATAAAGTACAACTTTAGATTTTGTAAGATCACAAATATAAATCATCACATTAATTTTATATATTTTTAAAAAAATCCACTAGGCATGATATTGATTGGTAGACAAGAAAAACAAAGAAATGAGAGGATGGGCTTTAGTCTATTTAGAAATGTTTATTCGTGACATGAAAAGCATTGATACCAGGGGGTGTCCACAGCAGAGTATCGCTGAGTCTCCAGGCCCAAGTCTGACCACAGAACAGAAACTCCGCTGTCTGCTTTCTGCTCCCACAGAGATTTCTAAGGCAGAGCACAGTCAAGTCTTGAGAAAGCTGGTTTGTGAAGAGGAAGAACAGCAGGACACATAAAGGACAGCAGTGGCAAGTGCACACATGCGCACACAGCAGCTGCGCACATGCGCACATGGCAGCTGCACGCATGCGCACATGGCAGCTTCCGGGAGCCATGAGCACAACCAAGCCTTGATGCTACTGCAGGATGACTGAAAACATATTTTCCTAATGATGACATTTAAACTCCACAGAAAAAGCTCATTTATGCTCAGCAGGGCAGACGGGTGCCTGAGAAGGTTTAGATGGAGTCTCACTTACAGGCAACAAGTTAATCCTGGTACTAAAAGGAACCCGATGGCCATGTGGGAAACACAACAACCCAGAAGAACTTCCTCTGTGGAGGACAAAGAAGGTCGTGCAACATTGTGGTACTGCAGTTTTTCAAACCCTCTCTCTTTCCTGTAAAGTCCAAAGTTCAGCCTGCACAGGGCCCGAAGGCCATACTAAAGGCAGACTCTGGCCCATGGGGATCTGAAGATATTTCTTATGAATGAATACACAGACAACCCCAGGCTGTCAGATACCAAGTAAGTTGACACCCATGGACCCAAAGGGAGCGCCCAAGTCATTGGAAATGCTTAGAGAAATCTATGATCCTAACAATAAAACCCCACAGTGCCAAGTTAACCACAGGTCCTGCCCTACTGCTAAAGCACACAAGACAATTTATCTTTCTGTGAAGCTTAAAACAACAACAAAAAACGCAAAATGAATTCATTAATTTGAGATAGCATAACTTCAGGTGAACTGATCAAATTGATAGTTGTATTATTCTTACATTGGAATAAGGACATAAACAGAAGAAATTGATACTCTGAGGCATGATCCCATTTTCAATTCTTCTCCCTTTCCAAACCAAACCACAGGCATCCATGAGCTCGGGCATGGATAAAACTGAGGGTGGGGGGAACAAATCTCAGTGAAATTTACATGTAGTATTTCCCTGAAATGTTACCACGTATGGATCATAGACTTCAGTCACATTAGCAGTAATTAAAATTTTGCCATTGCTAAAAATTAACAGAGATTTTTCATGCCCCATTATCATAACTTGTCACAGTAACAAACTGGGAATGGCCAGCTCTGCTGTTGGCCTTTGATGGCCAGCTCTGCTGTTGGCCTTTGATGGCCAGCTCTGCTCTTGGCCTTTGCCATCAACAGACTGACAGATAAAGACACACGTTTCTTATTCTTCACATGTTGTACCATTTTCAAGATCAGGAGACCTTTATTTTGATTTAATCAGTCCTAGTACAATGTTACATATTTTGTTTGATGCAAGTAGAAGCATGATACTGAAAACAGTCTGTGGAATTCTCCAGGCTGCCAAGGATGCCCAAGGCACAGAAACAGTGAGGGACTGTGTTCTAACAGCCATATCTTCCCATGATTCTCCTTCCCTTACAACTGCTTATGTTACAAAGGTTTGGATGAGCGCAGTTTCAAAAACCTAGGAAGATGTAAACTGGAGATGTAGGCTTCTCTCCAAAGTTCAGTTATGTGCTCTTTTAAATCCATGTCTTTTTAATCTTCCCACCTCTTCTCAGCCTCTCTGTTATCTCTCTTCTCTGACAGTCTGTCTGCCTAGTTCTCCATGTTCCCACCCAAACACAGGCAATCTTCTCAAGGGGAGTCACCCAAGGTCATAACATATCAGTGGGTTCAGTGCAAACCTTCAGAATTGGACAGTATTTGGGTTTGTTTTGCATAGCGTTTTAGGTTCACTTCGACTCACCCAAATAAACTGTAGAAAAAAAAATACTGATTGCGTGCAAGTATAAATATTTTAAAAATATTACATACCCATTTGCAAGGCGTTTGCTTCCTGAGTCAGATTGCATTCAACTATTAAAAGCAAGGAGACTCTCAGTGTCAGCCGAGCTTAGCGTTCCTAGTACTGTAAATACTTAATGTGTTTTGTTTCAGTCATTGGTCTGTTTACTTTATAAGCAGAAACTTGAAAGCATGAAGCACACATATTTTTTTTTCCATAAGACTGAGGATTAGGAAACTTTCAGGACGGGCAAGAGACAAAGTTAGATCGATCATTTTCTCAGTTGTACAGAGCCCCTTCATCAGTAGTCGAGATTCTAAGCTGAGAGCCAAAATCCAACAACGAAGAAGACATGGCTAAAGGTTTCAGCAAGTTCCCAGTTCCACCCACCAAGGAATAGCATTGAGTTTAGAAGTGCCTATAAATGTAGCTTGGCTTTAGGACACAAAAGAGGGGGAGATGTGTGTGACGTGAAAAGGTAATCAGGTCAGTAATGGCTTCTTTTTCAGAAGAATCTTTCCAGGCTGCGGTTATCATCTGTGACAACAACTGGCTAAAGAGCCCAAATGGGAGACCATGAATGAGGGGTCAGAATGAGTCCTTGGAAATGGAAGGTCAGGAAGTAGAGACAGAAATGGCTGGTAACACAGACTGGAGAGCTGGGTCAGAGTTTGAAGTGCACCTTGGAGAGGTTCCAGAACATTGCAGTCTCTGTGCAGACAGGCTGCAGAACACACATCTCAACAGGTCTACCAAAGTGAATCATGGGCAACTTTACACAAGAGACCATTTCCCTGCAAATTGCATGGGCCAGTGTGTCTAGCAGCTCCATTTTCTTCCCCCAAAGCAGCAGAAAAACCATATCAAGTAGAGATTCAATTCAATAAGGACCCAAATGACTTCATAAATTTTCTCAGATTTAAGCCCCAAATTTATTATCCATGCATCTTTACTTTGGCCTAGATTTCTCCC
Organism: Rhabdomys pumilio; assembly: GCA_030674055.1. Taxonomy (NCBI): domain Eukaryota; kingdom Metazoa; phylum Chordata; class Mammalia; order Rodentia; family Muridae; genus Rhabdomys; species Rhabdomys pumilio. The sequence goes on from JANHMN010000020.1 coordinate 31,341,142, forward strand.
TAAAATGTACAAGGCCTTGGGACTCACTTCCTTGTTTACCTGTAAATTATAATAAGACAGGTGGGAGGTAGCCAGCCAGCAGGAAGAAAGGTTGGAACAGAAATGAGTTGGTTACTGATATGTCTACAATTATTATAAGCAGGGCAGATCAAAGTATAGGTGGTCTTCCTTCACTCTTGAGAACATCCCAAGTCCCTCAGTAAATTCCTGAAATTACAGACATACCTACCCCTACACACACCCTATTAAACGTGCGTGTCTGCAAGAGAGAGAAAAACAGGGAGAGATAAATCTTAACTTATAAATTAGATACCAAAGCATGATAAAACCATATAACACAAATAGCATAATAAAATACAGTAATTATAACAATGTATCAAAAGTCATTTAAAACATGAAGTTGTTATCTCAGAAACTTTGTAATTTTATATCAGAATTGAGACTTAATAATTGAAACAATGGATGATGGCGGTGAGTATTATGGCTGTACACAGCTTGTGTGAAAGGAGTAAAGGGAAGAACACTTCTTTAGCTCTGGTCTCTAAAGGCCAGGGCTTACCTCACAGCTTATGTTTAGGAGTGGTACCCTAGACCCTTGTCTGAGCTGGCAGCTTGACTCCTCCCACCAGAGAGACATCTGTTCTTCAGGCCAGGCCAGGCAACACGCTCAGTAGAAAGGGTCAGAGGGCAATGAATCTCAAAGGCTCATTTAAACTGCAGGGTTCTGGTTGAGAATGCTGGACAACAACAATACCAGAATTGGTGTCATGTAAATATACCTGTTTGCCTCAACAGACAGACTAAAAAAGGACAAGATGGAAGCCTGGTTTCTGTGTCTAAAAATGATATCATGAACCAACTGTGGTGGTACACATCTGAAATCCCGGCACTTGGAGGCTGAGGCAGGAAAATTTTGAGTCTGAGTTCAACCTACCAGCTGAAACTGAGGTAAAGAGACATACCTGAGAGAGAAGGAGTGAAGGATAGAAAGAAGGGCTCCTGGAGGGCTAGCAAAGGAAGCAGAAGCAGTTGGTTGAGAGGATCTTAAAACAAGTGGACATGGACTCAGTACAATGAGATCATGAATGCGCTACGTAAACCAATGCATAACATATACGCATTCCACTAAAATACAAACTGAATTACTTCTGCTTTGTATAGGACTCTTTATATAGAAGTTTATTTTTAAAAAGAAAATTAGAGACCAGAGAGAGAGAGAGAGAGAGAGAGAGAGAGCTCAAATCTCATGTCCATATTTCAAATGTTATGTTTTCTGACCTTTAGGAGCAGGACTTTAAAATCCACTGGCTACCGTTGACCAGGCATATACAAAGGAGGCAGGCTGTTTTAAACAGTCACGTGACTAGAGAAGCAGGCCTTTTCATCTGTCATTTGTTCTGTGCTGTAAGTAGTAGTCAAGTTGTCTGCTGGAATCTTGGCTACAAGGGACTGGTTTGCAGAACACCATTAACATATTATGTGGTACTGGATGAGGTTCAGCAACAAACGGCCTGCTGTCAGCTGGCTGTATGGTGCATACCTATAATCCTAGCACCTGGGTGATGGGGGCAGAAAGATAGTGAATTTTAGGCTAGCCTGGGCTATGGAGCAAGATGTCCCAAAAGAGAACAAAAGTTCAATACTTTTTCTGGTATAGAGAACATATGAGCCTGTCGTATGAGGATTCCGTAACTTCTCATTGTCATTCTTCTCCAGGTCTCATACATATGTGTATATTATTATTATTATTATTATTATTATTATTATTATTTTATTATTAATTGAGTCAGGCAGACCAGACTAGCCTCAAACTCACAGAGATCCACTTGCCTCTGCTTCTAGAGTGCTGGGATTAAAAGTATGTGCCACCATGCCCAGCTCTCTCTCTCTCTCTCTCTCTCTCTCTCTCTCTCTCTCTCTCTCTGTGTCTCATTTGAAGATTTCTCTCTGCACATTTCTGCGAACTGTGCTGAGTCAGTTATGTACATTAAGAATTCATTAAGCTAGTCTGGTTAATTCTTATGACAATAAAGAGAGATTTTTTCTCTGAAACTTATACTGGAGAGGTTGCTCAGAAGTTAAGAAGACTGGCTGCTCTTGCAGAGGACCTAGGCTTTATTCCCAACTCCCACACTGTAGCTCAGAGCTGTCTGTAACTCTAGTTCCAGCACATCCAGTGCCCTCTTCTGGCTTCTGTGGGCACATGGCATACATGCAGTGCACATACACACATTCAGGGAAACATTCATACATAGGAAATAAAAATAAATTCATATTTAAAACTTATGCTTTAATAAGCAAAGGCCTAATTTTGTTGTTTCCTTGGACCATGTATCTAACTCGCATAGGCGGTGTCCTCCTGTACTCTCTTAAACTCTAATTTCTATATATCGGGCTGTTTAGATCATCACTGGGACAAAATAACTGAGAGGACCAACTTAAGAAAGAGTTATTCGCTTGGTTGCTCTGTTGTTTCAGACCAGACCGATGCAGACATGCAAAGACATCAAACCATGAGGGCAGGGCACAGAAAGCTGCTCATCTCGTGGCAAGCAAACAAGCAGAGAGGAAAAGAAGGATCACAAAAGAGAAGGTCCTGGAAACAAGTTACACCATCTAAAGGTGACCCTACGACCTACTTTCTGCCACTCATGACCTACTTTCTGCCACTAGACCCCACTTCCCAATGATCTCATTTGGAGCAAGGTGAGGAGCCTTGTGATCCAGCTCCAGACCACACCTTCCACATGCAAACCTGTCTAGACCTGTCTAAACATGTCTAGACCTGTCTAGCATAGGGTGAGGCTTTACAGTGAATGTTGATATGTGAGATTTGACTGTTGCAACAGCTACAAATAGCCTATTATGAGAAAGGCTATGGCCACCACACCAGTGTCACACTTGTGACAGAGTCTCAGACATCAAGGGAATGAGTAGCTCTGAGGTGAGAACGGACAGCCCTGAGTACTCTCGGTATACGTGAGGAGGGTCACAGGGAGAACAGTCCTGTCTTGCTAAAGGCTCATTCTTCCCTCCGTCCACTAAGAAGAGGGTGCACACAGATACACTTAGACTCCTCTGAGAAAACTCATCACACATAGCTTGCAGTTTTCTGAAATTTTTGTAATCTTTTCCTGTAACTTTTGAATCTCTGCATGAAGCCTTTCATGCAGAATCCCTAAAGCCTGGATCCTAGCTCTGCAGGATAGCTACCTGTTATCCTGGGACTTGGTCTGCTGGGCTAAGGAGAAAACTCTACACTGCTTCTTTTATAGAATTTAAATATTTTTGATCTAAGCATTCTTTGGTTGTCTCATCTTAAGGTTGAAAGATGATATTCTCATCTTAAGGTTCCCCAACTGCTATAAGATGAAGTGGAGCATCAGGACCCTTCAAACTGGGCTCAGCCTGTGTATAAGATGTGACCGTCTGTCAGTCGGCTCGCTGGGCATTCTCTCCCCTTCTCCTCAGACACAAACATTCCAATTATTCCTCATGATAAATGCTGCAAATCTCCAGGTCTTCTGGAAACAGATCCCAAAAGCGAGAGCAAGGTGCCTGTGCTGGGCAGAGTAGTCCTGTCTGAGAGTTATTTAGAAGTCAGATCTTTTAAAGTTATACATTGCCTCTGCATAACCACAGCACACAGATGTTATCCCATGTCATCTGGAGAGGTATCAATGGCCTAAATGATTACTGTGTCATTCCAAGGAGGCATGCTGATAACCTGTCAAAGGACAACAGACCTGAGACTCCATTCACAGCATGTTTTAATTTCCTCTTTTGGAATCTCTATTGTAATCATGCTGCCTTCCTATGAGTATATATGTGTAAAATGTGAGTATCTTGCTTACAGATCCTTAATAAGTCAGTTCACTTTTGCTTTTCGTGGACAACATGGTTGTAAGCAAGAATGGATAAGAATAAAGTGCACCAGCCTGGGCGCACATAGGGAGGGACCTATGGCTCCAGCTGTATATGTAGGGGAGGATGGCCTGGTCAGGCATAGGTGAGAGAGGAAGTCCTTGGTCCCATGAAGGCTGGGTGCCCCATTGTGGGGGAATTCAAGGGTGGGGAGGTGGGAGTGAGTAGGTGGGGGCACATCCTCATAGATGCAGGAAGGGAGGGGGATGGGATGGGGGTTCCTGGATGGGGGTGGAATGGGGAAAGGGGATCACAGCTGAAATGTAAAAACAATACCCAATTTAAAAAAAGAATAGAGTGCACATCTGAAAAACATTTCTACCTTTGTAGGAAGTAGATTAAAATTTTATAATACAGAATCAGTAACCTGAGTAAGCACCTATCAGCTATGACTCTGCTCTAAAGGGGAAGCAAGGAAGCTAGCCTTACATCTAAATCAAGGCCTTTCATACTGAGTCCTTTAATAATTCCTCCAAGACAACAAGTGTTACCATACCCACTTTGCAAAAGCTGAGACGGAGTCATTCAGTGCTGGCCACCATGGCATGGAGTATGCAAATCCAAAGGTTTTTGACTTTCTATGTTGGCTGTTATTGGGACCTGGTTTCACCCAGAGTGAGATGATACTTTTAGCCACAATCCCCTTACCATGGACATTTAAATTACACTATTGATTCTTTCTACTCATATTTGCATGGAGGAATCAGTGCTCTCTCTGACTGACAGTTACAGTTTTTCCACACTGCAAACAAATAAACTGGACTTAAACCTTCCCACAAGTCTTTCAGGTACTTAATGACCAATGAGCTGCTCTATCTCCTTATAACTGACAAATAGTTTATTTATATCTAATAAGCTACAAAGCTACTTTAGCGTGATGATCTCAACTTACAGAATAAAGATGCAAAGATGAAACTAAGAAGCAGACTGCCCAGACATCATTTAACACAACAAGAGATAGCGGTGGGATCCACAAGCAGGCCTGTCCCTATGCCTTCATTACTAGAAGTTTCTAAAGCCTTTGTCCTTGCTGCATAGGCAATACTCCCCAGCATGGAGGCACTTAGAAAGAGAGCTTCAGGAAAGAAATTGTCCCTATGACAGAGAAGTGTTATGTAGACATATGACCAAGCCACAAGGTCATCAGAACCAGAAAGCCTGAAGGCATCTTCCCATGAAGCCATGCTCCATAAACCACTGGATGAAAGATATGCCACATACTGTTGGGGACACTGTTCAGTCATAGCTGACAGTTTCATCTGTTCGTTCATTTGTTTACTCATTTATTTTTGCAGTTCTAAGGCTCAAAACTAAGGCCTTCTGCATGTCCGGCAAACACTGTCTCTGCCTCTTAGCCCTGCCTCTATTATGAACTTAAGGAAAGAACACAGCAAGCCAGCAATGGATAAAGACACACTCAGAGGACAGGGAAGTAGCTGCTCTCTGTGGCGAGAGGAAGAAGAACACACTGAGATGGGTTCTCCATGTCTGTGAGTCCTAAGGCAGAAGGATCCATTGGCTAGAGAACAAAATTATTCAGAAAAGAAAATGTATCTGTCTTAAACATGTCAGACTTTTAAAAATCATGCTTCTCTGGAAAACCCAACATAATAACTATTTCTATAGTATTTATATTGCTTTATGTATTACAAATAATCTAGGAATTATTCAAATAGACAAGAGGTTGAGCGATAGAAATGCAGATACACATTTTGATACAAGCAGCAACCCACAGATTTGACCCTTGAGGGACAGGGGTCAAAAAAAAAAAAAAAACCAACAATAATGAGGACTCTGTCGACTTTCAATTTCATGCCTCACAGATGACCAACTGCTAACAGTCCGGTGTGTGCAGTTTTAGATATTAGATCCATCCTTAAGTAGTATCTTAAGGTTAGGGAGCCAGTCAAAGAATATTTTTGGTTCTGGTACCTGCATTTGAAGCAGTGCCAGGATCTTATACTATAAGCTTCTGTTTCCTAATGGAGTTTCCAGCAAAATGAGATTAGGCTCTGTATGGAGAATATATATATATATATATTTTTTTTTTCTTCTACTTTTTTTTTTTTTTTTTACAAAATCTTTCAGGACTTTTGATAGAGAATCCAATTAATTCTTATAAAAGGTAAGAACTTTTGGAGAACTGTAAAGAAGGAGAACAGCAGACTGTCATTACTTCTGACCTAGCAAAAGAGGCAGGGGGAGGAATGAAACCAGAACTGGAATTGCACAGAGCTCTCCCCCTAGTGTGCTCCTATGTCCCCAGCATCTCTGTGACTGAACCCAGAAGTCACCCAGCAAAGGAGGAAAGTGAGTTCCCAGAAAGCAGCACACAGCCACTTATTCGAAAGCAACTCCGCCCATCACATCTTTTACCTAAGAAAATGGCTTTCTTTCATCATCTGTGGTATATAAAAACTAATACTGTCGCTTAAATTTTGTGTTTTGTGAAGGATTGGGGGTGGGGTGGGGAATCCTGAAGTACATGTTAACATATGGCCAATTCAGTGACTCTCAGTTCTGTAGTATAGGTTCAACAGATAGAGATCATTTTATGGCTTATTTTCTCTCCAACACCTGCTCTCACTAGGCCATTCTTTGACAACAAGATCGAGTACAAAATTCTATTGACGAACAATTACAAAATCAGCTGTTTTTTGTTTTTCATTGAAGCTCAAAGCTACAAACCTGATTAGGAAAAAACAAAACAAAAAAACCCCCAAAAAACAAAAAACAAAACAAAACAAAAAAACCCTAAACCCAATTGAAGCTGTTTCTCTCTTGGTAGACAACAGCAGTTTCAAAGAAAGCAAGTGTGCAATATGACATTCTTTTTTAAATTCTGAACCCCAACCCCTCAGGCCCTGTTATCTATTTCAGAAGCTCCTGGCTCCCTCTATCACTTCTAATCAATAAGATGCTCTTTCTGGTCACTGAGTGACTCATATTCACAAAACACAATGAATATTAAGAAGCCAAGTTCAACTGTCCTGATGCTTAGTATTATCTACCAACAATCACCTAGCTCCCTCCAAATACCCATGAGACTATCAATCCATCTCCCTTCCCAACTTGACACCCTGTTTTCTGTTGTTACAATTATTAGCAGCCCCCTGGGTCTTGTTCCTGCTGATTATGGTTATGGCCATGCACTGGTTGTTGGCTTTGAGTATGAGCACTGGAGACCAAAGCCAAGGCTTCTGGCATGCCAGGAAGGAACTCGGCTGAGGAGTTACGCCCCAGCCAATGTGTACATTCCTGATGAACTGTGTGAAATACCAAAACATGAAGGAAAGTAGAATTCTCATTCTCTTTTGCATATGTTTCCTTTTCCAGGCTACTCCTGAAGCCAAGGAGCTGTCACAAGATTTGCATGCTGGCAGAAAAGCAAAGTGCTTTGCCAGCAAATCACATTACCACAGGGGCTGCTCCGTGTCAATTTTTTTCTTATATATCTACTTGCTCAACTGTACAATTACACAGCAGAAAGATATCAGTCTCCTTTGAAGGGACTTAGAGTAGAATGGCAGGGTGTATATTTGTAAGCTGCCCAAAGAAGGACTATGTCAATATTTTGCCAATATTCTCAGCCTATTCCACCTTTGGCAAACTTTTTTATCCTGCAATTAGAACCTTAGGTAATATTTTATCTTTTTATACATTTTTGATATTATGCTACTATATAGTGAGGTAGGTTAATGGTCACTGTCAACTTGACTACTAGATTTGGGGTCACCTAGGAATCACCTCCAGGAGTGTCTTTCAGTGGGATTTCAGGGAAGTTTGATGGGGAAGGGAAGGTCCACCCTGAAGGTGGGTGGAACCACCCCATAGGCCGGAACCCACAGCCTGGATAAAACGGAGGAAAGAAATGAGCATGCTGGCACCTCTACTTCCTAACTACATACACAATGTGACCAGCAAACCTATACCCACTTCCCCATGCCTTCCCAGACATCACGGACTGTAACCCTGTAAACTGTGAGCCCCAGATAAATCCTTCCTCCGTTAGGTTGTTAAGTTTCAGCAGCAGCAACAACAACAAACTAGCAAAACTAGCTGTAAGGATTTTGCTTTCCTATCATGCTGAACTGTTCATTGTTCTAGCTGGTGACGAGAGCTGGGGGAACAGAACTGATCGATGAGCTGGACTAAAGTCTCACGCAATCGCCAGCTTTATTCGGAGCATCAGACTTTTTCATACTCTGAGGGTTAAGCTGAGTCACACGGGTAAAGTGTACAATCACAAGGATAAACCACAGGTGACAAAAACATGTTCTTACCCGGAGGCATGTAAACACATAGCAAGAGCCATTTGTAATGAGTAAGCCGAAGTAAGCGCCCTCCTATCTGATACATCTGGGAGGGTCAAGAAAGCACATTCCAAGAACAATTCCGTGGTTTGTTTGTTTGTTTGTTTTCAAAGAAACTGAGGTCACAAGACTCTTGTCTTGGTTTCTTATAAGCAGTCAGAAATCTCCTCACCTGACTCCATTCTTGGATCATGTTCTGACATTAAGCCTGTTCAGTAACTGTAGGTCCCAACTCACTGACTTGCGGCTCCCTCAGCTGTGTTGATAGGCTGCTGTAGGCCTGGGTACTGTTCTGTAAAACAGCACATAAGGGCAGCCTCTTGTCTGCACTCAGTCAGCAGGAGACATGTTTCTCTTCGGCTGTGTTTTGTGCTTCTTCTGTTTTTTGCTTCTAGCAGTTAGATGTCATAGCTTTGCTCTTGCATGTTTGCATTTACAGCTTTTCTTTACATTAGTAGCTTAACGGGTCTTTGTTTGTTTTGGGAAAGCATCCGCTATGGGATCTGAAAATGACTCAGCTGCTAAGCACGATGACCTCAGTTCAATCCCTGGGGCTGACATGGCAGAAGGAGAGAACCAGTCCCTGAGAGCTGCCCTCTGATCACCTCATATGTATTACAGTGCATGCACACACACTGCATAACTGGTTAGGTAAACAAGTATTTTTAGAGCATCGGTCATTACATTACCCCCTACTTTTGTCTGTTTCTCTGTCCTTCTCCTTTCTCCAAGGACCCCAGTGGAAGGTGCTACATCTCTGCAACTTCCAGCTACTGAGTTGAGTTTCTCTGATTCCCTGTCTTTGGTTCTTTTGGTGTCACAGGCCAAATTTATTCTCTGTCTAAATTCTGGTTTACCAGTTCTCACTCAGCATGTAAAATCTCACATGAAGCCAGGCCATTGAGTTTTTAATGTATAACCTGTTTATATTCTCAAATATCTATTGGTCACTCATTTGCAGACTGAGTTCTCTGTGTAGAGAGGAGTGGGCTGCTCTGTTCTAGGGTTTCAAGTGGGTAGAAGTTGGTGTCAGTCACCCAGTAACCCAGTCCTTTCCTCATTCTTTGTTCTGTGGTCTGTTACTCTGCAGTCCCAGTGAAAGTTATTTCCCTGGCTCCCCAGGTTGCCAGAATGTAAATTTCAAAGCTCTTTGAATTCTCCTAAGGCTCAGCTCTGCAGCCTCTCAGGTGACTTTATGCCTGAACTGGAAGGCTCAGGGAGGTCTGAGCTTCTGCTGGCTATTTGCCCAGGCAGCATCTCAAGAGCTCTCTCCACATTCAGCCTCACACCCTCATCCTTCTAGATCTTCTATTTCTTCTAAATGAGGATGGGTCCAAAGCATGCTAGTGGGGCACTTCTAGAGATGAAATTCTTTTTTTTAATTGGATATTTTATTTATTTACATTTCAGATGTCATCCCCTCTCCCCATTTCCCCTCCCTAGAACCCCTTATCCCATGAAATTGTTAATGTTGTCATTTAAGAACTCAGGACACTAGGCCAGCCAGATGGCTCAGCAGGTGAAAGTAACTCCCACCAAGTTGAGGAACTGAGTTTCAGGCCTGACACACATGGTGGAAGGAGAGAACCAGCTCTCTTGCAGGTTGTCTTCTGACATCCACACAATGGCTGCAGGTCTTGCATGCCAGCCCCATTCAGACATTCACATACATAAACAAATGTACTGAAATAGTTAAAATGAAAACTCAGCACAGAGGCTCATATGCTGGCTCATCCTCACGACAGCAGCACTCAGAAGGTAAGACAGGAAGGTGATGGGTGTAAGACCATCCTGGGCTACAGAGTGAAGATCCCTAAAGAGAAACCAAGGGAATGAGTGAGAATAAATACTCAAGAATGGAGCCTAGAATTCCATGGCTCCATTCATTTTTCCTTCCAAGTCCAATTTCTTACTTAGTACAGACTCCCAGAACTTTCCATAAGCAATGACCGTATGAGTTGCTGTCATTCCACAGCTGCTACCCATATGCAAGTGTTTCTCTCTTGCAGACAAAAAAAAAGAAAAAAAAAGAAAGAAAGAAAGAAAGAAAAAAGGAGGAAAAAAAGAAAGAAAAAGAAAAGAGAAGAAAAGAAAAAGAAAAAAGACAACTTGGCTTTGGTTGCCTATGCTAGAGGATTCTGGGAAAATCTTAGCAAGATGAAGGCAGCCCTGTGGCCTACAAGAACACTGAGCTTGCTGAGCTCAGTGACTCAGCCCCTGCCTCTGCACTTCACACTTCATTTGGGATGTAAAGAGACGTCTTGTTACCAACTTGTCACACACGATCAGACTATTCTTTGAGGATACTTTTCTACAAATCTTGCCACACTCATGGTGACAGACACAAAGACACAGACACACCGAGTCCATTCATCACTTCAGCTAAAAGTCATAGGCTCAAAGCTGCACAAACGCCTTCTATTTAAGATCACATGCCCAGAACAATATATTAGCACCTCTGCATCGACGACTCTACATCAGCTCCTGTGCACCAGCACCTGTGCACCAGTACTTCTGTATTGACACCTTTGTACCAGCACCTGTGCATCAGGGCCTCTGCATCCACATCTGTGTGTTAGCACCTCTGCACCAGCACACTTTCACCCTGCTGAATATGACATTGCAATTACACACCTGCACAGTTAAAAGTCAACCAGGCACTACAGATCACCAAGAGAGTATATGCTGAGCGTGTATGAAATCCTGGGTTCAAACTCTAACGAGGTACACACACACACACACACACACACACACACACACGTATGCACACACCAACCCACCCATGCACAGTGCTTTGGGGACTGGGGAGACAACTCAATCAGTAAAGTGCTTATTATAAATATAAAGCCCTGAGGCTAATGTCGAGGTGTGCACTTATCACAAATCAGCACTATAGAAGCACACACAGGTAAGTAGGTCCTTGGGGCTCACTGGTCTGCGTGCCAAGCCTACTAGGTAAGTTCCAGGCCAAGGTGAGACATTATCCTAAAGACAAACAAACAAAAACAAACAAACGAAAACATAATGACTGAATCCTGAAGATGAAACTCAAGGTTGATCTCTGACCTGCAATGCATGTACACACATATATACCCGAACACACAATTGAATGTATATGCACATATACATACAGGCAGACACAATTAAAAATAAAGAAGGAAAGTGATGTGTGATTAATCCTAGCTCATTGTCCCTGGTGCTGGATCAGGAGTAAGCCTGGGTTTCTGGAAGGAGGCCTGGAAAGAATGTTATTGAAGCACACAGGAGAAAAGCCCTCTACAACCTGACGCATCCTGAGTCCTCACTGGAATCCTGAGCTCATTTCCCTGAAGTCAGCAGCAGAGGTTAATCTAAAGTGGAATGAGCAAAATTTTACAGCCAGCCACTGGAGGAAAATCTGTTTCACAGTCAAGAGAAAAAGTCAGATGGATCCAGGCACAATGTAGTCCACACACACACAAATTTTTTTTTTTTAATGAGTTTGTGCCATCCAATATCAAGCTGAGTCAGCCATGAGCTTCCCCATGGCAGGAGAGACAGAACAACCTGGGAACAATAAGACCCCTGAACGGAAATCAAGACTGAGACATTTGTGATAGTTTATTTATAGGAATCTGAGCTCTGGGAGTTTCCAGGATGTGGGTAGGATGCAGATCAAGAATCAAAAGCATGACTTCCATTTCCAGTTGGTCCAGCAGACTCTTAGCAAAGCTTTCTGTAGGCTAGATGCTGATCAGGGAGCAGCAATGTGGGGATGCTGGAGGAAGACAGTGAAAGGGGACAGACATACAGACAATATGACCCCAGGAAGCCTACAGCTACATATTTTAAAGAATAAGGTATCTGGGAAAAAAATCCCTATTCAAGCTGATAATCTGGAATATAAAACTTTCTTCTTCTATTTCTACTCCATCCGTTTAGCTCTTGAAACATGTCGTCCGTGACAAGTACTCACTTGTCCTCCTCTGTGACAGAGGACACTTGTTCACACAGTGTCAGCTCTTCAAGGGGACACTTTAATTGCACAGGCTCTGGGGTCAGCTCATCAATCATGATGGGCAGACCCCTCAGGCTGCCAAGTGAGGATTCCCCACCATCTGGAAACATGGTGTGAGTCTCGTGCATTTGCAGTGTGCTGGTTCGCAATGTGTGTAAAACGGATGTGGGGAGCAGAAGGGTGGCCTGCGTTCTTTTCAGTCTTCGGGTTTAGGGTCAGAAAACCTGAGGTTATCATTATTCATCTCCCGTGCTGCAGAGAGAAAGTCTGACCAAGAAGGAAGCCATAGCATCAAGCACAGCTCTAGAGAAGGATAGAGACTCTAACATCATTGAGTCAGTGGATCCAGTGGTACCCGATGTTAACTTGTATCTCGCTGCTTTAAAGAAGCCCCTCAAACGAAGAAAGTAGTACATACAAGAAGAGAGGCAAGTCCATGGACGAGGACCACAATCAACAGCAGGTCCACAAATCCCAGCATGTTTAGACTTTAGAATTAGAAGCTGGCAGGAACTACTCAGAATAGCTCATCAGAGTTCCAAAGACAAAGAGCAAGCAATGCTTCCTGATACAGAAGGGGATAAAAGAACTCTGTCAAGGCGAGCTTGAGGGTCTCCAGGTCTGGGGCACTCGCTCCAGTCCTTGCTTCCAATCCACAGCAACGTAGCAGTAAAACACCATAAGGGGGACATGACCTCTGCTATGGCTGCGGTGTCTGCTGCAAGAGAGTGGAAGAAATTACAGTTCTCAGGCTGGGATGAGCAAAGAGCAGAAGCATACAGAGAATCACAGTTACTGAAATAACACCCTAACGTGGTAGAGCAGATCTGTCTCCTAGTGATCGGAAGCAGACAGACAGATGGTCAAGAGGTGCTCACAAGAAAAGAGATCCTCGCTTCACTCAGAGCCCAATCACGAAATTTGTTTTCCTTGATTTAGAAACGAAATATGTGTCCATTTTTGATACAACAAACACATGGACCAAAGGGTCTTGGGTTTGCAAGGGCAAACCAAGGCCAAGCCATGGCAGCTTCTGGGGTTCCAACAAAACCAGCAAATCCCACAACCAACTGTTAAACCATATGTTTCCAGTGGCTTTCATTGGACACAAAGCCAATTCATCACTGGAACAAAACACAACATCACAGACTCCAGTCAGATGGCACATTTCTGAGCATTTTTCAGCTCTCTGCTCTGAAGTCTAAACAGGAAGAGACATCTTGCCTGAAAATGAGAGACACGCTGCCAATTTTAGCACAAACCCTGTGCAAGTAGGAAAAATGTGCTGAGGTTTGAGAGGCAGACCATGGGGTAAGCTCCTAACACTCACATGACCTTCTTCCAAAGCAACAGGATACATCACCTTCAGAGAAAAACCTTCCCAAATCACTGTGCCTATACATACCTTCCAATAAGTAATATATTTCTTAATAGGATACATGCATATACTTTTAATTTTTAAAAATTTATTATGGTGCTGATGATGAAACCCAGGGCCCCACTGAGTGACAACATGCACTACTGCATGCATCTTGTTACCTTAAAAGTTCTCCATGGCAAAAATTAAAACCTGAGAAGGCTTCTGATACCAGCCAGTGATTTTTGCCTATAATGTTAACAGGAATGTTCTGGAATAAATATATTATGCACTGGTCTAAGATGGACATGATGAAGAAGGTAGAGTTATTCCCCAAGGGTTATGTTTCAAAGTAAAATATAAATAACCTCTGGCAATATTTAAGACCATGTCTCCACTCCACAGTACAGATAATCAATAGCTGCCAACTGCAATCTAGCCCTTCTCGAAAACAGAGTGTGTATTTTCTCCACAGACTAAGCAAGGTAAGATCGTGGGTATCCAGACCCTTAAGAAACTCACATTCCTCCTGATCTAATACTAAAAACTTAGACTTAAACATGATTCCAGAACGCAACAGAATATATTCAGCCCAATCAGTACAGGATGGATTATTATCACCTGTGCTTTAAACAGCTCAGATTGGAGATGCAGGTTAAACTCTTGCTTCATAGTCAAACAAAACATAGTTTTTATTGACTTGGTAGTAGCTGGAAATTCATGGTAAGTCAGCCTAGTCTGAAGGGGAAGTATAAATACATGCTCATGTTAACTACCAAGTGCAATGGGGGCACCAAATGCTTGGTAAAGGAAAGGCAGAAAATCTGCCTCTAACTCAGCCTTTATCATTCTCTATCTTAGATGGTAGCCTTTTACTAAGACAGTGAGGCTGTCAACTGGACCAAAACCCTACTTCTTCAAGGCCCATAAGCACATAGAACTTACATCTTCTAGCAACAGAGATATGTCTGTCTCACTATTCACTCTGACTGGATGGTCTCAGGCCTCAAAGGAATAACTAAGGCCACAGGACAATAGGGAATTCTGTGGATCTGAAGCTATGAAGTCAGATGCACAACCTCAAATCAAGTATCATGACTAAGGTGGACTGAGGACACTTAGACTCTGTCAGGCTCCCTGGGAGTGACACTGACCCCTTTCTACAGCTAGAAGTAAGCTCCACCTGAGATCCAAGACCTCTAGAGGGATGACACCCAAGGATGACACCTGGGTGCTCAAAGCAAGGGAGTGACTGTAACGAAGAAACACAGAACATTTACTATACCCTGTTATATTCACTATATCTAAACAATAAAATAAAGTGTACTGTGTTTATCAGCTTGTTTTAACTACTTGGTATTGAGGTGAGTCTTTGCACTTGCTAAGCGCTCACACCACTGCAGAACTTTCTATTCAGCCTAGGAAGATTTTAACTCTCAAGAGTTGAAAGGAAGGGTCCCATTTAGCTCCAAGGTAAATTTACACCCTCAGAAGGAAAAGAATGATACTCATTAAATCCTTTAATTACCACTTGAAGATAAAAAATGAGGGAGAAAGAGAGGAGGGAAGGGAGGACAGAGAGGGAAGCAGAGGAGGCAGTCAAGAAGCAAATCTGAGGGCTGGGAAATTCTGTGGCAAAATTTCCATTCCATTGAAAATCTTATACTTCTTGGGACTCACAATTACTCATATTAGAGCCTAGCAAACGATCTTTCAGATCCTGCATAATGCCTTGGGATTTATAAGTCAGGTTGACTTAAGGTATCTCAAAAGCCTATTTGAGCTGTGGTTTTGTAATTTCCACAACACAAAGCCATGCTTTGCTTACTTTCACACACAAATTTCCTATTGATATTCTACACGGCTATAAACCCAGCATATAAGAATGGCACTTTAACTTGGCAATTTAGCTCGGGCCACCCATATCTGGAGTACAAATACCTTGATTAGCTGGGACGGAATGTTCTCGTCTTTTCCTGGATAGAAAATGCGTATCTATTGTTATCTTGAATGTGAAGAAAGTGTCATCGTGAATTCTAAGGCAGGCAAATTATTATGTACACAGACACAGGTTTCCTGAAAATATTATGCACAAAACGTCTCTAACATTTATATATGGTTTTTTTTTTGTTTGTTCCACTCAACAAGAAATGCTTTGAACCAGAAAAGAACTGTCACAAATATCACTATTATCATTATCTCTATTCAGTTTTCCATTATTTAGGGTAAAATAGTACAGATAATCCACATCGAAGATAATCTGAAAACCATTTCATTTTGATTTGAAGTACAATTTGGTATTTACAGTAAACATGTGTATTTGATCTTGTAAGAATCGACAAGGCCAAATGTGACCTATCCAAACTTACTAAAGGACAGACAAGAAAAGACATGCACGTGTTTCTTCGTGTAACATTTATTTATCTTTCTCAAACACCTTTATATCCGTGCCCTCACTTGTCTGTAAAGAGCAGTAGAAGTCACTGGGCCAGCACAGCTACTTATAACCCAGCTTCCCTAGTCAGGTCCAGAGTTTGTTTCTTTATTAGACCCCCCACAGTGCTTCTTTTTGTCTCAGTCTACTTGACATGACTGTAGCCATTTTGAGTGTAGTCATCTTGAGTACAGCCATCTTGAGTTACTCTTCCCATAACTTTTCAGATACTATAAAACAAGCAAAAGCCATTGGTGTGGTATGCTGGGCTTCACATGGAGCCTTGGTGGCTTCAGGAATCCCCCTGAAGTCTTTGACATTAATTTACCATAATCCAGGGATATTCCAACATGGATAAAGTCATTTTTGTTTTGACTACTATGTATCTGTTTCTGACCCCAGGTGTTTAATCCACCTAGTATTACAGCTACCACCCTCCAAACAAAACAAAACAAACCCATCTTGGCTGTGCCTGCCTTCTTGAGACTAATGCATCATGGGGGCAGTGCTCATATGCTAGGAAATCTTAGGTTCTTTCAGAATATGACTAACTCTACTCAATAAAAACAGCATCCTTACAAAAAGATTAGGTATGACGATCTCACGTCACTTCTTTTGAAGCTCAGCATTACTCATAGGCTTGAAGAACCTTCTTCCATTCAAGAGAAATAGACTTGAAACAGAGTTACCACATATAGCCTGGCTGGAAAACCCTTCCTTTCTTGCTGCTTTTTCAAGTTTTCTTCTGATAAACGTTCCTTGTTGTTAGAAATTATAACTCAATAGCTCAATAGCTACTAGACCCAGCTACTCAAAAACCATGAGGGAGGAGTAGAGCTTTTACAGCTCAGGTTCCTTCATCATTTGATTTTAGAAACTGAGCTAGGATTGAACACAAGCATTCAATATTTGCCTACAAGCACACACACACACACACACACACACACACACACACACACACACACACAACACCCCCACACACTTGCCTTTTAAAAACTTTGCAAATACTCCAAGGATCAGTATCCATTTCTCTCAATGAACTGGATGATGGACTTCTTACAGCCTAACTCCATCTATCTAACTCCTCTGTAAACATCATTTGGCAGGTGCCCTGTGCACTACACGTCTTTGATAGGTGACCAGTGACGGCCACTATTTCGAGAAAAACGTGCTTCCTCATTCCTGCCCATCACAGCACATCTCTCCTACAGATATATAAATACAGAAATGGACAGGAGCTCAGATTGAAATTCAGAGATAAAACGGGAGGACCCTACCCACTGGCCTTGAGGGAGAAGACAGCCCTGAGCGTTTGGGGTGAGGTTTGATTCCTTTCTAGTTTGTGCAAAACAATCCAAGATTTCTCATCTGTTCCCAAATGTGAGCCCTGATGTGTTGGAGTAAGGCACTTACCAGAAGGAGATGCTAGAAGCCTCTCTGAGCACTTGCTATTTTCCATACGTAAAATGCAAAATAAGGCATAGTCTCTAACCTCAATAATGTGCTTTTCTGAAGCAAAAGGAGTGGGGATTGAATGCAGGAAGACAGACAGACAGCTGTGGGAAGCACAACAACAAAGGGTTGATGGCTGGGCTCTGTTGTTCATGTCATCTCTACTATCAAGCAAGCCAATAGAAAATTGAGAAACGCAATAAGGTGTTGGGCCTTGGATGAGGTAACTCCATTTAACCTGCACCCTTCAATCACGTAGGACACAGGTAGAGGTCTCCACCTCCAGAGATTTAAATATTAATGAGTTATCTAAAGGCCAGGGTGTAGCTAATTAAGCTATCCCCGCCCCTTTTCCCCTTCCCTATAAAAAGTCAGGGGAGCCTGGCTTTTGCAGGGAAAGCGCATACCATCTACACCTATTCACCAAGCCATGAGCTTTGGAAAACCGTACTACCACGTGTCACCTGGGCCTGCGTAGCCGCCAGGTTACCAGCTTTTGAAACTTTGGAACCTTGAACTGCATCTGCCAGCCTGAGGCGGCTGCATGCATGTGGGACTCTTCTGCCGGTGGTATGGGAAGAGCACGGAACCCCGCCACAGGCCCTCGTGGGACCTGCCGCTGGATCTCCTTTCCCCTCCCGTCCCGAGCGAGTTTTTTTTCCTTCCCCACAATAAGGCCCCAGGTAACTTTCAAGAAGTCAGTCCCAGGGCTGGGAAAGAGGAAGAAGCAGACAGACGGCTGATGGAGGCCCTGAGTGTACTTGATTTTAGCATTAAGAGATAAACCATTAAGAGATGCCATTAAGAGATAAGAATGAGATAAACATGTGCCTTTCTTTGTCTCTGTGTTAACAAAGAATGGAGGCTTATTCTACCTGACTTCAAAGTACAGCTACAATACATCTGCCACAGCAGATATTTGGCAACATTGAGGAGATGGAAGTAGGTCTGTGTGCACGAAGTGGGGTGGCTTCAGTTTTGCTTTATTATGTTCTCTGTCTTCCACAATGAACTCCTGATTACTTGAATTACTGGGAAAGAGACTAGCAGCATGCCTATTCTATGTTATGAAAATATAACCAATCAATACTTTGAATGTCTTCTTTTATAAAAACATTTTATTGTTAATTGTGTGGGTGTGTCTGCGTGTCTTTGTATGTGTGTATACACATGTATTCAGATGTGTGTCTTTGTATGTGTGTATACACATGTATTCAGATGCGTGTCTTTGTATATGTGCATACACATGTATTCAGATGCTCACAGAGGCCAGAAAACATTGGATACTGCATCTAGAGTTATAGATGGTTGCGAGGTGTCTGATATTGGTGCTAGAAGCCAAACTTGGGTCCTCTGCAAGAACAGTGTGTTCTCTTAACCACTGAGCTTTCAGCCACTGAGCCATCTCTCTAGCCCAGTACCCTAATATCTCAAACTTACTAATTTCTGCTTTTCAAGTAGAAAAGTGAGATCACAGTAAATGGAACCTCTTTCCTACACCAAGTTCATGATTTCAAACTAGCAACACATGGCATTCTGACCCAACTCTACTGAAAGCAAGCTGTCCTTCACCATGATCAGAAACAACTGTGGCAACATGGAAAGATTACACCCAGTTCTGCATGCTAAACCCAGGTGAGCAGGCCTAGAAAGGCATGTCACCAGGAAAGAGCCCAAAGTAATGTTAAACATTCTGCTGCCATAGATGCCACTAGATATAAATTCTCCATAACATGTACATTTTATGATAGATAAATCTCTCACATGGGGATTAAAATGGAGACACTAGGCCAAGATTCATATCAGAGCACATGAAGTGAGAAGCTCTCTGTGAAATAACATGTAGTAGAAGTCTCCCACCATGAACAGTCTTACACAGGTACCCACAGAGATTCCAGTACTGCTTGTGAACCCGAGTTCTCTGGCCAGTGCTAGGTTGATGATGTTAGCTAGTAAGAAAGAGTGTCAGGTGGGCTTTGAGTTGGCCCTAAACCACACAGGTAAAATAGCAGTTAATAATCCCAAGATTCATTCATTGATATGATTAAGTGAACAAATATACACAGAGCCTTTAGAATAATGTCCAGAACATAGCAAGTATCCATAATTACTACCCACTGGGTGTTACTTAGGCTTCAGATATTTCTGTCCATTATATTTCTGTTAGTGGCCCACCCCTAGGATGTTACAGGTCTTCGATCAGGACATAGGAATAAATACTGTGACCAAGACAGAGACCAAGTTTTGGTCTGCAGCACTAGGGGAGGAACACAGAGACAGTGCCAGCTCCTAAACCCATGGAGGCCTGTGGACATCTGTCTGTACCATCCTCATTGCTCCAAAACACCTGGATGTAAAGTGAGCTTTGGAAAGTCCTTCAGCAGTCCCTCAGAGTAGAAATGTCCCAATGGTGTTCTCCAAGGTGATTTTTTTGGCTTATACTCCTAAGCCTAACTAAAGGCTAGGCCATTGGCTATTCTGTTTATTAAACAGCTAAGCTTCCATGCAAGTATTACTGGATTTTTCTTGAACATATAAACATTGCTTAGCTCCTCTGTGACTCTGCTTTGGGGCCCTGGATGCATCGTTAATGAAACAGCCTGAACAAGCCTCCTCTATTCTCTCTAGGCAAACGGGCACTAAATTTAGAACCCTCTGTAGTGCAGCCTTCTGGCTCCTGGCCACTATTTTCTAGTCAATTTCCTCCCTCAAAATCTGGACAGAAACTCTGGTCACAACAGTTGGGATAGCCACTACACATGTTCTGTGCCATGCCCTCTATGCACCAAGGAGGAAGAAAGCCCGTATCCCCCCCCATCTTAAAAAAACATACAGACACTTGTAAATAGTGAGCAGAGGTCTGGGAAGAAGAACATCTGTGAAATATAACAGTGTTTCCATTCATCCCCCAGCCTCAGCCAGAGTTTAGCAGCATCCTCTCCATTCCCAAGCACGCTTCCGTTCGGACAGAGTTCACTCATTCACAGCCTTGGTCAGAAGTAGAGGCCAAGCTCTCCAAGACAGTGTAGACTTTTACCTCTTACCGCATGCCAGGAGAGTTAACTATGTGATAACCACATTTTAGAGCATGTTTTGTTTGTATTATAAATGGCCAGACAAGGCTTTTAACCTTTGTCATTTATGGGAAAACAGAAACGGCTGTGTTCAAAATGTACCTTACTGAGAGGAATAGACCACTAGTTACTGACAAGAGAAAAGTAGAAAAAAAAAAAAAGAAAGAAGAAAACACTCTGACAAAATGGAGACAAAAATCAGCAAAATTGATTTTTTCTTTTAACACTAAGAACTCTCTCTCTCTCTCTCTCTCTCTCTCTCTCTCTCTCTCTCAAACACACACACAGGAATGTAGTATCTAGCAAATATCAATCAAAATCACTACCAACTACATAAATATACTGCCCAGCTTGGGTGATATGTGTGCACCTGCCATAGGTTTACACATAGCCATTGAGTGCACACAGTCCTGTAAGAAACCCTTCACCCAATAAATCCACTGCTTCACCAAGCTGGACTTGAACTGACTCGTCACTTTGATCTGTTGTGGATCTCCTATGTGGAATTAACAGACATTTGTATACACCACCCAGGAAGAGTCCAGTCACAAACTCAGTAAGACCTGGATGGAGATGGGTTTTGAAAGGTAACAGGGAATATGGCAGAGATGGACATATGCATGTACTTGGACAGGACTATGTATGTCCAAAGAGAGGACCAAGGGGCACTTGGCACTAGACTATTATAAAGCCCAGAGAGAAGCCGGTGTAGATAAAGCCAGGAATCAGGCCTGACTCTGGGTCATGGCCTAGGACCCAGACTTGAAGCTGGATTGGCCCTGTCGGATGGGTGCCCTTTTATGCTGAGAAGTAAATACATGAGAGACCATCTCATGCCCTCCACTGTCTCCAGAATGCCAGCTTTCTTTTGTTCTTTGTCTGAACTCACACAGCAATCTTCAAGACATGTGTTGAAGCTTGGAAAGTAATACCCTAAAAGCACAGTGCTTTCACATGCTGAGTACCTCTGAGTGAGAAGAAAACAAAACCAGCAGAGGGCTACTCAGAGCCTTGCACTCTCTCGTGGCTCCTTGTTCCTCTCCCCCGTGTGTAAGAGGGGAGCTTTCCAAGGTCATTTATGTGACTAGGAAAATTTCCAAAAGCAATTCTAAACCGTCCTTACAATTCTCATCAGAACCAGGAAGGGTCAGTCGTTACCATTCGTTGGTCATTTGTTTTGATTGATAATGAGTGTGTGAGATGGCTGGCTGGGGTGGTGATGCATATCTTTAATCTCAGTCCTTAGGAGGCAGAGGCAGGCAGAGATCTGTGAGTTCGAGGCCAGCCTGGTCTATAGACTGAGTTCTAGGGTAGCCAGGGCTACACTAGAGAAATCCTATCTCGAAAACCAAAAAGGAAAAAAAAAAGAAAGAAAGGAAGGAAGAGGAAAAAAAGAGAAAAGAAAAGAAAAGAAAAGAAGAGAAAGAAAAATATTGTGTGACAGAATCTTGGTCTGTAGCATAAACTAGCCTGAAAGTTACTATGTAGTCTAGAGTGGCCTTGAACTCATGGTGATCACCCTGCTTTCACTTTCTAGGTACTAGGATTATATGAATGAGCTATCATGCCCACCTTCACTGGGTCTTCCAAGGGTGACCCCCAGACAGTTTTGGGGGTCTTTATTTATACTGCAATGCAGTTGTCTTCCCAGAGGTTCTGTCTCGACTTCCTGTGACTTGGCACTTTTCCATTTCCTTCTCTGAACGGGCTGTGGTGGCCAGAGAGACATGTTTTAGGTTTCCCCTTGCCTTTGTCTCTTGCATCTCTGCCTGGTGCTGAGCCATTCAAGGACCTTTAAGAAGGCAAAGGGGTTTCTTCCCTTCTACTTCTGTATCTTCCAGCCAGGTAGATTCTTCCTTACTTCTGTTGTCTCTGCAGACAACAGATGGGGAGGGAAGACAGTGTTTACCCAAATGTTAAATCCCGAAGTAGCATCAGGGCTAAAATGGCCCTGCCACATCCCAGAAGACAAAGTTTTGACAGGGCCATTAAATCATGACCTCATGACCTCATGACCTCATGACCTCATGACCTCATGACCTCATGACCTCATGACCCCAGGTCAAGGCAGACAACATTCCAGAAAGAATGTGGAGGGGCCCATGAGGCTGCACCTCTAGCTCAGGATGATTTCCAGTTGTTGGTCTCTAAGGACGGAAAAGTCAGTTTTCTCTAGGGCATGGTCCATGATTGGTTTAAGTGCTTGTTCTTGTGGACACTCCCATATCTGTATCATTTAGGGAGGATTCAATGAACTCAGTGTGCTTCTACTAAAAGAAAGAAAAAGAGAGAAAACAAGCCATGACGTTGGAAGGAGAATGTGGGAAGGGATGGTCCAGAAGGAGCTAGCAGGTAGTGGATAGAAACTAGATAAATATAGGATCATATGTTGTTTAATGTCTAGGGCAGATATCCACTGTGAACTGGGCTTGGATGTGCATAGAGGCAGGGGCATAAACTTCCCAGCACAGTGAGAGAAGACAAGGCAAGCAAGAGTGATTCGCTGATATAGGAGGTAGCATGCTAGCTGCGACCTGGTAGGCTGACATGAAAGAAGAAAGGAGGTGGGGTGGGCTCAAAAGCAGTCTTGGCTGGTAGGTGAAAAATGAAGTAAATGTGTCAGGTATACTGAAAGCCCTTGGAGAGAAGTAACAATATTCAGTTGTGCCAAGAAAGCTGATAATAGCCCCTTAACTATTGAGATACTTTTAGCTTCAAGCCTGTTTGGGAAAAGAAACAGATGAACAAGCAGACACTCTAAATCTGTTGAGAAGAGGCAGTGTAGAATCACGGACCCTGGAGAGTCAGTGACATTTTCCACCTGATAACACTAGGAAAACTATCCTTCAAAAGAGGTGAATAGCCGAGAAAATGGGAAAGTATTTTGCTTTGCAGGACAAAGGCAAATGATCTGGAAAATTCCTGTATAGGTCTGACCTACAAATGTGAAGTTACAGGCAGACACTGTGCCCCATGGCCCCACCAGACTGGCAGAGCTGTCCTTTCTGGCTTCAACTCCTCTATCCTTAAGCTCAGTTCCTGTGGGTGATAGTGCCTTACTCCAGACAGCCAGTAGCAGTCAGGCTAACTCCTCTGTACGCAGGCTCTGATAGGTTGCCCTCAGCTGGCACTCATGCTCTAAAACATTTGACCCCAGTTAGGCTGCCATGGATAATGCTATCTGTTATGCTGTTTTCAAAAATCAGAACGGCTAAAGTGCAGTCCTTCCCAGACTTGTGCTCTTTCATGGAGTGGACATGAAAGAGATGGGGAACATCTTACAACCTAGGTTGTTTTCAGGGCCAACACTGTTATAGTATCAAGACTTCTATTCCTGTGCAGGTCTGTAACTGACCCTAGAGTTCTAGGAAGGGGGAGGATGTCCTCAAAAGCAGGATATGTGCCAAGGGCACACAAGGTCCCAGGTTCAGTCTTCAGTACTAGACTAAACAGACTACAACAAAAGCAGGCAGGAGTAAAGAAAGCAACAACAACAAAAATGTATTTTATGACATTATGACATTATATTGACAACTTTTATTGAATATATTAAGATTTTAGGAGTCAGCACTATGTTTTTTTTTTTTTTAAAGCCATGTTTACTGTGAAATATCAGTAAGATCAACTAAATCTGGTCTTACTCAACAATAAATTATTACCACCTATAGGCAAGTAAACTAACATGGTCAACAAGGGCCCTCTCTTCTCAAAATGAGTTCACTTCCAACCATTCCAGTGGCTACACTGAACCACTACCAGTCTTTAACAGATCTATGTTACTTAGAGCAATGGATTTCTACTGATAATTCTGATTGGCACTCAATCTAGACATTGACTTTACAATTCAAATCTGGTGTCAAGAGAAAGTAACTACATGTTTATTTTAAAATGTTGAGCATCCCAGGAATAGCCATAGAGGTGTAAAAGAGGCAAGCAACTTGTTGGTTTGAATTGTGTGTCTTTGTGGGTCTCCAGCTAGGCGTATGCTTGAAACTGGATTTGCCTGCATCCTCCACCAGCTATTGGGTTGAATTGTGTTGTTGGTTTAAATTGTGGGTCCCATGTCTGTCCCTCCAAGGGGCTAGGGTTGCAGCTCAGGGAAGACAAAGTCACGGGAAGTTGACAGTGCTCACTCCACACCAGTGCCTGGGTGAGCAACGGGCTATGTGAAGCCATGGGACCCTTTTCAGGGAGTGGGGGAGCACAGTCTGAGGTCAGGGAGCTGAAGCTAGCTCATCTGGTTCTCAGGCTCTTCAGACCCCAGGCACCACTGTGGAGGGTATGGAAGGGCTGAGAATGAAGTGGGGGTGTACAAGCTGGATTGACCCACAGCCAAGGGGGAGAGAAAGGGAGAGAGACTCCTGCTTCCCCTCCACTCCACGGGGATGAGAGTTCTTGGTTGCCATGGCTGGGAATGCAGAGAAGTCTTCTATGGGAGATTAAACAGAGGCTCTATAGACAAAGGCCTGCTCCACTGTTCTCCACTGTGGATCATGAAGAAAGAGAAACAGTCTATGGTCTTAAGATGTTAATTGTCACGGTGGAGTAGAAGAAAACTATAGCCCACTTTCCTCAGGGTTGGCTTGGGGTTAAATACCTTGTGCTAGGAGGAGTGTCTGGGAAGGAATGTTTAATTGTCTAAGCCCTCTGGCCTTTAGGTATCTCATTAATATGGAGATCTGTCTAGAAACTCCACAGCCTGTAGTCATGCCCTCTACCTGTGGAGGGACTAGGAGGCCATTGTCCTACATGACGAAAGAACCCAAATCTACGGAGGGCTGTGGTCTCCTGTTAGGAGCCTGGAGTCTGAGAGCTTGGAAAAACATATGCCATCTCTTAGGGTCACCTGCGTCCTACCTGGGACCCTCAGGATCACCTAGGGTCTCAGGCAGTTTCCAGCCTGTACTCAACCAGAAATCAGGCTGCCTTTCATGGTCCTATAGCAACTGATCCATGATGTTAACTTTGAGTTTATGGGGGACAGCAGAGTGAAAAACATGGTTTGAGGGAGCTAGCAGAGCGGTGCAAAAGTGTGCGTGCATTAAAAGCTTGATTCCTGCGTTTAAATGAAAAGAGGAAGACTGGAGAACAGACTTAAGGGAATGTCTGAGGGGTGACGGGGAGGGTGCAAAGGAAAGGGGGCATCCGAGGGAGTGCATGGCAAGTATCATGTGTAAGGAGGAGTGTGACAGGTCACATGGAGGGTACAGTGTGTAAGGAAGCATCTGAGGAGGAATATGGAGGGCATAGTGGGTAAGGAGGCAAGTGAGGGGGTCACATGGAAAGCACAGTGGGTAAGGGGTTGTCCGAGGGGTCACATGGAGGGAACAGTGGGTAAAAGGGCATCTGAGGGGTCACACGGAGGAAACAGTGGGTAAAGGGCCAGGGAGATATAACAGAAGGGAGACAAACAAAAGAGATTGAACACATAAGATGCATGCAAGACAATTTTAAAATTAAACTATTTTTTTTAAATAAAAGAATGGATCCTCAATACTGTGGTAGTTATATATTTACAATGTTCTGGAATTATCATCCCGTCTTTACACTGTAACTTATAATTTTAAAAGTTGCCCTGTCTTAGTTACAAAAGCACAGGAAAAATATGTTACTATGCTTTAAGCTGTGTAGTAGAACCCTTTCCTACTATGAGGGAGGCCCCTTATCTGATTCCAAATTAATAAAATAAATCCTTATATACTATAGGCCTGGAAAGGTTTTGAGGAACATTAGTTGGAAGGTTTGAAGGCCGGCTTTATCCAACTCTGGAGTTGCAGCTTCAATGGTTCTCGTCAGAGAAAGAACCCCTCAGTACCAGAACATAACTTTCCACTTCTT
Source organism: Rhabdomys pumilio (assembly GCA_030674055.1). Taxonomy (NCBI): domain Eukaryota; kingdom Metazoa; phylum Chordata; class Mammalia; order Rodentia; family Muridae; genus Rhabdomys; species Rhabdomys pumilio. The sequence continues at coordinate 31,367,531 of JANHMN010000020.1, forward strand.
CCGGCCAATGCAATGATAGCTAGTCTAGTCTACTCTCTGGAGAAAAAGCTTCTACATCTTCAAAACCTGAAAAAACACCATAAATGAACCCGGCACAATTCATCATCCTCTGAACAAGTACAATGTAGAACACTCAGATTTCAAGGCTTTGGCGTTCGTTCAGTCCACCCACTTGATTCTAATGAAATAGGAAGTAAACAAGATGGTCCCTACAATTACTCTGGCTTTTGCCCTTAGGGGAGTTTCCTGGCTGCAGCCCATGCAATACATTGCAGCAACAAGGAATGTGAGAGCTCAAGGTGACTGAATTTGAGAGAGGCAGCACTTGCGCTGACAAAACATACAACAGAGAGGGCCTTTCTTGGAGACCTGAAACTCATTTCCAAAGCTTGGCTTTTTAAAAGGTGGGATGTGCCTCTGAATGTGGGGGAACTGAGAACCTGACAATAATGAAACCTTTCTCAACACACAAATGAGATAAATTTAAAATTGGACAGCATCAAGTGTGAGGTGCTTGTGAGAGAATTTTCTCATGATTTTTCACTGAACCTTTCCTTAGGAAGCCTGCTTTGTGCTGTGCTTGCACACACAGTGAGGCACCCAAGAAGACAGCAGTGAAGATTCAGGACTATCCATGTCTTTATTATAGTGTTTTGGATACACAGACAAAACTATTCACTTTATTTGTGTGTGTGTGTGTGTGTGTGTGTGTGTGTGTGTGTGTGTGTGTTGAGCATGTGTGAAGGTCAGAAGACAATTACAGAAGTTGGTTCTCTCCCTCTACCTCGAGGGTAACAGGGATTGAACTCTGGTCCTCGTGATTATCAGCAAGTTCTTTTTACCCCTGAGTGGTCTCACAGGGCACATCACTCTGACAAGAATGTAATGGCTGAATTTCAGGAAAAAAAAAAAGACCAAAAAAAAAAAACCCACTTGTAATAATTTTCGACCATCATTCTTTATCATATTAATACCAAAATTAGTGTATCTTGGAATTGTACTGTACTGTAATTTTGACCTTTAAAATGGCTGTTTCTGTTAGCAATTTTAGTTTCATAAAATATTATCAAATGAATTTTGAATTTATAATGATTTTCTAAATTGCCCTAAACATCTATCTACTATTTTGTGCTAGGTATTTATGTGACACAGCATTCTCAGCACCAATGATTATAAAGTTAAAATATTAATCGACTCTGAAAACAATCAGTGAAGATGTCTCTGCATCTTACAGTATCAAACTTTAGATTTAATTATAGGGCAAAAGTAAATAATGTATCAATCAAATTCATATACTTATTTTCTTTGGTATTAAATAAGTAGCTGAACTATGTTTCCTATATATAGTATGAACAATATAAGAAACTGTTTCCAAATAAATTTATGAATTATGATAACTATTTGACTTTTGTGCCTGTTTTGCATACTTGTATAGCTGGTGTCCTACAAAAATTTCTTAGCTGTAAAGGGGTCACAGAAGGAAAAATGTTTAGAAGCACTGCCTAAGGGTGGAGTTCAAGCCACTACAAGTACATAAATTTACTCATTCCAAAAGATAAAAAGTTACCCCACACTACACTGAACCAGCAACAACACCCAGGCACCAGATGCAAAACAAAGCACACTGCAGGAGAATCAAAAGCTAAAAGCATCTCATCTTAGTCATGGAAATAATTTTGTTCAGATGGTGAACTATCCAGGTGTTGATTTTACCTGATAAATATTAAAGATCGCAAAATTGTAGATTCAATCACTCTAAATAACACATCTTGATAGAAGCTCAGCAAAGGTTATTGATAAATAAATGAGTGATAAGCACCCATATTAGGTAGCTCACATCTGCCCCTAACCTAGGATCAGGGAGATCTGTCTCCCTCTTCTGGCCACTTTGGTCACTGCACATATGTGGTGATTAGACAAGAAGGCACACACACATAAAAGGCATATACCTAACAATACCTCACGTCAGACATCAATCCAAAACTTGCCAAATATGTAAACCAATGGAAAAATATGGCCACAAGGAAGTGATAAACCAACAAATGTGTATGAATCCAGAACTCAACATATATTTCAAATTAGTAGAGACACATGGATAATATAAAGAAAAATTCAACTATAATGTTTAGGGGAGGAAACCAAAGTGTGAGAAAGGAAGCTGAGGATAGAAAATATTAATAGATTGGAGTAATTGTAAATTTGGTGCTTCACGATTTTTAAAAATTGGTGAACTTGAAAACATACCAGGAGAAATTATTCAAAATGAAATGAAGAAATGATTTAAAAGTGAAGGGAATCTAGGTATAATGGGTTTATACTTCGGAGCCCAGCACTTTGAAAATGAAGGCAAGAGGATTTGGGTTGGAGGTCAGCCTGAGCTACACAGAGGTATCCTGACAAAGGAGCAAAAGTCATGCAGAGACTCAGTATCCATGAGACTCCTTCAAGGGGCGTAGTGAGTATAGAACTGGCATTTGTGGGAGCCGAGAGGAGCAGACAGAAAAATCATTTTTATAAATGGCCAATTCTTTCAAAACTACAAACCAACAGATCCAAAAATTCACAAAGGCAGCCAGGGGGCAAATGGAAGAAAGCTGGCTTTTCAGGCTGCAGAGATAGGTCAGCTATTAAGTAGCTGCTCTTCCAGATACCTGGGTTCAGTTTCCAGCACCCATATTAGGTAGCTCACACCTGCCCCTAACTCCAGGACCAGGGGATCTGTCACCGTCTTCTGCTTGCTCTGGGCACTGCACATATATGGTGATTAGACAAGAAGGCACATACACATAACATAATTAATGTTTAAAAAACATAATTTTTCATCAAACATAGGATAGAAGTGAGCAAGAGGTTAGAGACATTTAAGGGAGAGCTGCTAAAACTGAATTTTATATACAGCCATTTCTTTTTTCTCAAAAATATTATGATTTCCCCTATTATTTAGATCATCCTGAGAGACAGTATTAATAATAAAAGTACTAACGTATTGTAGGAGTTATAAAATATGTATTCATCAAATGTATAGTGGCGGTATATAAATCTGGGTGGTACAGTAAAATCTCACTTCATGTTTTATAGCTTGAAGGTATGTCTGACAGCTAAACTGACACAAGCACACTGCAGAACAGATCAGCTAAGTCAAGAGAAGAAATGAAATAGACTCATAAACCTAACGGAAATATAACTGTATCCTAGCACTTGAGAGGCAGAGAAGAGAGAACCAGAAGTTCAAAGTCACCCTTGGATACTCAAGTCAAACACCAGCTTGGGCTGCAGGAAAAGCTCTCTCCTAAAAACAAAACCAAATAAAATATGCAAAAAAAAAAAAAGTCTCAAAAAGAAGGAAAAGGTCACAGCTGAAAGATGGAACGGAGATGTGGATTTGGGGTATGAAATAGTATCTGAGACCACGGACATGTTTGGTGGTGATCAGCAGGCTTACTCAGGGCATGGGTGGAATGTACCTGATGATAGGGCTTTGACATGAACAAAGCTAAAACAAAGTCTGAGGAAAGACAAGCAGATTCACAATTATAATGGGGGGCTTCAACACTTCTTCCTCAGTGGCTGACAGGACAGACAAAGAGACAGACAGACAGACAAGCAGTGCTGTCTGGACAATCGTGATTGATTAACCAACTCAGTGTTGTAGCCACTAACAGCATAGCATAAGCTGCTATGATCTCTGCCAAACTAGAACTCATTCAGGATTCAAAATAAATCTGAATTAGCTTTAAAGTTTCCAGGCAGAGGGAAGGTCTGACTTCCAACCACAGTAGAGGTTTGATTCAAAAGGTAGTAACTAAAGGATGACTAGAAGACAAAAATAAATAAAAATTAATTAATAATTAATTAAAATTAAAAAAGAAAAAAAAAGAGAAACGAATGTATTTCAAAGTGACCCATCTATAGATCCAAGAAGATGTTAAGAAACTTTTGAAGCAAACAAGGGGTGGCAGATGCTAAGAGCAGATGCTTAGGTAGAAAGAGGCAGATGTGTGAACTGCAGCTGTCAGTCCCAGAGTGCAGGATCCCTCAGACCTATTTCATCAGAGCCCTTGGCTTTGGTAAAGCTAATAAATCTCAAAGAACCTAACTCGAAACCCAGAAGCATTTATCGCTCACTTGGCGCTTGACACTCTATTAGTCAGGGTTACTGAATTTTTCATTCAGACATGTCTGATCTTGCCCATTAAATTAGCATCTCTTCAGAGGAGACATGACGCGCAGCACACCCGTGTCCTTCACACGCTGCAGCCCTGCTCACCGCACAAGGACAGCCGCAGCCCTGTGTCTCAAAGTGTCTGTTTTTACCATGACTTCACTATTGATTTCCTCTGGAATGTTAAATCCAGTCTTGAACTTTATTTAAACAGTCCCCAGCCTGTGATGGTGTAAGATGTTTGGACTTTACAATGATGCCAAAGCAAATTTTGAGTTTGGATGTTTCCCAGGCTAGTGATATTTGGTCCTATCTTATCTTACAATGTGTAGAGGCAGCTCCCTGAAGCTCCCATCAACTCTGTGAACACAGAGGAAATGGCCACACTCCTGTGTGATGGGCCGCTAAGCTGAACAGCTAGGCAGAGAATGCAGTAAGTGTATCTCCAACAGGCTGTTTTTAGAGACAAAGGACTTACCAGGAGCAAGCATCTGCAAAGCCTTCCAAAGCTGCTTCTTTCAGAAACTCTGACCTGTTGCTTAGACAGGGGGCCTCTGGATCTGATCACTCCAACTTCCCACAGCAGAAAGCTTACTCCTCATAACTCAGAAATATACCTGGCATTCCTTACCACAACCAATTTCCCTGCATTCATAGGCAAAAATCACAAATTACCATCTATCTTGCTAAGGATGCAGACAGCCACAGTAGCTGGATGAAATAAGGGCAGATCTGAGGGACATTTAGAAAGCAAGAAGCATTGTGTTTATCACCTGAGGGATGAGGAGAAGCAGACCCAAGCAGTGTCACTCTTACATTTGTGGCTGGAGCAGTGGGAAGAGACAGAAAAGGGAAGAGGAAAGGAGAGAAGGAGAAAGAACAGGAGGAGAGAGAGATAGAGGATAGAAGGAAGAGAATAGTAGGTAGATATGTGGATGCATATGGATGGATGGATGATAGATGGAAGGATGGGTGGGTGGGAGGTTGGGTGAGCGGATGGATAGGTGGATGGATGAGTGAATTGATGGGTGGATGGATGAATGGGTGGGTGGATGGATGGATGGATGAACAGATAGATGGGTGGATGGATGGATGGATGGATGGATGGATGGATGGATGGATAAATGGATAGACAGATATATGGGAGGATGGATGGATATATGTGTGGATGGATGGATATATGTGTGGATGGATGGATATATGTGTGGATGAATGGATGGATGGGTGGATACATAGGTGGATGGTGGCTGAATGGATAGATGAATGAATGTATGAATGGATAGATAAATGGGTAGATGGATGGATATATGGTTAGATGCTGTGTGGATGGAAGGACGGACAGATGGATAGAGGTATGGTAAATAGAGGAATAGTTAGTGAATAATATATGGATTAAGAATTGCAGAATAATGAAGAGCTGTGTGAATGTGGTGGTTTGAATAGATACAGCCCCCGCAGACTCACTTATCTGTTTGAATGCTTGGCGCATGGGGAGTGGCACTGTTAGGAGAAAGTGTGTCATTGTGGGGTGGGCTTTAAGGTCTCCCATGCCCAGCTCTGCCTAGTATGGAAGACAATCTCCTGCTGCTGCCTATGGATCACGTTGTAGAACTCTCAGCTCCTCTAGTACCATATCATGGACACTGCCATGATGATAATGGACTAGACCTCTGAGACTGTAAGCCAGTCCCAATTAAATACTTTCTTTTATAAGAGTTGCCATGGTGATGGTATCACTTCCTGGCAGTAAAACCCTAACTAGGACAATGGGTGAATATGTAAGTACCAATGTCAGATTCTCTCACTTGCTACACAGAATACTCATGGTCACTCTGTAGTGGCCTCGCTCCCAAATCCTGCCTTCCATGCCATCTGACCTTTTTGTCTCTGTAGTTGCCTGTACTTAAATTCCTTCTGAAACATCACTTGTTTGGCTAGTGATATCTCAGACTCCTCCAAGACCCTCTCTTGTTCCTCTGTTCAAAGTATGCTTCTCCTTGTTTGGCTTCTATGAAACCACAATCTAACCTGGTATTTATGTGAATCACCTTATATTTCACCAGGTCAACTGTCCTGGTGTAGTGTACACACACACACACACACACACACACACACACACACACACACACACACACAC
>JANHMN010000020.1:31373839-31387229 GCA_030674055.1 Rhabdomys pumilio
CACACACACACACACACACACACACACACACACACACACACACACACGAGGCCCTGACTAGTGAGTTTTTACTTGGGGGGGCCTCTAATGCCTGCAGTTAGCCAATGCCGCCCCTCTTGATATCTCTCACAATCTCCAGAGGAAAGTAGTAAAAACAAATATAGCCACACAAACTGGGTAACAAACCTCAAGTATAGAGAAAGGTGCTTCTAACTGAAATCTATTCATTCCTTGTTTTGTTTTATTAACTGGTAGACAAGGCTTGGGTCAACATGAACTACCATAGAAACGTCTCAGAACCAGGGTTCAAACTCACATCATTTAAATAACTCAACATTAGCGTCACAAAATAGAATCCCAGATATGATTCTATCCAGAAGGGTAGCAATAAATACACAATGCACTTCCCTCTGTGGCCTTCTGGCATGAGTTCTAGGGAATCAAATGCTCACAGTATATGTTTCTAGATACTTGTACGCTTTGAATAACAGTGCCTGGAGACTGCAGCCCTTGTGACCCTCAGTAACAAAGAGCAGATAAGGATACCGGCATGTGCAGACTGTACTCTGGGCCTGGCTCCAGCTACTGTGTGAAAATCCTGACCTGAAGCTTTCCAAAAGCACAGGCAACACAAGCCCAGGATTGGGGTTATGCAATAAGGCCAAGTCATCCCCACTCCAGAGGACAGGGTCCCTGAGAAATGTCTGTTGTGAATCTGATGGAAATAGCCTGGGTTTGCTGTCCTGGGCACAGTATTAGATCACATTTGCCCCCTGCTGTGGAGAAACTTGTCGACTGCATGCTCTGCTTGCTGTGGGGTTGCTTCAAGAGCACATCAGACAGTAGGATGGGGCTCATGGTATATCCTCTGCAACCCAGAGCTTTAGGAGTCAAGTCTTGCGCACGCAGCTACAACGTGTAACAGCCTTTGCCAAAGACCTTCATCTGTAAGCAGGCTGTCTAAACACCATGAATAAGTGTTCTTACAGAAGCTATGAACTTCAAGTAATTTGCAGCCCCCGGCTACTCATAAGGGATGTACTTCTCACAGTTAGTGCTATAACCAGCATGCTACAGAACCTACCCATGAGCTCACAGGGCCTGTCGGGGAGGTGTCTGAGGGCTTTGTCTCCATTCAATTTCAATCCCAAACTGCCAACAGAGAGCTCTCATGCCTACAGCAACACAGACTGGAGGTCAGAAAAGATGGGAGAGGGCAAAGCATATGGGGTGAGCAAACAGGCAAAATCTTTTACTAATGTAGGTCACCAAGAATAGATATTTCTGATTCCAGCATATTCTCTAGCTTTGTTTACCCTACTGCTCTCCAGGTTCCAGCTGCCTCCTATGAGCTCCTGGAGAGCCTCAGGATAATTGATGTTATTTCCAAGCAAACCAACACCTTGTTTCATTTAAGGATCTTACTGCTAATATCTATATCTTGTTGCTGTATCTATCTATAAATATCTCTTGTTGGCTACTCCTGGCCTTCTTCCTTTATTCATTCTTACGTCCATATTCTCTGCTACCCACCTCCGTCACAAATTATAAGAGAAAGACAAGTAGTCACAGAAAGGTCACTTGGAAAACTTAACTTGGATGAAACTAAATTGGGCTTAGGTAATAGGATATGTCATGAGAGGAAGGCAGGCAGGAGAGTTGGCAGCTGAACAGACATGGAACAGAGCAATGAAAAGCTGAATCTTATGGGGACAGGAGGAGTTTAGGTGACAAGAGAGGTAGTGTCCACACAGAGAGAGAGAGAGAGCTGCAAAAACAGATTATCGGGTGTCTTTGCCTTGCCCTGGTAGAGATGCTAATTACATGCCCAGACCAGGAAGGAGGAGAAATGTCCCATTTGTCTACTGAAGGAATGCAAAAGCCAGGAAGGGGAAACACCTAGGTGGCAGTGGCCACACTAAGGCATCAAAGTTACTTACTGGTCATTCCTATTCACACCTGGAAAACAGGCACAGAGGAGAACAATGTGCCCAAACTCTGGGGCAAAACTTGACCCCAAACTCATCTGAGAGTTCATTCTCTCCCTGGCTTCCTCCCACTACATACAAGGTGATCTGGGCTGTTGAACCTGAGAAAGCTAGGACAGAATTCTGACAGGAATGTACATCAGCCCGGTCTTAGTTAGGGTTTTACTTCTGTGAACAGACACCATGACCAAGGCAACTCTTATAAGGACAACATTTAATTGGGGCTAGCTTACAGGTTCAGAGGTTCAGTCTATTATCATCAAGGTGGGAACATGGCAGCATCCAGGCAGACATAGTGCAGGAGAAACTGAGAGTTCTACATCTGAAGACCACTAGGAGAAAATTGGCTTCCAAGCAGCTAGGACAAAGGTCTTAAATCCTACTTCCTCCAACAAGGCCACACTTACTCCAAATGGCCACCTCTCCAAATAGTGCCACTTACTGGGCCAAGCATATTCAAACCACTACAAGTCCCATAGACCAGGACAAGCTTTTTAAACTCAAGTCTCAGTAGCCTTGACTCTCAAAAGTGCTGTACCTGGGGTATTCATTGAATTTCCCCAAAGACCCATGAGTTAAAGGCATAGTCTTCCAGCTTGTGTTACTGAGAAACAGGGGGACATTCAGGAAGTGGAGCCTAATGGACAATCTTCAGGTCCTTGGGGCCGTGATCTTACTTTCCTGGCCATAAGCTATGAGAACTATTGTTCAGTCACCACCACAGGCCAAAGTCAGAGAGCTACCAACTAAATAGGGACTGACACTTTAAGAGCCACAAAGCAGAAATAGATCTTTTTTCTTAGTAACTTGAGTATGTCAGGTGTTTGGACACTGACAGAGAAAGCTAACAATCCTAACAGTTGCTAAGACCAATTGTGCTGGAAAACCTTCAATCTGAGGTGGAAGAGGTATTTCATGACTGGCATCATTGTTGTGGTAGTTGTTACTGTCATGAAAATCTGAATTTCTTTAAAATGTTTACAGGTTTTTTCCCTCAATATGGAATTAACCAGAAACCATAAATGAATATTTTTAACACATAAAGCATTGATGATGAACACTGTTAAATTATGCTAATCACCTCTACTTAGCTGTGTGCCAAATGCCCGAGGGGCACAACTTATGAAAAGAAAATGATTGTTTTGCTTATGGATTTATGAGATTTTGTTCAAAGTCATTTGTTTCCATTTGTTTAGTGAGAATATATATCATGTTAGAAGGGTCATGTGAAAGATATATGTTTTGTGACATACAAGAGCCAGAGAACAAACAGGTCAAAGGACAAGGGCCCAGGAATTAATTTCAAAGCATGCCCCAGTGACAGGCTTTCTCCAGCAAGGCCTTACCTGCTAAAGTTTCCAAAATCTAGCCAAAGAGAGCATCAGACACATTCGTACCACAACAAGAACATTAGAGACTCACACTCTGAGAGCAATAGAAACATTAAGTCACAAACCAAAAGGCTCTTGTTTCTTATACAAAGCAACACCTCGTTTTCATACTGGCTGCTTAACTTCATACCCAGTTCATCACGGTTTTCTTCCAGATTTGCAGCAATCTGTGACACTGCCTGTATGATTTCAATAATTCAGGGTCAGTTCTTTGTCAACCTGTAACTGAGGGGGACAGGGCTGAAGTGTGCAACAAAATACAGGCTAAGTTTCTGGTCCTGGAAGTTAATGAGTAATGGGGAGTTAGATTATGCTTGCTTTATCCCCCATACAGGAAGCATCTCCTGAAAGGGGCAGGCTATACTTCCTGCCTATGTGGTTCAGTTCATCCATTTCCATGATGTAAACAGAAATTCAGGCTCAGGATTCACTGACCAGAATATCATAAGGAAAATCTACTTGGTCCTGTGTTATTACCAAGTTCAATTTGCCTCTTTTGGCAAGCATGGAAGCCTCTCCGGCCAGCAGGCTCTGCCAGCCCCCCTCAGCCCTCAGTCTCTACCCATGAGCCGCTTCAACACCCAGCTTTAATTATCCAAGAGAGGATCAGAAGATAAGAAATGAGTAAATTAAATTCTACTCTATCAATTTTGTTTCTAGTTCATAGATCGCAGGATATAGAGGAAAAATATTGAAAAATATGAGGTTTGGGGGCAGCCTTTAATACACTCACTCAAGCTCCATCGAATGCTCATGACTGACTGAGCACAGAGCTCATGAATATGCATGAGTCTGGGACATGCACATGCATCTTCCTGGCATAGCTGGAAAAGTCCACTCACCCTCATTACAGTTAGTGAAAAGTGTTAGGAATCTGAGAAGCAAGGACAGAGTCTACACCTATCTAAGATTGGTGATGGTGCATAGACCCGGCCCACATTGAGTCACATGTTACAATAAAGTCAGAATTTATATCTATTAAAATACAACTCCTATATTAAACACATACAACACCAGACCAAAGATCCATGGTCAGGCTCCTCCTCGGTTCTATTGAGTTTCATGTTCCCTCATGAGTACAGTAGTCTACCAACTCATTCACTTCAGAGTTGCTTGGGTGTTGAAACCAAAAACTGTTCATGTCAATGAGAAAAAGCACCAGCAACATTTTATAGTAACAAACAGTATCTTTACAGACTCTAATTGGATTCTCTGTTGCTGTGATAAAGTACGGAGAGCAAAAGCAACTTGGAGAGGAAAGGGTTTATTGCATGTGACAGCTTCTGGGTCACACTTCATCACAGAGGGGACTGAGGCAGAAGCTGTAGGGGAAGGCTGCTGGCTAGCTTGCTGGGTGGTGCATCATCAAGTTCAGGCTGCCTTCCACAGCGGATGGAGCATTCCCACAGTAATTATCAATTAAGACAATCTCTAGCAGACATGGCCACAGAGCAATTTAATTTATGAGATTCCTCATTTGACCTTCTCTTTCCTTGTGACTCTAGGTTGTAACAAGTTGTCAGAAAACAAAATGAAACAAACAAACCAAAAAATAAACAAAAAAGTAACCAACACTTCTCTTCTTGTATTTAAGTATCTATTTAGGTAATACAATATCTACTGATCTTTGGTAGGGAAACATGAGAGGTAAAGGTTGGCTAAATCAATGGACACGTGGATAGATACCCAATAAGCTTTAAAACACCTATGACGGTCAGCTGTTACTTTAAATTCAAGTGACAATTTAGGCACAGGATGTTATCCTATTAGCCCTCACAGGTTGAAAATCCTCAAAAGTCCTGGGACCTGAGCACATTGAATTTGGGACTTTGTTCAGATTCTGAAATATACATAAACACAAAGGTGTTTTGAGGAAAGGAGCCATGTTTAATGTCTAAATTAATTTCTGTTTCACATATGCCTCATGCTCACAGCCTGTATGGATGCACACAACAGTCTCAGCTCTCGTCTTTGCCAGGTGTGTGATTTCTCACCTGGGGTATCATATCTGCTCAAAAAGTGTCAGATTTGGGAGCATTTCAGGTTTTTAGATTATTAACATTTAACTAGTATTTTAATTAGCATCTCTCATATTAATTTCCAGAAATAAAATTCCTAGTTTTCTACATTTGTTGCCAATGTATTTCTCAGCATAAGGTATGTAAGAAAATAATCTTTGCTAACACAGACACTTTGGTAAACATCTCTAGAAATCTCTGTCAGCCCAAGAAGATTAGTGACATCATCAAATATTTCAGGATTGGAACTGGGACCTGTGAAGAGATAGGAACATGTGGAAGCCAGAAAGAAAAATCCTGGCATATACAAAGTTTCTTTGTTCAGACTAACACCACTTTGAGGAAGGGATGTCCAGAGCCTAGAGAGGTAGCTCCCCTGTCCTCTCACAAATAAAAATGGAAGAAGGTGAAAGATAGATACTGAAAGACTGCTCTGAATCCTTGGCCCCTCTCCTGTTCAAAACCCTGCTTCATTCTGAGCCCTGGACACCTTAACCACCATCACCTTGGTCACCATGAACAAGAATCCTACCTGTTCCTCCTGTACTGGCACCAAAAGCAAGACTCTTAACATTTAAAAGTAGGAAGCAATCAAGCACCCAGTGCTAGCCCCGTCTCTATTCAGTGCCCTCTGATCCCTGCAAATGGGCACAGTGGGTCGAGCACTTCCACATCTAGGCAGCACCATTAGATGCAAAGCTGGCAGCATCTCTTGCCACAGCCTGGGTCTATGCAAGCAAGCCAGAACCAAGCATGGCCTCGGCAGTGCCGGTCCAGCTTTAGCCAGTTTTGCCTTGGCTGTTTGGCTGACTCTTCAATCAATCTGTTGAATATTATAACTTCGTTCCCTAGAAGTGGAGGCATAGGTGGGTACAATAGCATTTGTCCCAGCATATGCCAGAGCCTGGGCTTGGGGCCCTTAATAATTACTTGATATGTTTGTCTTTCTAGAGCCCCCTTTCCTTAAATAATTCCAGGTTCCTGGCAGAGCCTATTCCTTTGGTTTCTGCAATCCATGATTGATGAGATTAGTGCTATTTGTTGTGTCTGCTGACGTCAACACATGCTAGCCAGTTTTCTAACCTGCTTGCTCCACTTCTCTGTGAGCTCACCGTAAGTCAGAATCATTTATCTCCAGCAGTCAGAGCTCAGAGTCCAGTGTTGTAGAGACACCCTGATGAGGTCCTATAAGGGTTCTTGATGTGCAAAGCAAATTTTACATTCGTTTCTGGGATCAGGAATTTGACACAGAGAAAGTTAAATAATGAAAGGATAAGATAATTTCACTTTCAAGATGGCTTCAGTGAATCCCTCCCTCAGGATGTCAACCCTTTCCAGTGGGTTAGTCCCTGTAGGTGGGGCTGAACATTCTTCTTGGGTTACTTCCCTTGACCTACCTCTTCCTAGTTTATACCTGAAGTGTTGTCCTGCTCCTTGGGACTGAACCCAAGTGGGCATTTCAAATATATTTTTAAGATTACAAATGTGATCCACTTTTTTTTTTTTTGACTTTCCTTTGATTGAGAAATGAAGAGGTTCACATTTCACTCGGTCCTGATTCTCAAGAAAACACTGGTAGAACTCACGTGCCCTTTTCACCCTGGATGTCCTGACTACCTTCCTGCTCTCAAGAGGAGCACATAATTCTGCACCCGCGCCAAGCGTTCTGCCCTCTGGGACTCATGGCCCAAACTGAAGGGCCGGACCGCAGAGCACGAAAGAAATAGTCATGGAGTAAAGAATGCAATCATCAAGAGTCAAGAAGTTCAGAAAAACGGCCTCTCATCCCGCTGTCAGAGGAAAGAGTGAGATTTAAAGCTCAATTCTCAAAACTCTTTGGGCTTTGATGGTATTTTGGGAAGTCTTTATCTCAATTGTACTAAGATTGAAGGGAAAGGGTTTATACACAGCACAGCAGGTTACCGGAGAGGTTCAGAAATTGTATCAGGAACTGAAGGGCTGGGAGCAATCATTCTGGAAAGAAATGGGTAGACCCTGGGGGAGGGAAGGAGAGGCTATGGTTGAGGTAGAGAGCAGCCAGGAAATGTGTGGGCTTGGTTTACAGATCCAAAGCTTGCCGGACTTCTACCAGCAGACAACTGTCACAGGGCAAGTTCAAAAGCCAGGAACCTCATCAGGTTGACAGCTCTGGGCTTGGAGCTTTTGGGTCATCTGCAGAGAGAGAGAGAGAGAGAGAGAGAGAGAGAGAGAGAAAGAATAAAAGAGAGAGAGAATATGTATGTGTGTGTGAGTGAGAGAGAGAGAGAGAGAGAGAGAGAGAGAGAGAGAGAGAGATTCACTAAGGGCTGAAGATGGAGAGGCAGTATCTCGGCGAGTGACAAGAACTGAGACCCATTTCAAGTGCTACTATCATTTCAACATAAATAAGGCCGATCAAACTCTATTTTCTATCAGCTCAGTCTAAACGTGTGCCCTTAAAAATAAAAGATTCCAAAGAATGGAGAGGACATGGATGGGGTGCCCAGCTCTAAGCATGACAACTAAATATGTCACTCCCTCCAGGGCTCAGGGAACATCCTGAAGAGTGGGCAGAGAATGTAAGTGTAGGAGGTTGGAGTGGGCACTGTGTCTTCTGCACACAGCAAGGCCACGGTACTCAGGAGCTCACTACAGCTGGGCCACCAGGGTGACTTATACAAGATTGGACCCCTCAGCCTTCCATCCCATGTGGTGCTCATGAAGCTCCTTACCCGTTACACAGGAACTAGGGACAGTGAATAAGTGGTAGGGGGAGAAGTATTGTCTTCAGTCCTGAACCCACAGATAAAATGCCCACACTGCAGTAAACAACCCCCACCTCAGGCTCACACAAGCAACCTTAGTGAAACTCAGTGAGTGAATCATATATATATATATATATATATATATATATATATATATAGAGAGAGAGAGAGAGAGAGAGAGAGAGAGAGAAGCATTGGAGGGAGTTTTTTTGGAAAGAAGAAAGATTTCAGGGGGGGATGGGGAGGTGGAATATGAGAGGGCAATCGTGAGATAGTGACCAAAATTTTAATATATACATATATAAAGTTTCAAAATGAATATTTATTATTTATTTATTTATTTATTTATTTTATTTTTTGCTATAGAAATAGAGTTTATTTAGGGCATGGGGAAGGGGGTTGAGGGGGTAGTAGAGACAAAGAAAGGCAGAGAAAGAGAGAGAGAGAGAGAGAGAGAGAGAGAGAGAGAGAGAGAACATGTGGAGAGAGATAGGAGAGGGGAATGAAGAGAAAAGGGACAGAGGGGGAAGGGGAAGAGAGCAAGAGAACAAGAGAAGAATATTTATTTATTTATTTATCTATTTATTTATTTATTTTTAAGGGAAGAGGAAGATGCTGGAGCCGAATATCAGATGCTCAACACAGAAGAGGTCTCAGAACAATCCCAAAGCACATCCACATTTAAATGAAGACGAGGCAACCGAGAAGGGCTTATGGGAAGGGAGATAAAATCTGCTGACAAGAGACTGAAAGAGACAGTTGGTTGCTCAAGGGAAGAACGCCATCTCAAACAAAAGTATGGCTTCATTTCATTATTATATGAAGTTTAATTAAATATTTCCATTTTCAAAGCCAGACAAATGATTTCCATTATCAAGAGCCTTTGTGGCTGACTTTAAACAACAGTCTGGCAGAACACACATATATATCTTAAGATTTCAAATCCAGGCTCATCTGTAAGGAACAATTCGAGGGTATCAATATCGTGACTGATTTTAGATCATTTCTACCCATCCTAATGATAACACAGGACAAAAGAATCTAGACAATGACCCCACTCGAGTGGGTTTAATTGAAATCTGGTAGCAGAACTAAGGGTCAGACTCTCAAAACATCTTTTCAAGTTGCCTAAGAAGGTAGTAGGGACTAGGCCTCCGGGCTGATGCTTCACAGATCAAATCTCCCTGGACACCCTGATCAGTTCTGGAATGTGCAGGTGACTTAAGGTGGTCTAATGGGGCTACTCCTAGGATACCTAATCTATCTCACTTACCTCTAGCCAGAGCACCTAGTACAGAAGAAAAAACCCTCAGGTTATAGGCGACCTGCCTCCACCAGAAACTGCTGAAGCTGAACCTAGAGCTAGTGAAACTTTACCCAGCCAGGCCTTGGTGACTCTTCTTAGATAATCTTCCAAGAAGTAAACACAAATCAACACATGGTCCTGTAGGCGTCTGGCCATTCTGGCCAGATATTCTCCAGATGAGAAAGTCTTAATCTAAGTGTTAGTCAGTATTTGAATAGTCCGTCAAAATGAAGCTCTTTACAGACTTACATTTTGGTGTTCTTCCTACATACAGGGGGGTATTTGCATTTTCCTTACTAGCTCATGTTTGAGATTAAGGTCTGATAATTTGCAGTCAATTAGCTCTAATTTATAATCAGTGAGATAGACCATGGGTAGGCAGTTAAGGGCTTGTAAATGCAGACAGAGGAAGTTTCCTAAACTCAAGTCTAATTACGCCATCCTTTAATGGTCCCTCGTCTTCCTTAGAATAAAATTCAATTCTATTTTTGCGGCTTTTGCCTTCAGGAGCCTCCAGACATCTGCTCTCCCATGGGTTAAGCCTGCAACCACATTGTTGAACTTCCTTCAGCTCTACTAATAAATTACCTCCTTTGGTCTCTTATGGGAGATACAATAATAGCACTCCAAAATTCTGTTTGTGGCTCAATTTCCAGAATCATGAGTGTATCTGGGTTGCTTAGAAAAGGTGAATTTATGTTGCAGGAATTTAGGAAGATCACGGGCTGAGCTGGAGCTGGGGTGAGGGTATGACATCCGTGTCATCTCAGAAGTCTCTGCAAGTGGAAGGTGAGGGCAGGAGCCAGAGAAGGAAGAAGGGAGGAGGTGGTGGTATCCATGAAAAGACTGTGAGACCATGGAGAAGGAAAACAGGGCATTTCTGAATGGGCTTACCTGCTATACTCGCTAACACACCAATAGGCTTGTGAGCTCTAGAAACACCACGGATCTTTTTTTACCCTGGCAACTCTTCAGCATATTTGGCATGGCATTTTCATGCTCACTTAGCTAATGATTGGAACTGCTCTGCAGGGAGTCTGAGCACATTCGCTGTCCATGCCAATCATAGGAACACTGTTATTTAAGGGCCTGAGGACAGTTTTACAGATGAAGATCCAACTTGACTCCTATGGATAAGATCCTTGTTTATATTGGTATATATAACCCTCCAATACACAACAGAATCTATGAGGTCCATCATCTGCCACGTGTTCTGATAGATGCACCCTAATGGCAGGAGAAGCCAGAAACAAGGTATCTAGGAATAATAAACAGTACCGATTTCATGAGTGATTACTGAGGCATCATAAGAAATTTTGCCTTTCAGGAACAGGGGAAGACATAATCTTAATACATAGATAGAGAGTCTTTTCAAATCCTCACATAAATTTAGTAAGAGAATGAGTAATATGTTGGTATAACAAGAGTTAAAAATGTGATTTTTTTTTTAAATTAACACTTGGCATTGTACCAAAAACTATCCTGAAGAGAGTTAAAAACATCCCACAAGAGAGGGTAGGTAACACCCAGAGAACAAAGGAGTTTGAGTAATACAGAATGGTGGTGCCCCTGGGATAGCAGGAGCTATCTTAACTTTAACATTAATGTTAACAGGGAGGGCATTCCTTAAAGGAGGAATGTAAAATATGTACATTATTATATGAATTATATTATATGCTCATGGCAGCCATCAGCATTGGTGGAGGCCCATGTCCTCTGGCACTGTCCCAGGGGCAGAAACTGTGTCATTCTGTCCCCACCAGGATCATGCCGACCCACCACTCCTAGATGTGTGTGGAGAGCAAGGGACACTGGGGAGGAAATAGGAAGATGTACAAGCTGCTCAGAAACAAATTTCTTCCTGCTGGAAGTCTTTCCCAAGACTGAAACATTCTGCTGGCCAAGTGTCAGCAGTTGCTACATAAGACAAGCACATTTAAATGGTCTGGTGGCTCAGCTCCTGTGGTTGCAAACAGCCCAAGGAGATAGCTTTGGATCAAGGCTAAGTTCTCTATAGCTCTTGACTTCATGGGAATTGAGGATGACAAGAATGACTGTGGATAATCAACATTCATAAAGAAAAACTAAATTGGGGTAAATATTTACGTAGGTGTTCAACCTAATTTTAGAGAGAGAGTAATGTTACTGACATAAACTGAAAGAGGTGCTTACCTAAGGCTGTGATTGGGAAAGGGTAACTGGGAACTGCTCAGCCATGGTCAGGACTCAGCTTCTTATTCCAAGTGGCAGCTAAACTGATAATGATGTCATCACTATTTAAATGTACATCCATATGGCACCCTCTTCCCTGTGATTAGTTGTAACAAGAAACTCATGGAGGCCGGCACTGAGGTCATTACCTCAGTGGGTGACATAAATAGACACAATGCCTTCAATATTGCCTGACATGTTCCTCAATATTCCTTGGAAAATTAAGTAATTAAAAGATGCATCCACTATCAAGAAGAGTCACCCCAGAGGACCTCTGAGCAGCATGTGGCTGAGAAATGGCTGAATTGCAGCGGCTGAATGGAGCAAACCAAAGGACTTACAGCCAGGGTGCAGAAAGCAGAAGGACGATGGCTCATATTATCATTTGTCCCAAGCATTACTGAAAATGATTGGCATCAGGACTGGAAAGAGAGTTCAGTGCTTAAGAGCACTTGCTGCTCCTGCAGAAGACCTGGGTTCAGTTCCCAGCATCCACGTATCATTTCAACAAAAGGATTGTAGTATAGTTATACAGACCAGTGTTTATCGGCATTCAGCCATTCTTCCAGCTTTAAGACTATGGTTGAAATGACATATTTGGCTCTTCTGTTTGTACAGACACAATCATGGGTAACACCAACATACAAATCACTCCACTATATTATTATGTAATCAAACAGCTCTGTAATATCTAATTCTGACTATCCTATTTTTCTTGTTAGTTGAGTAGCCCACATTTTTCTGAGAATTGTCAATGGCTGAATTAATCTACACATTCACACATTTTAAATTCCGTGTTTTGTTTTTTGTTTTTTGCTGTAACTACCTTCCCTAATGACAGACTCTGGTGGCTTGACACTAACACACCTGTGTGATTTTCATTTCAAGACTGAACAATGGTCTGTGGCCTGAAATAACTAACAGCATTAATATAACTTATTTGAACTCTCAAAATCCCACACATTCTTAACCCCAAGTAGTTACCAGCTAAGGCAACACACTTAACACTTTCTCATTTGAGTAAATGTTTGCCCAAATTCCAAATAATAAGTGATACAAAAAAATGTCATGAACAAAAACATCATTAAGAAAAGCTAATGGGCTCAAGTGTTAGTTCAGTTGGCAAATGCTTGCCTTACAGTAAGCTTGAGGACCTGAGCTCATTCGCCAGAATCCACAGAGAAGAGCCAGGAGTAATAGTCAGCACCAGCAATCTCAGTCCTGGGACGGTAGAGACAGACATCTCCCTGGGGCTTACTGGACAACCAGCCCTGACAACTTAGTGAGCACAAGGCCAAGGAGAGACCCTGTCTCAAAGAACAAAAACAAAAACAAAAACAAAACAAAAAACAAAACAAAAAAACAAAAAAACAAAAAAACAAAAAAACAAAAAAAAAAGAAAAACAAAATAAGATGGCACCCAAGAAACAACAGTAGATGTTGGCCTTTGGCTTTTGACTTCCATACATATGCATACAACTACACACACACACACACACACACACACACACACAGATAGAGAGAGAGAGAGACATATGCAGAGACAGACAGACAGACACACATACATAGACACACACACACACACAGACTGACCGACCAACAGACAGACACAGAGAGAGAGAGAGAGAGAGAGAGAGAGAGAGAGAGAGAGGGAGAGAGAGAGAGAGAGAGAGAGACATACGCAGACAGAGACAGATAGACACACACACATACATAGACACACACACACACA
>JANHMN010000020.1:31387329-31448747 GCA_030674055.1 Rhabdomys pumilio
ACAGAGAGAGAGAGAGAGAGAGAGAGAGAGAGAGAGAGAGAGAGAGAGAGAGAGAGAGAGAGACATACGCAGACAGAGACAGATAGACACACACACATACATAGACACACACACACACAGAGACTGACCAACAGACAGACAGACAGACAGACACACACACACACACACACACACACACACACACACACACAAACATACACACACACACACAGGTAAACATACACATAAAATAAGGAGATCCAAACCATTCGCCTTAAGTAGTCAATAAAAATACTACTTCCAAAAGAGCATGCAATGTTTTGTAGAATGCATTCATAACACAAAATTTATAACCTACTTTTCCCTTAGTTAACATTATTGGCTATTTTGTCTGATTCTGGTCTTGGGATTGAAACTCAAGATCTTGAGAATACTAGACAGTGTCTCCCTCACTGAGCTCTAACTCCAATCCTCAGAGTGGCTTTAAATTTCAATAAATGCATATGAACAGCCTCCTTTTAACAGATTTGGAGTATTCTAATAGAAAACAATTCAGACTACCACAGTCACTTCAAGAGAACCGGTTCAACTATCTGAAGATTAATCTCAATTCGATGTCAAAGTAATATTCTCCATTTGTAAGATTTTCCATAATAGGCAAATCCATGGCCAAAGAAAGCCGATGACTGATTGTCAGGGACTGGGTCGAGGTTCTGCCCTGCATAAGGAAAGCTTCTCAATTGGGGTCATCTTCAGTTACGGAATACCACTGCAATGGCAAACTATGAGGCCAAAGGCAGGCAATTCTGAAGAAGGGTTTTAGGAAAAAACAGGTCTTGGATGTATTGATTTTAAGCACAAATGCACAGAAAGTTCTGGAAAAAGTAGTGGAATCTAAAAAAAAAAAAGAGCAATTATCTGGTTGTGCCAGGAAAGTATGAGTCGACTTCACAGGTGGACTTACCTTGAACATCAATGATCTGGATGAAAGACCAGATACCTGTAGGTTCATTAGACCAACAGAAAGAGGTCGGGGGAGGACAATGTCAGAGGCGCTGATCAAAGCTCAGGTCAGGCACTTGCTTCAGCCAAATGTTCCATGCTCACTTTGTGAACTCAAGTAGCAGGCCAGACAAAGGAAGTTAAGAATAGAGGTGGCCCAAGGCTGGACACATGACACTTGGAGATTTCCAGCAAGTAGCACCCCAGAGCAGCCATGGCTTCCATGGCTAAGCTAAGGCATTTGCACACATTTCACAGATTTGAAATATAAGAATAAAGATGATATCCAATGTCACCCTTATTATTATATTACTATTTCATGATCCTTAAAAGTTGGAGCCAGGAAAAGGCTCAGTGGGTATAACTTGCTGTGCAAGCCTGATAACTTGAGTTTGCACCCCTAGAATTCAGTTAAAAGCTGGATACAAAAGCAGACATGTCTGTTGTCCTAGAGTGTTCTACCAGGAGAAAGGAGACAGAAGAATCAACACAGGCTTTGCAGTGGACACTGGAGGACAGTCAGAAGTACACAATGGAAAAACAGTAAGAGACTGTTTCAAACCCAGTAAAGGTGAGGCCAGATAGCCGTGAGTTTCCCCTGACCCCCACATGTGTGCCCTGGCACACACATGCCTTCATTCACATAGACACATCATGCACACAAACAAAAAAGGGAAACATTACACATTTTACATATATGCATCCAGAGGAAACTGGCAAGAGAGCCCCTTTAGGAAGTGCCATGGTCCACTCAATGAACCTTGTAGCAAGGGCCTCGTGAGTTGTTTCCCAGATAATGGACTAAACAAAGGCTGTGTGCATCTCACTGGAGTTGAACCCTTTGATCTGATGGGAAGCATCCAGACAAGCTTGGACTCTCCTGGAGAAACAGCAACTCAACCAACTCTATCCATTCCACATCAGGAGCAGCAGTCACCTTTGTTCTTCGCCTTCCTCCGGGGATGGCTAGGTAGCACCTTGCCTCCTAATGGGCCTCCTAATGGGCCCCACTGGAGTAGAGGGTCTAGTATTGGTCACTTTAGATACAATCTAGGTCACTGGGTCACCCCTGCCTTCCCGACCATATTTTGAGCCTTTTTGTTTGAGCACTCACATAGTGGAAGGCTTTGCATTTAATCATCCAGGTCACATATAGGGAGCATGTTTCTCTGGTGAAGGGGTGTGTAGTCTGAGATGTGGTTCCACCTGTCACTCAAGGGCAGATAGAAAACACCAACCACACACACAGACTAACCTAGCTCATGTCTGGAGTGCAGGCAGGGTACCAGCTGATGCTAGTTAATTCTTATTTCCACCGTTGACTCAATGCTAATCACTTCTGCGACAGTGATCATCTTCTTTAGTGTTAGGCGAGGTTTGGATTCAAATTTACAAAAAATGAATTCATGTTTCCAAAGAGGTTAGGACCAAAAACATCAGGAAAGGAGTAAGCGGCTGTCATTCAAAATGACCCCACCAAATGCATATGCATCATATGTTAGCCACCGGCAGGGACAGGAGTAGGGAAACCACAAATAGGAAGGCAAACGGTGGTTACTCGAAGGTTGTCTGCATGTCTCTGTCCCTCAGGAAGTAACAATCACCAAGCTTTCATGAACAGGGACATCTCCAAAAGCTTACAAAATTTCCAAGAGGCATCTACAACAGAGATTTAAGTAATATGCCCAGCAAATAATGTTGTCAGGATATTTAGAAAATCTAAATTTTCTAATTAATAATTAATTAATTATTATTTATTAATTAATTTCTAATTAATATTTAGAAATCTAAATTTTCTAAATATCCTGCTTCATAACGTAAAATAAGTATAAATCATTCAGACTAGGTTTGGAGGCAATGGGATTCCTCCTGTCTTGGTTTCCTGAGGGCTAGTGTTACAGGCCTCCATGCTCACTCCTGAGCCACTCTTAAAGTCAGTGAAAGGTAGAACACTGCACTCAGAAGGGAGGCACAGAGCCTACTGAGATAATTCAATACACAAAATAACACTGCTGGCCTCTAACCTGCCACCTACAGAAATAGGTAGGAAGCCAACAATGCTTCCTGCCGGATCAGGAGACAAAAGACCCAGCAGCCAGTGAGCCACACTTCCTGGCTAAGGAGTCACATAGGAGAACAGACTATGGAAAGTCTCCAGAGGTCAATGCTACTGGAGCCCAGACCAGAATTCCACAGAGAGATCTGAGCTGCACGTGGCTGCCCCCAACCCTGACTTACTCCCCGAGAACAGTTGGCACGGGGGATTTGGGGCCCAAGAGGCCCGTGCCCAGGCTATTTTGAGATCCCTGGCACACAGAAAGTGGACAGGTGCCAAGAAACAGCTCTTAAATGGCAGTATTTTATATGCTTCATATATTAGTATTTTAGATGATGAAAAAGTATAGCGTTGACTTGGCCATGCCATTTGATATACAAGTTAAAAATACCAGTTCACAAAACCACCGCAGGCAACGTGGGCCAGCTGTGAGACATAAATTGGCCTTATGAGGAACATGCTCTAGTGTCACTCTTGTTAATGACTTTGAGACCTAAAGTTTACCCTTGTGAGATGACAATACAGAAAGCCAACTATGAGGCTTGGGTTCTGTGGCTCTCTTATTCCCCATCTTTATCCTGTGACATTCCCAGGGGGAATTCAACATCATAACCCTCAGAACCTGCTCCCTGCTGAACAACACAGTGGGGACAAGGGAAAGGAGAAAATTTCAACTAGATAAGGGTCACTTATTAGGTACATCATGAATGGAGGAAGAGAATAACTTTGCTCCAATGGGTCACCCTGGCCAGTCCCGGAGAGTGCCAGGGAAGATACTCTGAGTTCAAGAGGCTGCTGACTCAAGTGACGTCTGTCAACACAACATTCCGACCTTGACTGTGGCTGACTGTGTTGTACCCAGGAGGAAAAAAATAAACCCATGCAGGTGTCAGGACAATCAACAGGGAAAGGAAATTTATTAGTAAGGTAGGGTTTTGTTATGAAAAAAGTACATATAACACATACACATATTTTTTTACACACACACACATACACACAATTTTCCTCATAAGAACTGTATAATGGACTTGCTTAGCAAGTGTAGAGCCTTCTATTTGATCCCCAGCAGTGCTGGGGGTGGGAAAGAAATCGACTCAGATTCAATGGTTTAAACAATCAAAATTGATTCCTACATTTTGGAATGTGTAAGGTCTAAGCATCTGGTGCCAGTGGGACTGACTCCTTCTGAGCCTGGGTTTTGGTATGTCCTTGCCCTTTCTTGGCATTTTCTCTGTGTGAACAAAGCAATGGTGCTTCCTTCTATTACAGAGGCACAGACAGCCATATTGGATGAGTCTTCACCTGAATTGCTCCATTTGAACTTATTCCCCTCTTTCAGAAGCCTATTTCCAAATATGTTTCTTACTTTGGAAGCTGGGGTTTTAACACAAGAATCACGGAGCCAGCAGACCACTGTTTGCAATGTCCTCTTTCCAATAAATGGGTCTATGACTACTTGGCATCTGCTTTCAGAATGCACATGAATATAGATTCTGTGTCTATCTCACGCTGTACATAGCCGAGACTGCCAACTGGATCTGGATACAGTGCAATTCAGAAGGGGAGTTAATGTGAAAGTTTGGGAGAATAAATGTGCATTGCTCCTGTCTTGAGCAAACACCATCTAAAACACGGTCCACAAAACTATGAGGGTTTTCTTTGTAATAGACACTGTGGTCATTCCATTCTTGTAATAACGAGACCTGAGACTCTTTCTCCACTTTACAGATGAGGAATCTGAGGCTTAGAGTGCAACAACTTGAATGAAGGTAAAAGATATTGAAGTTAGGGGTATACAACTTGTATGTTCACAGATACACACACACACACACACACACACATATGTACAACATATATAGTGAAATACATATATATACACTCAAATATATATATATATATATATATATATATATATATATATATATATATTCCAAATCATTTGTGGTGAACTAATTTAAATAAAGGTCAATCATTTAATCAGAGGATTCAAAATTTAGAAACGATGGCTTACAAAAAAGATGAGTCACAGGAAGCTGGAAGCTAGACACAGATGTTTGCAGAAGAATGACAGACAGCAGAGAAACAAGAGCACTATCACAGAACAGAGCCCAACAAAAAGGGAGAAACAAGAAAAGCTAGAGACTCTGAGCCATCTGGGACTACCCTTTTGGGAAAGAGAGGCCAGGGTAGCCCCCAGCAGGGTAGCCTCTATGCCATAGCCCAGTGAATCACTATTCCCCATGCACAAGGTTAAAACCAAATTACATGTAGACAGAAGACCACTCTGAAGAACACCATATAAAAGTCATGATAGTGTCATCTATAAATACTTGCTGGTATCAATAGCTTTAAATTATAGGTTGGCATTTGGGTTTATTAAGGAAGATCCTTCAGATGCATTAAAAATCTGTTTACCTTCGGTATTGATTTTTTGATAAATATATTATCCGGAGAGGTTCTGCACAGCGATTTCTCTGGCAGAGCTGACATTTATTCAATGATATTTGCTTGACTGAATTAAGTAGCAATATATGCTCATCTATCTTTGCTCTATCTGGGAAATTATCTTATCAAAGTTGAGCAAATATTTTATAGAAATCTTAGGGTCTGACATAATATAAAGCTGAGGCAAAGATCTAGCTGTCCAAGACCTTGGAGTTATGCATTAATTCCTCACACCCATTTATACCAAAGCACTACAATGTTTCTAAACAGTATCTTACTCAAGTGTTTGAATGTTTTAAGGTGATATTTCTTTAAAGAGTTAAAAACATCATTATTGTCTTTAATTTTAAATGACTTTCTTCTCTGATAACTTATACTGGGACTAGTGGATACTCTCAGTACAAGTATGGCAGAAGCTGATACTACGTACTTCTTTCTACAGGCATCTTCACTCAGCCACATAAAGTCCTGCTTCCAGCATCCTCCTTCCTCAATACAGGAAAAATCCAGAGAAATCTTCTTGGGTTTTTCTCATGTCCCATGTAAATAACTGCTTTGAGGAAAATCTTGGGAAATGTGTTGAAGATGTGAGAGTCACCTCAGCCTAGATGTATGTGTGGAGAGCCCCTAACAGGTTCTCCCTCCCGTGTGAAACCACCTTGGATCATAGAAGATATGAAAAAATAAGAATTCTAAGCCTTACACTAGGAGATCCACTTCTCAGAGCATCTGGGTTAACACAGAGACGCCTGCCTGTATCTCCAAATTTAACAAAATCTCAAGAGTTCTGTTTTCACTAGAAAACCTTAAGTCTTAAGCGAAGGATCTAGATGACAAGGCCTACTTAATTCAGACATATTGAAATCTCAGAACTCATCCAGCAAGTCAATAGCCATTTGTAGACAACCATTTTATTTGTTCTTATGAAGGAGCATACAAAGAAAACGACAGTGTCTTATAAGAATGTAATCATGGCTTAGCTAGGAGTGTGACACAACTGCAAATTGAGGCTTATTGCCGACAAAGCCTTCTACTATGATGCACACACACACACACACACACACACACACACACACACACACACCCCAAACTCAAGTTCCCCTTAAAAAGCAAATCCCTTGGTCACAATTTATTTTTCTTTCTTGTTTATTCATTTTGCTAGAATATTGAATGGGTTTTATTGTGACACATTTGCATATATCCACCACAATACCTTCTTCCTATCTGCCACCTACTTTCCACACCCTCCACACACACATGTCACTCCCACCCCAGTTTGTTCTTCTATTGCCCTGTTCGTATCTTATCTGTTTTGGTGCACATGTATACATGTGTGCTTAACCAACTTTCTTTTCCAATTCTCAAGCTTACACCCATTCCTACAAATTATCTTCTGTTCCCTTTCTTTTCAGTTTTCTGGATGCAAGTCCCTTCATACAGAAAAGCACTGCACTTAAGAATTGAAAATCAATCATCTTTCCACGGCGATTGGTACAAATAACAAGAATAGCCACAAATGTAGCAAATACCATGGCTCTAACGAGCTTTGTAACAATTCTTAACTTTGAAAGGTATTATTGAGCTTGTCAAATAAAAAAATCCTAGGAGTCTCTTCTTTAATATACTTGAACTAAATATAAAGCAGTCAAGAGAGATAGGAAAAAAAAAAAAAAAAAAACCACATTTACCTAAATCATGAGATCCTTCGGAGCTAGGAATCCTTTTAAAATTCCTTTCCCTTTGTGTTAGTGGAGACACAGAGAGGAAAATGAAACTAGACTCTTCACTTCTTATGATGACCTCAGGAGTCTGTGGTCAAAGTTTACCCTGCTGGCTGAAACCAGATCTGACCTCTGGGATTTACTCTGAACCAAACCAAGGTTAGGATTGGCCTGTCACTAGCTCCCCTAGGATGGTCAGTGTACTAGGAAATCTCTGTTCTGTGCTTGGCTTGGGATGACTCCATAAAGAAAATATTGATCTTGTCTACTGAAGATTACTGAGGCCAGATGACTGTATGCAGTGCAAGGATAAATAAAAATTCTCCACAGTCCCAAACAGGCCACAGGCATGGAGAATATTCATTGCCTTACTTAAGAATCTGCATCTGAACCGGAAGTTAAGCCAGACACCCAGGGCCTGGAGCAGTGGTCCCAGTTCAAGGCTGAAGGATTGCACATCTCCACCTGCTGGGGAATTTGAGGAATTACCAGGATCAGAAGGTGCAGCTTGGCAGAATCCTTATCAGAAGGAACTGAACACAAAGTGCTACCTTTTCTGGGAGATAAGACCATGCTTACTCCTGTCAAGCGCAGCTATGGCTTTTAGTCAACAAAGGTTGAAATGCAACAGTGTGATGTTTCTGGTTGTTGTTTGGTTGGTTGCCAAAGTCAACAGCTTACGAACAAAACGGGGTCATTTCATATTCATTTCAGAGATAGTCTATCTCTCTGTGAAGGTAATGGGTTCATTCTGAAGTTGTACTTGAGAAAGAAGCTCTCCATCTTGGAGGACACAAAATCAGCGCCCGACTACAGTAGGCATACCTCAAGAACATAACTTGAAAAACCTAGTAGGTCATAAAACAAAGTCGATGTGAACAGGAAACAAAATTGTGGGCTGCAGGAAGGTGAATGAGAGTGGTAGGAAGATCTGAGGTGGGGGCTGGGTCAGTACTGATTGGGTACACGTGTGAAACTGTTAAGGGAAAAATATAACTAAGAAAAGAGAGAATCAATGAATTAAGAGATCATCTATTTCTTTCTCCCCAAGCTTACAGCATAAGAGCTGGAGAAAACTGTCAAAATCACCAGCTTCCTAGGGGCTCTTTCCTTAACTATATCACCAAAAAAAGTCAGTGTTCATCTGCTCTACCTCTGAAATATCAGCAAATCCAATGAGAACACAGATCTTTCCTCTAGAAATAAATCTGTTCCCTTCCATGAGTGGCCTATGGATGGGGGTGAGGGACAAATCCACCTGTGGGGTGAATTGTTATTGATTCTTACGTAATCTCCATCGAGCACCATTCCCAGCTCTCTCTGAAACGTGTTTAGTCATCTTTATACTACCTTGTCCCTATACATTTCATAATAGAAAAAGATGAGCTGATTTTATCATGACACTATATACGACAGCTCGCAGTTAAAAGGCTCAGAAGGGGTACTACTGAATGAATTTAGATGGGCAGGTTCATATATACGTTTAAATAATTCATTTTATCCAGCCTCCTATTCCTTAGAAATCTTATATTCAATTTCAAATATATGAATATTAATCCTATTTTCCAATTGTTCTGGAGCATGAGATTTCATAAACCCAACCTTCACAGGATTATTAACATCCACACATGGTTATGTTGCCTGCTAAGATGCCATTCTGTGTGTATTATTTTATTTGACGCTCTAGTGAAATGTATTTGTTAGTATAAAGAACTTCTCAGTAACAGAATGAACTATTTATATTATCTTTATTCAAGGAGAAAGTGAATTATCATCCCCAGGGGTATCCTTTATGCAGTTTCTAGAACTCCTTTCCCTCTTTTCCTTGCTGGCTTCTCTGCTAACTATAAATTGAGGTAGTCATGTCTTAAGAAAGCCTTTCACAGTACTTCTCAGAGAGTCTACCAGGACCTCCAAGGTCCCTGAGATCCTTTCAGGGAACCTCAAATAAAACTGTTTCCATGATAACAGAACACTTGACAGTCCTGTTCCCACATTCCTCTCACCTCTTCACAGGTACAGTGTTGCTCTGCTGCCCAAGGGAATGGATGTTCATTCTCCTTGTGTTCCCCACCCCCACTCCCTGACTAGTTTTAGTATGTAATCCAAAAGTTAGCAGTAGGCATTATCCACACTGTTGACATTGACAATAGCTCTTTAAATCTTTCAAAAAAAATACTTCCCGGCTATGAAAGGCATCCTACCACTGAAGAGTCTGAGATTCATTTCCCAAATCTTCAGAGGTGGAATACATAGTTTATTTTCTTCCCAGGCACCCTGCAGTTGGCCCAGTGTGAAGTGTGGAGGACAGTGGTACTGCTATAATCTGTTTTTTGTTGTTACCACAGAGACCACAGACTAGATATTTTTATAAAGAAATGCTCATCTCCTATGACAGTGAAGGCAGAGGAATTCAAACCTGTGCCACTGGTACCTGTGGAGGCTTTGTGCTATGTCACAGCACTGTAGAGAACATTACAGAGTGACAGTAAGAGGCCATGTCTGCTTGGGGCCATGCAAACCCCTCTGTGGGGCTATACTCTCAGAACTTCAAAGAACCTTAACCTCCCCCAAGAGTCTACCTCCAAATACCATAGAACCAGCCTATAAAGCTAGGAATTCGTTCCAGCATGTGCCACTCAGCATAAAAGATCCTCAATGCTTCCACAGTCGACAGCCAAGACAGGAAGAAGCAAGAAAACATGGTAAAGCTTATCCTGGATCAACAAGCTTCGTTCCATCCCATCAGTCAAGGCAGATGTTTTTGTGTATAAAATAGGCAACACAGATGCCCAATACCCCAATGCATCTAGGAGACAGTGAAGCAATTATCCAGATCTACTGACAACTGCAAAGGCTACATGTGCTGTCAGCTCATCTCTTTTCACAACGATCCAACACTACTGCTTAACTACCACAGGAGCTCCATCAGCTCTCAGCTCCCCTCTGCCCGTCATTTACTGAGCCTTATTCACCTGCATAGTCTCTTCTTTGATCTCACCATACAAATTTCAGGAAATGCGGGAATAGATTTGGCTGTGACCCACTCAAGCCTACATGTTTAAGATTGTTTTCCTCAAAACAACAGAAAAACAGTGTAAACAAAATATTAGTGAATGCTTGCCCAAATTAGCATAGTGCTATTGTCTAAAACAGGAACTTTATATACTGTAGTGGGATATTTTCCCCACAAGTTGGGAGGAGCTAATGTGGGAGGAGTAAGGAGAGGAAGATGAGAAGGTGGAGGCAGAGGATGTAAGAGCCATGGAAGATCATGCATGTATGGAGAGCAGTCCTGGGTAACAACTTATATCTCAAGGTTAGATATTTGGACACACATATAATTGTGTGGCCATCTTGTTTATTGAGCATTACCAAACATATAAAGCCTTTGGTCAATCATTAAGCATTAGAGTCTCATTTCTACTCAGTGCTACATGGATGGTGGGATGGTCTGGGCTCAGCCAAACCTTACGGAGACAGCAGGGTAGTTTGGCAGAGCCATCTCCCATGATGGCATCTCATGGGTGCCAGGGCCGGTGTTCTGTCCCACCTGAGCCAGTGGCTTGAGCCGCAGCAACAAGCGAGAACACACTGCCACTCGTGGCCTCAGGCCTTGCCTAGTCAGGAATATGGTGGCCCCGTAACAACAAGCAAGAACAGGTGTCACAGATTTAAAATATTACTGCAACAATATACTCTGTCTTTATTTGACCAGTGTTTTAACAGCCAGTTAGACATAATAAATTATGCCATAGACAAATCTTTGAACCTTTTCAGG
The DNA here is from genome assembly GCA_030674055.1 of Rhabdomys pumilio. Taxonomy (NCBI): domain Eukaryota; kingdom Metazoa; phylum Chordata; class Mammalia; order Rodentia; family Muridae; genus Rhabdomys; species Rhabdomys pumilio. The sequence goes on from JANHMN010000020.1 coordinate 31,398,314, forward strand.
TGACCAAGGTCCAGATCAATTAAAATAAATTAACGTTATTTTTAAAGATCACTCTTATTATTTTGATTTGTGTATCTGTGTGAGCAGTCCCCAGGAGTGCCTGAAGAGGACATCAGATTCCCTAGTGCTGCATTTATATGCAGTTGTAAAGTTGTACTCCATGGATCCTGGGAATTGAACTCTAGACCTCAGCAAGAGCAAGCAACAAATGTTCTTAATCACTGAGCCATCTCTCTCACCCAGAAATTAACATTCCTGTCTGAACTGACTCATCTAGGTCAAGTAACAAATTCATCCATCAACGGTGGAAAGACCCAATGACCTCCCGGCTGAAAGATACAAACTGTATCATTTTGTTTCCCAAATAACATGCATTGATTGCAAAGCTAGAAAGGTCACTTGTCATCAGCTCAGTGGTTGACCTACTGGCAAATTGTATCCTGTCACTCCGCAGGACTCTGAGAAGTAAAAGACACTTTGTTTATAGAGAACAATTAGGGAGGTAGTGGTGTTTTCACAAGGTGAGAGATTCCAGGATGGTCCTTATGCTCAACAGCAAAGTGAAGAGCAAACATACGTCTTGATAATAAATGACTAGATGAGGATTTTAGAATTTCCCAAGACCAAGTCCAGAAATTCCAGTTTCCTAGATTTAAAAGCATGGTATCAGACACAGCCCATGTCTTCAAGTCCATTAGTAAAGATGTCAGTATTGAATACATTCTCTACAATTAGCAATGGACAAAAGACAGCGTCTTCAACGCTGGGGCTGGAAAGATGGTTCACTCAGTAAAGTGCTTGCTGTACAAACATGAAGGCCTGAGTTTGAATCCCCAGCATCCATGTAAAAGCCAGGGAATGATATCATGCATTTTTTATCCCAGCAACAGGGAATCAGAGAAAAGAAAGTACCCCAGGGTTGCTGGTCAACCTGTCTAGCCAAGCCTAGCTCCAGGATCTGTAATAGACTGTCTCAAAAATGGAAGGTGGAGACGTGATAAAGGAAGTCACTCAATGCCAATCTCAGGTCTTTACAGAAACACACACAGTGTGCACATGCATTTGCCACACATGAACACATATACACAGAGAGAAAGAGATAGTTCTGTGGTAGGCAACTAAAGCATACAACTAAAGACCAACCCCTTGAAGGACAATTTTTCATTTACATCATCATAAAAGCACCACTATCTGTAATAATATGCTACCTCAAGTATGTGATGGGGACACTTACTGCCACATAATCAGATGTTTGAATTTGTCCACCCACCAGATAGAGGCCCTATGATCGTCCAGCAGACAATTAATTAAATAGCCATATTTATTTTTCTTCCCACCATTTAAGCTTTGGAACAGTGCATTAAAATATAATTTGTCACTATCTAGAATGAAGTATTGGCTAACTAGGCATTAAAGTCCACTTACTTAAAATAATGATCTGCATAGCATACTCATTTCCTAGAGTTTGCCAAGAAATAGACAGGAGATTTCCTATACTTAGTCTTCCTCTTCTGAAGAGGGCAAAAACACATGCAAGTACAAATTCAAAGAATAAAGCCTCACAATCCCCATTTTTATGCACTTTCTTCCGATGTGTCAGTCAGTCAGCAAGGTATTTACCGACAGGGATGCATAGTGTTATACTTGATACATCAACTGAGACCTAAGACCAGAGCATGAAGGACTTGTCCTAGTTTAGATAGTCCTAGAATTATATCCCTGAAATTAGTTGCCCCAAATTGGTGTTACATAAATCCCTGGGCTCTGAGGAACCTCTCTGGCAGTGACCAAGAACTGAATCACAATATGCTGAAAAAGGGAAGCAGGACTCAGCTCTCACTGTTTGAAGTGTAAATATTTTTGTGCAGTTTGACAGCATTTGCCTAAAATGCATCAGTGGATAAAATTCAGGTCGGCGAGGTGTGCTGCCAATCCACCCCAACCACATGTTCTTCTCTTTCCCCACATTTACCCTGCCGATTTTGCTTAACTCAGGAGTTCAAAAGAGTTGAAGAGTCATTATACTTATATATACTTCACCTAGCTTTAATAATTGTTAAGATACTCCTATTGGCATGTCTGCTTTGCACACATGCACACACACATGCACATGCACACGAGTGTGTATACACATACACACACTTTTTCACTTATTTTCCTACTGTGCAGACATAAGCACTTATGGTCCTTTAAATTTGGCATAATATCTCATAAGATCGTGGACATTTTACATAAGTGTTTTTTTCTTCAGTCTTTATTTTCCAGTCAGAGATCATATGACATCTCTGATACCCTCATCAGAAAATCTGAGTTTTCAGACAAGGAGGGGCCTCTGTGGGAAAAGCACTTGCCATGCACTCCTGACAACCTGAATTCCGATACCTAGGACTCAGGTAGATATGGGACACATTGGTCAACATGTCACCTGTAGTTCCAACACTTCACCATGGGAAGGCAATTGTTGGAAGATTCTGGCCACTAGCCTGGCATCTACAGTAATGAACAGGAGAAACCCTGTCTAACAAGGTGCCTAAGGTGCCTGCCTGCATATCTACGTGCATACACATAAAACACACACACAGTATTGACAACTTGAATTTCCATCTTCATGTAGTCAATACTCTCTCTTTCCTTTGCCAAAGATCAGGAATCAAATCATCTCCCTGTATCTCTTCTTATAGGGACTCAGGAGAGTCTCTAACAGTGTTTACTCAGATAGCTGGGAATATAATTTACATAAAGACCTGGGTTTAGAGCCCAGCACCCACATAAAAATGAGCACAAGAATGTGAGTCCCAGGGATTTGGTGGCTGGCCCATCTAGCCAACATGTGATGGTGATGTCCAGATTCAGTAACTGACATAAAAAGACAAAAAGAGGGGCAGGGGGAATGATGAAGCATATCTGACACAAACTTCCGGTTTTTCCATATACACCTACATACATTCTGGAAACACTTCTTTCCCCACATATATACACATACCCCTACACCCACATGTACTCTACACATCTGTGCACACACATACAAGCATCTCTGAGGTCCCCATTTTGTCTCTTCTCCTCAAAATGCATGGCTGCTACTCATACCATCGACAGCTCCAAGGCAGTGTTAGCATGCTCACACTCTCTCCCAGCACTCTGTCTCTGTCCAGGACCACCTCTGTGTAATGCTCCAGCCTTAGTCGTGTATCTGTGGGCCTTTCTTCTAGAAATCTTCTGTTTCTCCACACTTAGCTTCGGAAGGGAGTAACCTTGTCAGGCTCAGGGCAGCCAAATAGTATCACATTGCTTCCTCAGCACTGGGTTGCCTGGGTTCAGGCTTGTCCCTATAAACTCAGTACCTAGAGCTGTGCTTTGTGCATGATGTGGGATGAAGGACAAAGATGGAGCCTCAGTCTGCCCTGATTTGAAGTTGGGAGTCCGATCCTAGACCTCCTCACTTAAATGATCTTCACACTTTAGCAACTCTGGTCAGGGAAGTCCTGAGCCACATCTGAGGGACTGTGAAATAGCTTCTGAAACAGATGGTTGAATGTGAAAGACATGAGCCTCAGGCCACACAGAATATCCACTGAGATTCCTACTTTGGCTGTGTCAAGGCTTACCAGGACTACCACTTACCTGCATCCAGGCTCTACCCAGATAGAGCAATGCCCTCCTACCCCAAGCCTGTCTGACCACACACATGCATTCACAGACAGACAGGTACTGACCAATTTCCCTAGGCCCTGGAGACAAGCATCTAGGCCTCAGGGTCTCTTGTGCTGGGAAAATGGTCTTACAATTTGTTAACCCCAGTTTGTGTTTTCTGTTAGGAATGTGCTCAGAAGACGAATGGAGCTATCTCTGGATCTCACGTCATAACCGATGGTCCTGTTCCTGAATACTTATTCAGAGTAGGTTCTACATTTTTTCATAAGTAGGTCATGTTTAGCATCAGCCTTTCCCTGTAGAGCAGAAGGTGGAACAGAAAGGCCCCTACCACTCTCCAAATTATCAGTGTGCTATTCTGGAGCCAAGTATAACAAGCATACCGTCACCTAACTTCTCTGATCCTCATCTGTCTCTCTTTCCCCTACTTCTCTACTCCAATGAAGGCTCCATTTGCATCATCTGCAACATTTGGCCTCTCTGTTTATTCTATTGCTTGGCCTCCCATCTCTCTGATAATGCCATCTTGAATAATTTTACAGGAAATTAAGCAAGAAATAAAACTATTACAGTGCTTATTTATATACAGAGGCTGTTTCGTATACTTTTGTGGCAAATATATTAAACAGAGTTAATCACTATTCTTACGTTTTGTGAATTTCCAAGTATCCAAGACTGGAATTTAGAAGAACTTGAATGGAAAACACCTGTTGACTGCTTAGAAGACACTGCTGGCATACGTGGTTACAAGCAATGTTGTGGCTTCCACTGGCCCAAATGAAACAAGTTAACCAGCAAGTGTAGCAGTGTTGGGAACAGTATCAATCTTAATTTCTAAGGCTTTTACATAGAAAGACAGAGTCACTGAAAGGGTCTGGGTCATGGAAATAGCAACATTGTCTTAGTTTCTTTTCCCCTTGGCTATGATGTTTCACACTCTGAAAACAGCAACTTCAAGGAGAAAGGCTTTACACCGACTTCCAGAGTTCAATGGGGCAAGTCTTCGGATAGAAGTACCTATCCTAGAATAAAGGGGGAAAGGAGCCATTGCTGGGGTTGGGGAGCAACAGAGGGGAGAGTAACAAGGTCCAAGTGATCTGATGGGGAAGTGAGAAAAGCAGGGTGGATGGAGGAACTCTACTGAAGGAAGAACTGAGACGAGTCCAGAAGAAGAAAGGAAGAGGGTAAAATAGACTTGATGGCTATACACATAACATTATGTGTACAGCTCTGAAACACACACATAGTATTATCTAGAATGAAAAGACTATATTTATTTATTTAGGAATACACACATACACACACACACACACACACACACACACACACAGCATACCACTACTACTACCATGACCACCACCATCAATTAGTGAAAAGAAGAAGCCATGAATTTGAAAGATAACAAGGACCATCTCATATCTGAGAAGATTTGGAGGAAGAAAAGGGCAGAAGAAAATTATTTAATATAATTTCCAAAAAAAGAGAAAAAAGAAATTTAAGTGGTCAAAATGGCCAGTTTGATGTTTTCTATATTTTGTCAAAAATTCTAGTTGGGCAAAAATCCAAATCATATATAATTCAAAGATGAGGCAACTCATTTCTTTGCTATTTAATGAGAAATATGATCTATCCCCTATAGTCATATCCAAAATCCTCATGTAGTCATAACTGTCACAGTTACACAGTTACACAGCCAGTGAGGGCCACCGAGAGAGGACCACTTAATCACACCATGTGAACATGAAGCAGACAGAGCCAGGCGTTCTCCATCAATCACTGAGTTAAACTGTCTTGCTGTCTTCAACCCATCTCTATCTGTTTCTCTCCATTCTGTAACTTAGAGACTGGTGACAAGATACAGCCCAGGATATTGTATCAGGCTCACACTTCAAAGTGGAAACTCATTCTAATTCCCTCCTGGTGACATGAGTTTCACGAAGGACAAAGAATGCTCTTTGGAAATCACAGGATGGAAGGCTTGCATGGAAGAGTCAAGAACAAGCAAACTTTTTTCCATGTCCTGAGTTAAGTGACCAGAAATATCCAGACCCAACTACAATAATCCAAGACTTGACACAATCACTGTTTTGAGTTTTATGATATAGTTAAAGCTGGAAACACAAAAGAAGCATGTTACACAGACAGTAGCATGTGCACCTTGACTTGCCACCGCAGTAACAAATGTCACTACTCTCCAAGGCTCTTTTAAGATTCTTATAAATCTATTCAAAAATCTCACAAAGATATTTAAGTTATATTCTTCGCTTTGTGTCGTTCAGAAAAGACAATAAGAAGTTGGCACAAGCTACCTATGTGACAGAGTTAAAGGCAAGCTGAGTGAAGCATTTACACTAAATTTTAGGAAAAGGAAGAAGGGAAGTAGGGAGGGGTGAAGAGAATGGGAGGGTGGATGGAGAAGGAGTGAGAAAGGGGTGAGGAGAGGAGAAAACAAAGAGGAACAGGGGGAGAAAGAAGATGAGGGGTGAAGAAAAAGACCAAGGGAAGAGGAGCAAGAGGAGAAGGAAGAAGAGAAGGAGAAGGAGGAAGAGGAGGAGGAGAAGGAGGAAAAGGAGGAGGAAAAGGGAGGTGGTTATTTCTTTAACACCATACTGGACTAGGAATGAAGCTGAAATTCTGATATGGATTGTAGATTTTCCCATGGCCAGTTCTGAGACAGGTTCTTAATATCTCATAGTTTTCAAGGTTTTATATAATCTGCCATCATTAACCCTGCAAAGATGACCCCTTTGCTCCTGCCTCCCCACTCCCATTCATCTGGATCACTTGGCCTTCATGGTTTCCTGGCCCTGCCTTGCTTCAGGTCTCTACTCAGTAGAGACCTACCATTTCCGTGGTGACTCAAACTTTATCCTGACTTTAGGTTTTGTTCTTGGCCTGAAGTACTGCCTACCATTAATTATGTTCTCACTACTTATTGGTCAAGTGCCTGCCTCCTCTGTGGGTTATAATCAGCAAGAAGAAAGACTCAGCTGCTGGTCTGCTGAGGGCCAACTTCACAGAAGTCATTCTACACACAAATACAGCTGTCCCTGGATATCCACAAGGGATTGATTCCAGGACCCCTCAGTAATACCCAGCTCACTGATGTTCACATCCTCTATATTAAGGGCTATAATATTCACTGTGCACACTGTCATTTTTATGCCATGTATTTATGTCAACCCCGCATGAGTTAAAGGATTAGCGACACATAAATGTTACATAAGCAGTTATACTTTACTGTTAAAAGGAAAACGAGAAGAAAAAAATATCTCCATGCAAGGCCAGTAGAAATAGTTCTATTTGAATCCTGTCTGTCTGCAGTGGGTTGAATCCATGAATATAGAGCCTACAGATAAGGGAGACTGACCATATGAATAAACAAACTCGGTATAAAACTAAGAGCTTAAGAACTTACATGAGGGCCTTATGAAGGGGCAGGGCATGCTCTTGTACGGTATACAGACAGTCCCACAGTAGGCAGTTTTCATTCTCACTTGACAATGCTTAGACATGGCATCTAGATTGAATACTTACGGCCTTGCCACATATATGCCTTTACAAGGTCATCCTAGGACAATCTGGAAAGCAAAGGCTCTATATCTCTGGATTTCTGATTCCTGTGGTGTAAAGTATGGAGATTTCCACCCAGGATCATGGGCCACCACAGGCTCAAATTATACAAAGCTCAGGGGCCAAGTGCGCCAACTGCTAGAATCATGTGTTTGTACAAGCTTATTTTGTCTGATGAGACAGACTGACCAGCAAGTACAACCACTTGCCTGTGATTTACACTCTTTCCTTTTCCCACCTTTCCTTCTGTTTTGGTTAAGGGGCAAAGCATATAGGAAAGCCAAACCCAACCTCATGCTGCTGAGTGCTAAGTCTGATGAACCAAAATTGACATTATCATTTAAATATTTACCACCTCACTGCTAAACAAGAGCAAACACGCTTTATAGCAGGTGATCTTTGACCCATTCAGTCAGACCTAGAATGGAATGAGGCTCTGGGGAAGCATCTCTATTCAGCTCACAGGACAATGCCTGGCGTGAGGCAGGTGTTTAATTAACATTTGTAGAGGGGCAGCTGATTGAAGAATCGGTGAGATAATTAAACAAATGTTTGAATATTTTGTGACAAAAGTATTCCTTACCGGATACACACAGCGATTCAAGAGGACAAATAGCCTTCCCAAGTTCACAGTCATTCCCTTCATTATTCACAAAACACCACAGGAGACCTGGAGTGCAAATGAATGTGGAGGCTATCCCCAGCACGTGGAAAATATGCCTGACAAGTGCGCCCAAAGAGAAAACTTCAATTACGCTGCCAGTCCATCATCCTCCCCAATGTGCAGCTGATACTAAACAAATACGCCTAGTCATTTTTCCATTTTCTGGGTCATCACACTAAAAGTATCTATCACTCCTCTGCCAGGCACTTCTGTCTCCCTGCCTTTGGTTGGGTACCACTGCCATGATTCAATCCTGAGCCACTCTGTCTACCAGCAACACTTCCAACAGACAAACAACCTTTCTGTGATTGAAAGTCATGCTCCCTGAGAAACAGCAGGGTGATTTTCTCCTCCTTTACCTCCTACCCCCTGCAAGAGGGCCCAAGTCAACTTCATAATAGTTGCCTTAAGAACTATAGGCTGGAGAGATGGCTCAGTGGTTAAGAGCACTGTCTGCTCTTCTGGAGGTCCTGAGTTCAATTCCCAGCAACCACGTGGTGGCTCACAACCATCTGTAATAGGATCCAATGCCCTCTTATGGTGTGTCTAAAGACAGCTAACAGTGTACTCATATAAATCAAATAAATATATAAATTAAAAAAAAGAACTATACCTTATAGATATAGTATCTAATTTACATTGGAACAAAGAGCTCCTGCAGACAACTGTATTGTTTTTATTATATATCAGTCACTAATGTCATTCACAAGATATTTTTTATTGATAACATTAAAATTAATATTTAAAATATTTTAAACACAAATTTCAAATTTTACAAGATTTATTGTTTTAAAATTATGTGTGTGGTGGTGGGGGGGGCTGTTTGCTTTTGAGTTTTGAGTGCAGGTATGTGGGAAGGTCCTAAGTGGGTGTCATTCTCTGGAGTTTGAGTTGTAGGCAGTTGTGCAGGGTCCTACAGGCACTGAGGACTGAACCCAGGTCTTCTACAAATCAACACATGCTGTCAATCATTCACTCAGCCTCCTCAATATATCTGGCCTGATAGCACAACCCTCTGGGGGAGGCTGAGGCAGGAGAATAACAAGTTGGGGTTTATATTGGGCCACAGAGTGAGTTTAAAACGAGCTAGGATAACTTAGTGAAACCTTGTTCAAATAAAAGGATAAAAATGGCGCCCTGGAGGTCGAGGTATAGCTCAAGGGTACAACATTTGCCTAGCATGTACAAGGCCCCAAGTTCACTCCCCAGCACTGTCCAAAAAATGTATTTAAATTAAATAAATCATTATCCACTGTTTAGAACTAAAGTAGCAAGTTACAAATATTATATAGTAAGAAATTATAGAAACATGGATCATAGTCCTACCCTAGGTACTTATCCTGTGGTCATGAAATACTTCTTAGTACAAGTGCCTATGTGGCACTCACAGAATGTGGCTTGCTCTGTCAGGTCAGAAGCCACAGGGCTAACAAAATACGCCAGACTCTTATTTGGGTTTGAATCAGAGTCCCCAGGGTCAGAGTAGCAATCTTTATGATTTTCACTTAAAATTTCCCCCAGCGCTAATGGGGAAGATCAGGTCATATGAAACAAGCCACACAGTTACCAATCAGAGAACAGCTTATCATTGTTTTAAGAAAACTGTTCTTAAAGAAGCTTCAAGTTTAAATACACAAAGTTACGTAACACTTGGTATTTGTCTTTAACATGTGGTTCCAGAGAGATGCTAACTGCTCGAAAAAGAGATCAAGTCAGTTTGGATAAAGCTCCAGACTGTGTTTAACTTTTTAAATGTGCTTATAAATAGCCTCTCTCATGACAGATACCAAGAAGCAAACATCACCCTTGACTTCAGAGAGGACAGAGTAACATCAAGGGCTAAAATTAAAGTAATACTTGAGACTGTCATCATTTTTAAAACTCATTCTGATGGGTTATTTGCTAATAGGAACCACAGAATAGTAGTGGTTCAAGACTATAATAATATACTATTATATATTATATATACATTATATATTATATATATTATATATTATGTATATATATGTACATGTATATATAATATATAATGTATATATAATATATAATATATATAATTGTATACATGTATACATGTATAATATATGTGTATATATGTGTGTGTATATATATATATATATATATATATATATATATTTATATAAAATAATATATATACTATAATAGTAGTGAGCCAAGGCTGAGGCACTAGGAGGAGAAAGACAAGCAGTGACTAGAAAACCACAGAGCCAGGTGGTGAGAGGAAACATGAAGCCATGCTATAGTCAATAGTTATAATGTGAATACAGGAATAAAAATAGAATCAAGATCAGAAACAGCCTCGGTCAGAGTGCATATTGCCCCAGTAACAGGGAGAGTGAAGGATGAATTTCTATGTACTTGTCTCTGTCCCAGCTATAAAGATCTAACCACACAGCTTAAGCTGCAGTCCACTGTTCCTGAGAATGGCCATAGCTGTGTGACAATAAACTCCAGAAATGCAAAAGTTTGAAATTTGTATCTCCAAAATACTATTATTCTTCTTAAAATTTCCAGTTACTTAAAAATGGAGACACCACTCCCAGCTTCCAAGCCATATCAAAACAGTCAGGTTTGGTCAACAAGGCAACTGTTTATTGAGTCAGTATATCAGCCTACATGTATGACAGCAGACCAAGTAACACAGGTGTGAGAACGAATTCAATTGTGTTGTTAAATGAAGCCTTAAACAATATAACCCATATGGTTAACAAAAACCATCCATATGGTTCTCTGACCATAAGAAATGTTAATATTTTTTGTTATTATATTTACAGATTTATTATTGTGTGTGTGTGACATGAATGTGACTCTCTGTTTCTCTGTCTCTCTGTCTCTGTCTCTCTCTGTGTGTGCACACACGTACATGTGTATCTAGTCTTCCAGTCTTAAGTTTGTTTCCTACAATGAGAGAAAAGAGATGAATTTTTCTGGAGTTGGCTCTCTCCTTCTATCACGTGGATCTGGGTATTGCACTCAGGTTGTCAGGCTTGGTGGGAAGCCTTTTTTTCATCCAGTGACGTGCTTGTCTTATGACTCAGATAGAGTCAGCACATGCTGAAGAAGATCCTGCAACATTTAGGCTTCTTTTCAAAGTATTTTTTCCAGTCAAAAGGGCCATAGTAATGGAAGCAGACACTTCATGTGAACAGATTACAAATTGAAGGCTTGGGGTGCAGCTCAGTGGTAGATGGAGCGTTTACCTAACATGCAAGTGGCCCCATCCTTATTGATGTACAGCGTACAGAAAGTCACAGACTTCATCAAATGAGAAGACAGATGTGATATCAGAAGTGACTGTGCTTGCATGGACAGATCTACCAGATCTAACTCTCCACCACCTCAGCTTCTCTGGATACCAGTAAACACATGGGGCAATGACAAGGACAGGCTCAACTGGTCTCAGGCAAGGACTCTGCTTGGAGAGGAACAGTGCAGGGAGGAACAGCCATGTTCCTATCTGTTAATCACAAATAAGAGGAGAAATGAAACTTAGATTGGTGATAATCAAGTAACTCCTGAGGCAGCAGTGACAGGCAAACGCTCAAGAGAAAGGGAAAGCCAGCAAAAGAGAAGGTTATCTGGGCACCAAACAAGACTCGGGAAGCTTCAGAAGCCTCAAAAAGCCACAGTGCTAAAGAGATTAGGGTTCCTGACTTGGAAATTATAAGTAATTAAGGGAAGGAGAGGAAAGACCATGGTGGTCTTCATAATTGTTGAAGCTTATTAACAACATTAGATTCTACCTCATGCTTTGAAGGTGCCTTTACAAGATTACACACAAAATCTAATTACCGCTGCATGTAGGCACATTAATGAAAAGCTTTATATTCATATATTTCTAAAAAAAAAGTTCTTTATCTGAAAACTAAATTTCAATAATAGGTTTTTAGCAGTTTGAGTCCTAAATGGCACATTCATCTGCCAATTTCAATAGTGATTCTGCAAATCTAAACCTTTAAAAGGACTGCCAAGGTCACAGCCTGAAAAGAGAGTCCCCATAAAATAGACAGGCAATGCTGTGACTAGATCAATCATCCTTTTTCTCCTCTCTCTCTCTCTCTCTCTCTCTCTCTCTCTCTCTCTCTCTCTCTTTCTCTCTCTCTGACACACACACACACACACATACACACACAAAACAGAAAGAAAAAGAAAATAATTCTGACTGATGTTTAGTGATGTAAGTAGTTTCTACTTAACGTGAAATTCACTTCTCTGTAGGGGAGAGAAAAACACATCTAAGCATCCTCCAAATGTTTTCAGGATCATGATTTCCCAGGACAAGAGAGCACCTGAGGCTCTGAGGCTGAGAAAGAAAGTATGCTTCAAGGTGCTAGAGTTTCATCCTTGACATGTGATTCCAGAAGAGATATCCAACTGTTCCCACATCTGCTGCTTGGGAAAGGATCATCGGAATGATGTCCACTAATTCAGTTAAAATATACCCAAAGATACAGAGAGTGGACTGTAACTAGTCTTTACGAGAGAGATGCAAGGTTTAACTCCTGTAACCAATCTTCTAATTTACACCACCCTCCCCAATTGACCAGCCAAGAACAGCACTCAGAGGCAGACATGGACTTTCACTCAACCAGTATCCAGTGACAGTGTTCTATGAGTATGAAGACTCTTGAGCCACCCACCCCTATTTCAGAAAGAACACTGAAGAGCAAGGGCAAACCTGATGGCATCCATGGGTCAGAAGTCGGCTTGGTCAGGGTGTTCACCTGCTCCCAGTTGAAGTCATCGTCGTCAGCTTGACTATATCCACATGTACTGTATGGCTCATCAAAGAGGCAGCCACCTACAAGGGAAGGTAGAGAGGTGATATAAGTTACCAGAAGCCTTAAACAACCATGTACTTGACACGGAACTGTGATTTGACGTTTTCGCTTGGGAACTGGGGAATTTTGAACAATGTTGCTCGATAGTAACAATGTCTTACCAACATGGAGACATCTGTTACTCTCTACAAGAAGCCCAATATTGGTAGAAGACAATTGAAACAAAGCAGATTTAAAATTCACGTTCTCCAGATTTATGCTGAACTTAGAGAATTCACCTTGCCTTCAAAATCTTAATAGGATTCCCCTCACGGACTCAACATGTTTTTGATAGAAAATTATAATTTATTCAAAAATTAAAATGAGTAATTATTTTTCCCCAAAACACCAGTGTGATAGTAGAAGACAGGGCATACCACCAATGATGAGGATGGCCTGCAAAATACCCTTCTATACTTTACACGGAAGCAGGTCTCAGCCTGCGGTTTAGGAAATTTGAGGTCCCATTATCAAAAAATAGATCATGAAGTCACTTCATAATCCACACAAGTCTCAGTGGCAGAAATGTCAAGACTAAACATCTGCTTAATCTTGGTACACTGAATGAAGCTATTTAAGTAAGAAGATATAAAAGGCAGTATCCACATGCTCAGAAGATCAGCTGCTTGGAATCAATGCCACTCGGGGCACTGAAAGTTTCCAGTCCCATCCTGCAGACTTCTAGATGCCTGTTACCTTCCATTACTTACAGTGACGGGTCTTTGTCCAAATGATTCACAGAGGACAGTGAATGATGAGACTCATCCTAACAACGATCATGAAACACTCTGCTATCCATTACATAATGAATACTAGATATTACATAATCAGCTGCATAATAAATGAATCCTATTAATTCAAAATAGTATTTATAATTGCTGGCAGTTGGGAAGAAGTGAGGACTTACGACAAGATGCAGCTTTAGGACTATTTTGGTACTGTGCCTGCCATGTACACCTTAGAGGCAGAAGGCAAGAAAAACTGCAGTTAAAAACCAGAAACAAAATGAATTTTAAAAGCTACCTGACTCAACTTTTACTCCCCCACCCCCCCCAAAAAAAACCCTAAACCAATCCTATGCCTTCAGGGACAGCTAGTCTCAGAAGACACGAGAGAAACTGCATGTTTTGTATGTAGAAAACTCCCAGAACATTCTGAGAAGTTCTAGTCCCCACTTTGCCTCTTAAAGGTACATCCATTCATCTTCCTTCTACCCCACAAGGCAATAGTAAAATTCCCAGCCCTGGCACAGAAAAACTGACAATTTGAAAGGCACTGTCATGTCCTACATCTTAGCTTCCCCTGGCAATACATACTCTGCTCTCCCTAATTCCTCCTGGGAGGTTTCAGACCTGTCAGTATCCTGGCATGTGTTCGTTGAATGGTATCCCCAAAGAAAGGCACCCTGTGTTGGAGCAGAATCCAGCTGTCTTCTGCCCTTGATCTCACTCTAACAACAGGCTGGACAAGAGCCCTGGTCTATCCTGAGCTGAAAGAACACTTGCTGTCAAGGTTTTCTCCTTTTGTGTGTGTGTGTGTGTGTGTGTGTGTGTGTGTGTGTGTGTGTTCTCTCTGAAAGCACAGGGCAATCTGCTTATCCTTACCAAATCCATCACTTTTCCACTCCAGCTCTTGGGCAGCCTTGACAGTCCTGCCACTGTCATTTGGGAATATATATATATATATATATATATATATATATATATATATATATATGGCTGAATAAGCAAAATTACTCACAAAATCCAAAATGCTCTTGAATGTGAAACTTCTTGCTCACCAGTACAGCTCAACAAGTTCAAATACTTTCACACCTGGGTTCAGGTGATGAAGTCAAAGATCAAAGGGCTGATGCACAGAAAATAATGCAAAAAATCACCATCATCAGGCTGTATGTGCGGGCCTATGAAATGGGCAGATTCTGTGGTTAGCTCTCAGCTGCATCCCCTGGAGCTCACCTTGTTATTCATACCCAAGCATTTCAAACACTCCTGAACCCACAACATTTCTGGTTCCTAGCAGTTTTGGAAAAAGGCTACTCCACCCACATAAGATATGATGAGCACTCTGTTCAAAGTGACTGCATGTGCTGAACAATGCTAGACAGGAGTGAGTCAAGATACCACAGGTTGTCCCAAACGGCCCTCTAAGATTTTTAGCTCAGTCAGCAGCTCTAGGCACAAAATCGGCATGCTATCTTCTGAATGCTTTCAATAAGTATAGTCTCAACTAAGCCTTCCCCGGGGGGACACCGAGCTCATTATCAAAGGTACAGGATTAAAGTCAAAGTTCAAGCCCAGTGACAGATCATCATGTGTCCCTCCTCCTTTCAGTTTTATTGACTTCTGAAACAAAGTGGATGTGTCCAGCACCGGACGCTAATGACATCCTGATATTGGGGAGATATTCAGAGACTATGTAACCATTTGGGGGGTTGGGGGTGAAGGGGGGGTCTTCTGTTGCAAGCTGTAGTTGTGACAAGGAGAATAGTTTCAACACTGAAGATTAAACCGTACAAGTAACAGTAGAGAAAAGGAACCTCCTGGGACAACGCAGACAGGACGCTGACTAACTTCCTTTATCAGGATCGTACACAGCAGGAACAGGAGAAGTGTCCTCAAGGCTACTTAGGTCTGGTTAAGGATTTGGTCTTCAAAATGACTGTTGGCTCTGAAGTCATAACCAGATGCTGAAGTGAGGATGGATACAGAGAAACCACAAAGCAGCGTGATGCCAGTGTGAGCACGGTAACCCTTCACACAGCGTAGTTCTGACCATTTGAAAGAAAGCATGAGAGGGAAAATACGTCTCTCTGGGAGGACGCATGATTGTCAAACCCTATGAAGAAGAGCTCTGCTGTACATTTCCTGTTGCCTTAAGATATGTTGCCTTGTATGTACTCTTGATCAGTGAGAGCTCATGATAGCAGAGATGACGTGTTGAACTAAAACAGGAAGAGATAAAAGGAAATGATGTCAGAATTGAAATAAAAAGGAAATCTCAGTTCTTGTGAGCCTGAGACAAGAGGGTTACAAGTGAGAGGTCAGCCTGGCATGTGCATGGTATGTTTGAGATCAGCCATGGATACAGAGCAAGACTACCTCAAAAGACAACAAACCAGACAGGAAAGGGGAGAGGAATGGAGGGGATGGGAGGGGATGGGAGGGGAGGGGAGGGGAAGAGAGGGGAGGAGAGATGAGAGGAGGGGGGCAATGTGTTTCCTTAAATTCAATGCAGAATTGGCATACAATAATGTTACCAGAAAAATTTAAACTAAGTATGGTGTAATATCCTCCTAAACAATAAAAACTATCTTAATTCAAGTGAGTCTGATTCAAGTAGATCTCTGAGTGACATGATTAGAAACTTGACTTTGGGGCTCAATATTTTTGCTTCTTATTATGGCTTAAAACTATAAGCCAGTTAAATGTTAATGAACTCTCTACAAATTGTGGCTCTCCAGTATTCTTTTATTTTGGCAATAATTAGGTAGCAAGCCTAGTTGTCTAGAAAGGTCACTCCTGATTTATGAAAATAAAATATTGCCATTTGCATACTGGAGGGAATTTATCTTGCTTCTTTCTCTGGGCTAGCACAAATGGCCCATTTCACCAGCAGTAATAGAAAATAATTACCCCATAAGGTATAAAGAAGGTGGCCTACTTTTACTCCAGAAAGACATTTAGAAGGTTTCATATCCATCTGAATCATTGTGCCAGATAGACAACAGAGCCAAAATAAACTGCCACAGGCTAGAGTTAGAAGTTGTTTTGCAAGAATGGCAAGATGGCTCAGTGGATAAAGGAGCTTGTAGTACAAGCCAGGCAACCCAAGTTCAATCCCTGGAACCTGCTTAAAGGCAGATAAAGTGAGTTTTACAAAGTTATCCTCTTACATACATGTGCATGCTGTGTTCACAAATATGTATCAAGCTCACACAGGCATGAATTATTAATATATTTACTTATTGAGGTGGAAGAGGTAGCTCAGCAGTTAAGAGTCCCTGTTGCTTGTCCAGAGGACCTGAGTTCAGTTGCTAGTCCCATATGGCAGCTCACAACCACATGCAAGTCCAGGTCCAGGGATCTGATGCCCTCTTCTGGCCTTTGTGGACACCTGTACAAAAGTGGCACATATGAAGAAATAAACCTAAAAATAAACTTCCTCTGACTGTATCCTGCCGTCATGGTACTTGGATCCAGCTCACATGCATTTGCAAACCAAATCACTCTCTGCTTATGCTTGGAATCATTTTCACCCTGATCTCCTCAGCTTTGTGAACAGCAGCTCAGACTTACTCACTTCATCCCAGAGAGATTCAAATATGCTATCAAAGCCTCTAAGGTTTGAGGCAGACTCTATTACCTGAAGCTGACTGGATAGGTTGAAGTTTTAAAGCAATACACAGTCTGTGAGAGTTCCTCCAAGCTGGCCAGAGAGCAACCTGTGATGTCCAACATTCTCTACCAGTCACAGGCACCAATTCTTCAAAGTGGGCAAATGCCTGCTACAGTCTAAGGGCAATGTTTTTGTGTCTATTCCTCAAATCCAGTGTGAGTCTTTTGTCTCAATATGTTGGATTCAAAGAACTTATCTTATAACATGAAATACAGGTGCATTTAATCTCCTCTGGTTTAATTTATTTTTTCTGAAATCCTAGAGGCAAGCACCAGTAGCTTTCAAATTCCTGTGCCAGCCATCAGCTTTAACTACACTTAACACTGCTTGCTCTGTGAAATGCCTATCCTGTCTAAAACATGGTTCTCAACCTGTGGGCCGCAATCCATTTGGGGAGTCAAATGACCTTTCCTCAGGGGTCACCTAAAACCACCAGAAAGCACAAATATTTACATTATGATTCATAACAGTAGCAAAATTACAGTTGTGAAGTAGCAACGAAAATAACTTTATGTTTGGAGGTCACCTACGACATGAAGACATGTATTAAAGGGTCACAGTGGTAGGAGGATTGGGAACCACTGGTCAAGACATTTTACCTACATTTCCTGTCCCAGTTGGCAGGAAGTTAAAATTTCCTTTTGGGGAGGGTGTGGGATAGTAAGTGCAGGAAGAAGAGGCACATAGTCTTGCTATGTGCCTAGTAGGGTCCTTAGCACATCAAAGAGGGACCCTCTCTAGTGCTGATATCTCTGACAGTAGCTTGTCTGAGAGCCCACTCCAGGATCTCTGCAGAGGGCCCCAGTGGAGCACTGTCATATACAGATTACACTGACCTCCAGGGTTTCCTTGAAGGTCTACAGGTACACACTTGCAAAGACTCCCTTCAATCACTAGCCCTGCCTGCCAGGTCTCAGCTCCAT
Organism: Rhabdomys pumilio; assembly: GCA_030674055.1. NCBI lineage: Eukaryota > Metazoa > Chordata > Mammalia > Rodentia > Muridae > Rhabdomys > Rhabdomys pumilio. Next base: position 31,416,364 of record JANHMN010000020.1, read on the forward strand.
GTCTGTGCTTGGTTGGGGCTGCTCCACACTCTGCCATCCCTCACTCATCAGAACTCTCCTTTTCCAACAATGCAGTGTAGTCTCTATATGCCACATCCCACTTTCCAGCCTGGTGTTATTTCTGCCTTCTGAATGGACCCTGACTGACCACACCTACTTTTACAAATGGCAGTTGAGTGTGATCAAATAGCTCACCCAGTTACCCTAGCATTTCAGTTCAATAGACAGTGGCTCAACCAAGGTCTACATGCAAAACTCAGGCTCTCCTCTGTAGGTGCCTTTCATAGACCTCTCTGAAGCCACTCAATACTACACTGATTGTTCACAGCCTGTGCTGTAAGAGAGCACAGAAAGCAAGGCTTCTAAGGAGCAAATACGGGACAATTCAATGTCCGTGTCATAAGCCTGTGAGAATAAACTCGCATCCTGAACTGTTCTGCCTTGAACTGGTAGAACTGACTTACAGACTGGAGTTGTGCTTCTTAGGATTGTAATTGCAGTCCATTTAAAGTTTCTTTGTGGAAGCCTGTGATACATTTTATCCATTTTTTTCGAAATACAGAATGACCCTGTTTAAGGCAGGCTTTATCAAATGCATAAAAGACTATTTAATGGGTCTCTCCATGAAGAAAACATATATAAAAAAACATACTAAAATGCTCCTCCAAAGAATAATGTTCAGGGTTCTCTTCCCCTGAAACACACAAAACCGCAGACAGTTGTACCCATTTATTCCAATCTTGAAAGACATATAGCTATAAGCCATGCAATTTAGAGCATAAGCAAAGAGTAATCTATAGCAAGCATAATTGTTTTAAGAGTTAGAGAAAAAGTGCCTGCACCCACATGCCAGAGCCCCAGCCTTCTTCATTTAAATCACAGTGACATTGACATCTAATTGCCTGCTACACAGTAAAAGTATACGGTGCCTCTGAAACTTTGTGACTGTGCTATGATGTTTAGTGGATCAGACGCCGAGCATTACAGAAATGCTCTCCAACGTAATTTAATCTAGCAAGCAGTTTTCACACATTGCACAGGCATTTAAATGGCTAACGCGACGCTCTATTGTGAAACATGCCATGTGCCTGTGGATGTGTTTTGCGTGGCACAGAGCGAATGAGATCATTTCCAAAGTTTCCGTGGCTTGTTACTCTTACAGCAGTCTTCATTTCCTATCTATCTTTGAATTCCTAATATTTAAACAGGCTGGATGGCAGAAAGCCAAAAAGTGTTTTGGTTTTATTTTTGTCCTTATCGGTCTTAAAAAAAAAATCTTTGGTTTTTAATGGGGTGGGGTCATTATTTATGTTTCTAAATCCTCCAATGATTTCTGACTTGTCTCTGTTTTCCTCTGTGTAGATATGTTCCTAATAGAGCTGCTACTTGGTTTGAGCAAACCCACTCCCAAGAACTCACTATGCAGTTGTGAATCTACCTGGTGTTCCTGTCCTCTACACGGTAGTTCAGACACTGCACTGTGAAAACCATCTGGCAGTCTCTGTCTTCGATACAGGACAGAGAAATGGAAACACTGTCTGGGTGAGAAAAAGACCCTCTGTTCAAGATTAATTATGTGATCTCCTGGATCACTTTGTGTCTCAGGTTCCCACACTGGAGCAAGGATTATGAAGTAGGTCTCAGGGCCAGCTGCATCTGTAGGACCCAGAAAGGAGCACACGTTTGCAGGCTGTATCCCAACTCCTCAATCAAACACTATGGCCCTCAGCTATCTGGGCTTTATCAAGCTTCTAGTGACTCTAATATAGACTGTTTGACAATCATCTCCTAGAATAACACATTTAACTAGAACTCCTGGGACCAGCCTCAGGGATCTATAGCTTTTAAATAGGTCCCAGAATAATCTAATCACTAGCCTATTTTTAAAAAGACTGCTCTAGATTAGTAGTTACAAATAGTTTAAGAAGATATTAGCAAGTTTTGGAGGACTAGAGAATAATAGCTCAGTGACAGAACACTTACCGGGCAAGAGGAAGGTCATGGGGTCCATCCTTAGCACTTACAAAAAGGGGACATTGTTTTCTTTCAAAAGTCATATCACACTATGTTTGTTATTTACAAGTTTTGTTTGCATGTTTACATATACAAGTATAACAGCGTGCATGCAATGAACTTTTAAAAGTATTACCAGAAAAAGTTGAAACCTGAATATTTTTATGCCATAAATAACCAGACCCACTATATTCTTCCAAAGGACCTGAACAAAGCTGTTTGGTCATCACAGTTCTTAATACACTTATGAGTTTAGTTATAAACACCTCACACATGAAGGACAAGAAAACATCAGGCTGGCTCAAAAACCTAAACCCTGTGTTCTCAATCCCTGTTAGGATATCCTTTATCTGTTTTGTTTTGTTTTGTTTTGTTTTGTTTTGTTTTGTTTTGTTTTGTTTTTCTTCTAAGTGGATCCTCAAAACAAGTAGAAAAAAAATGCAGGAAATTAATAGCAGGCAGGATTTCATCTAAGCCCAGGAGCACTGCTGCCTGCTTGCTATGATTTACAAGTCTATCTCTTGATAACTTTACTAGCATACATTATTGTCAGAAGCGCTAGATAAACTGAATCCAGCCATTCAATCATGCTTGCTAAAAGTGCATACCTTAAGGAACACAGCTCTATCCGTTACGTTCACTGAGCAGGATCAAAGTACAAGGAGAAGGTACATGCCATTTTATGTGTTCTCTTGGTAGTACAAACCCTTTATTCTAGTTTCCTATAAGTAGGGGAATGGCTAATAAAACATAGGGTAAGCAACTTGTGCAGATGAATGGGCTGAACTGGGATCAGGGAGGCAGGTTCCGAGAAGTACCAGATCTATCTATAACAGGTCTTGCTCACTGTCTTAGATTCCAGACGTGAGCAGCCCTCATATCAAATGTTCATTTGACTTCTGTGAATTCCAGGATGCCAAGGGAAGTAGGTGGTAGAGAATGAGTGTGTTTGGTCCGGATGTCCCAGACCCCCAGAAACCAAGGAATGAAAAGAATGACCTGTCACTCTTCCTGACCACCCCCACCATCCTTCTCCCAACTGGCCTCTGTTCCTCCATCCCCATGCTTGACACAGAGAGGCATCTCTCCCCCTTCAGGGTAACTCTTAGCTCTAAAGGTCCTGAGCTTTATAGAGTGACAAAACTTCCTGTTACCTGATTCTAATGCTCATTTCAGGACATAACTGTGTCTTTCAATGCCAAGGGGGACCTGATGTCATTGTTGAAATGACTGTGGAATTCTGTGATGTCTTTAGTCTTTCAAGTTCCTTGAAGGATGTTTTCACGAATGATTCTGGTTGTGAGCAAAACTGAGAGTCTACCTTTCATGGGATACACAGTTCTAACAACTATTGTTAGCTGCCCTTGGAAATGGAGAAGGTTAAACTTGTTGGTACATGACAAAGTGTGGGCACTGATTCAAGATATCTATTACTGTATGAGGCTCACAGCATCTTGAAGAGAAACACCAATGAACAGATGTTCTTTATGTTGTTTATAGTGACTGGGGTCATTTAGCTCTCTGCTTGGCATCTTGTGATCCACGTGGCTTTCTTTAGGTTTCCCCAATCAGCCCCTCATCCCTCCTATACTATGGTTTGAGTCTCAACCTAGGTCTATAGTTCAGTATATTTATTGACTTTTAACTGCCCATGGGAAAACATTTTAATTTTATCATGTAACACACATTGTTGGTTTTGTTAATTTGGGGAACAGGGGACATAGCTAGGTGTGTTGAGTCCATCTACCTTTTTTGATTCTTACCCCAGTTTCCTTTTAATCATACATCTAATAATTTTTGGGTGTCCATAGATATACCTCCAGTGACTGTGAAAGGGTTGAGTACTCACCTATCACCCATTTGTACACACTGCCCTTGCATTCACGGTGTGCATTCCACTTCCAAGGTCTAGTCTGAATATTCTTATCCATTCTTCAAATCCCAGAATAGAGGCTACCTCTCTGAGGTCCCTGTTGCTCATGCCATCTCACAGATAAAATCTGCCATCCCTTCCTGTCAACCATGGCTACAAACAACAGATCATTCCGGTATTCTTACAATAAACAGTGACACGCTGGTCTTTCCTACCACACTGCAAACGGCTAAATAGGAAAACAAAAATGTTCTGCTCATCTCTGTATCACTAGTTCCCAGTCCCAGAAAATGTTTGATCTCATTAAATAATTAGAATTATGGGAAGTTTTATGACAAAGATGAGAGCGGAAATCTATTGGTCTTCTGTCTGTGGCAGGAAGGGAAGACGGCCCAAGTCACTGAACATCAATATGTAGGCCACGCCAATGGAGGAAGTCTTCCTAAAGTTCTCTCTCTTTTGATGTGACTGGGGCCATCTTCCTCCCTCTCTCAGTTCCACACCTTCCAACTGGAATTAGGTATCAGTCATTAAATCATGCACTAGGGACGAAAAGAAGAGATAGCAGAGGAGACAGACAGAAGGTGAATATGAGAATCTCAGGGGACATAGAGAGTTAAAAGGAACAACAGGAATTCTGTAGGAGGCAAGGGCAAAAAACAAAAGCCAGTCCTAAAACCCTCCTTCTCCTAAACCATCCACAAGAAGAGGAAAGCAGTGAGTCAGCAACTGGAAGCAAAACTCTGCAAAGATACTCTGGGCCTGCTATTCTAAGAATCCGCATAATGAGGCTACTGTTTAGCAGACCTCAGCACAAGTCAACAAGAAACAGACTATGGAGCCCACTGGGTCTCTGCTTAAAGGCAGCCGGTGAGGTTGGGTTTTAAATCTGAGGCACAAAAGAACCTTGGTGAGTTACAAGTCTTTCAAGTGTGTGAGATAGAAAACTAGTCAACACTCAGTAACAAACCTTGGTACTCGGGCTCTGAAGAAAGCAAGCTTTGAAGACTTGTTACATAGTTTTTAAAATTAGAAAACAGATTCTATGCAAACTCTTCCCAGCTGAGAGCAAGGCTTACAAAGCACAAGACTGCCATAAGTCAGCTTTCCCACCAGTCATTTTCTAGGACCAATTAGTTGCTCAAATGTAGCAAACTAGGAACATTAACTTTCTCAGGGTCACTGTAGCTAGTATGTCTTTCTTGTCCTAATTAAGAGCTTGCTCAATGATCTAGTCACATTTTAGCATGCAGGCCACAGTGAGCTACAAAGAGCATGCTGTCTGCCAGCAGCAAGCTGTTCTGAGAAGCAGTAGGTCTGGGTTCCAGTTATGTGGCATTGTGGAAGTTGAGTGACAGGCACGGGAGAGATATAATGGAAAGAACATGCTCACCACCAGTGATGCAATGTGCTCATCACGGGTGACACAAGCAAGCTTCTACCCTGTAAACTTAAAAGCTGGCTTCTTCCTTCTATGGGGGCACCATCCACCTTCAAGAATGCTGTTAGGATGAAATGTGTTCATAGATAGAATATAAAATACTGTAATATCTACTTACCTGCTTTTCTTCCTATCTATCTAGTAATTCAGCAAATGCTGACTTCCTCTTTGCAGGCAGTGACCAGTCTATTAGCTAGCCTGGCTGAATTAGGGTACCAACTATAATCTTCAGAACACAAAAGCAGACCATTTTAAGAGCTTCTAAAATTCTGTTTCCATCAGAATGATCTTACTCTCCCTGCCCCACTCTCTCTCTTTCACACACGCACGCACACACACACACACACACTTATTTATTTGGGTTTTTTGTTTATTTATTTAAACACAGAATTTTTTATCTTGTCCCTGGCTAGTCTCAAACTTCTTAGCTGACTTGATGCAGCAACCAATAGGAAAGCTCCTGATCAGCTAGGATTACACTAAGTCCGTCACTTACTTTAAATATTAGGGGATCCCACGGGCAACAAAATGTCTACATGTAACAATATTTAATAACTTTAAGTCTGTATTATCTATAAAAGCAGTATCTTTATCCTAAAATAAAATCTCCCCTCTCTCCACCCTACCCCTTCCCTTTGCTCTCCTTCCCCCTCTCATTTTTTAATTCCTTTTGTTTACAGTCTTGGGACTGTAAACAAAATGGTGGGATCCTGGTAAATGTAATGCAGCCCAGCTCTGGACCATTATGGGATGCACTGTAAGCTTATAGCCAGCCTTAGCCATATTAGGCATACACTGTGAAGAGTATCTAACCTAATGTGAGCACAATGGGAATGCAAAGTAAACCCCTGTAAATCAATACAGCATTGACAGGGTTTAGCTTAAGGACCAGTAGCCCTGCAAGGCACTGTGGATAGGTCTAGAGGAGACTTCAAAGAGCAGCTCCACTTCTGGAAGATTAAAGGCAGTGACCAAATGAGGCACTGTGGGACATCTCTTGCCTTGATGATCATGCCTTGACCATCACTGCAAACACATGAGCAGCCATTGTCCCTTTAGAGTTGCCGAGTCCCACTTGAGAAGGTGAAATTGCCAACCTTAGTAATAGACTCACTCTATCCTGGGTTTTGAGAAGACTGGGGGATGCTCAGCACCTTCCCACATGCACTTGACTGATGCAAAAATCCTTTGGCCGGGAGAGAAAACCAAGAGGCACCAATTTTGTCCCCCCTCCTGCCATGATCTATCAATTTCAGAGAGATGTTTATTAAAGAAGTGTAGATATGACCTTAACTATGAGACAGTAAAATGGGTCTCCTACTAATAACACTCAATAAGAAAATTCATTCAACTTCACTGCTTTATATTACTAATTTCAAAATTAAAGCAGGAAACCCATGGGGGAAACCAGAAGATTTAATTAGGTCAGGAGGAAAGCGTGGACTTGAATTATTTCTTTAAAACTAGGAGGCCTACCATTTCAGGTGAGGGGTTGGATCTGTGGATCCATTAAACAAAGAGCAAGAGACCTACCATTGCAGATGAGGGGATCGGTCTCTAAATCCATTAAACACCCTTTCTATTCACTGTGCTGAGATACCTCCCTGATTTACAAGTTGAGTAGGAAAACTTTATGTCCCTCCCATGTTTTTAAGAGTAACTGTGAACCACCCACTTTCCTACTCAGAGAATAAGGGTTTCCGACTCTTCCAAGGTTCCTGCCTTCAGGACTGCCACATGGTCTTTTCTCTCTCTGCTCCCAGCATCTTAGGATGACCTTGAGAATACAACAGAGCTAGCCATGAGATCTGTCTCCCCATGAAAAATGTGTATTGGCAAAAATGTAACTCCCCAGGGTGTCAAATTCTCGGTGACAAATTGGCAGCTCATCAAAGGATAATTCATTGGCCACCTGCACCTGATTGACAGGGATCAGTTATTAGTGCATAGGTCCATGAGGTGTCATGAAAGGGTCACTGTGTGCTCATGCAATGAAAGTTTGCCATGGCACAAATAATATCTAAGAGTGGTTGAAGACAAGGTTGCCAAGCTCATCAGGAGAATGCTGGCATCCTGGGAAGGATTGGGATTTTCACAGTGTCATGAACATGATTTATTACAGCCGTCACAGGTGCATAATGACAGGGGTGGGGTGAGAATATTATTCCCTCTCAGACACAAGGGACATCATCAGAACATAATTCACATTGAGCCATAGACTAGACAACCCTAAGGTAGAACTTGACACTAGGAATTCCACTCCCTAAGATGTACATCTCCTCACATAGTATACAGCTACATAACCACAAAGGGAGCCCACTCTGGGGTGTTTTCTACATATTGACTTCTTGAGAAAGTTCTATCTTCTTAAGTGTGTCACATTAGATATTTTACCTTTGAATTTTACAGCCAAACTACACTGGCATCTCAATACCCCAGGGACTGTTTGTAGACTTAACAAATGTCAATCCGATGATAATAGAAAGATGTTAAAGAGAGTTGGAGAGAGAGCTAAAGATGTAAACTCAGTGTCAGAGTACTTGCCTAACATGCACAAGACCTGGTGTCTCTCCCCAGTGTTTCTCCCAGTGGCGAAGGAAATGAGAAACAAGATGGAAGAGGAGACAGGTTAGACTAGTGTTTGCAGATAGGTACCAGACAAAAACGTACTCCTGGGATCAACTCTCAATGATTGCTCTGGATCTTGTGCAAAGGAAAGTACATTAAGCAAGGGCATAAGAGGTAACCTGGAAGGGGAAAGGAAGGCATAAGACAAGCTTACAGAGGTTGGAGTTTGGATGCCTGCTTGCTTTTCAATTTGTACCAGAAGAAAAACAAAGAACCATCAAAACCTCAGAAAACTCTGGGGAATAACTCAGTGGGATAGGGTTTATCTGGCATGCACCAGGCACTGGATTCAATCCACAGCACCAGGACAAAAGAACAAAAAAAAAAAGCATGAGTGCGTGGAGAGGGTGCCAGAGATCTCAATATGTCTTTAAAATTGAGGAAAAGTTGTAGTATTCTCCAGCTTGGAATCATCACTACACTGAAGGAAAAATCCGTATCAAAGCTTCAAAACTGGAACACACACACACACACACACACACACACACACACACACACACAGAGAGAGAGAGAGAGAGAGAGAGAGAGAAGAGGAGAGAGAGAGAGAGAAGAGGAGAGAGAGAGGAAGAGAGAGAGGAAGAAAGAGAGAGAGGAAGAGAGAGGAAGAGAGAGAGAGGAAGAGAGAGAGAGAGAGAGAGAGAGAGAGAGAGAGAGGAAGAGAGAGAGAGAGAGAGAGAGAGAGAGAACTTAGTCCAACTAGTCCAACAGTACATGGGAACAGAGGAGGTGAAGCCACTGCTTACAGATAATTCAGTTGGAACAAGGTTGTATAAACTAGCCCCATACCAGAGCAGTTCCAAAGGGAATCAGACTTACATTGAACGATGAGTATGGGGCCCTTTGCCTACAATTTCATATCCTCCACACTCCCCGCTAGGCTCAGCAGGGAATGTAATCCACTGCAACCTGTCACATTTGAAGACAAGTGTTGGGAGCCGACTTTAAGCAAAAAGCGGCTAGAAAGCAGCTATCAGCTTTACAGCCATCTTGAGCCATATACCCTGACATGAGACTTGGTTTTCAACAGCCTACAACAGCTGAAGCACACTCTGATATCCCACATAGCTTGTTTTGCTGTTTAGTGCCCCCAGCTGCAAGGAGCACGTGGTATCCACGCCTACAAGGCATGTGGTGCATGTGTTATCCACGTGCTGTCTATGCCATATATGCCTGTAAATCGCATGTGCTGTCCACCCCTGTAAGGTTTATGTCATATCCACACCTGCAAGGCATGTAAAGCCTATAAATACCCAGGATTTCCTTGGTGTGTGTGTGTGTGTGTGTGTGTGTGTGTGTGTGTGTGTGTGTGTATGGGGGTGTAGTAATAGTAGGTGTAGTGGTGTGTGTGTGGTGGAGACAGTAAAGAAGACTTTACTACAGATCCTCTGGCTTGTCTCTATTCTTCGAGTCTCTTCCCCTTCTTCCCCCCACTCTCTCTCTTGCTAAACCCGGACCTGCGGAACAGAGCGGGCCACTATAGTTTGGCCCCCAAATGTGGGCAAGAGTGGTCCTTTACAGTCAGCTCAGGGCTTTTAGAGTTTGGCGCCTGATGTGGGGCTCCAGTAAGCGGAGTTTTTACAGACAAGAACATGTAGATAATAGACTTGGCTATACCAGCCCAGTAATAGTTAAGAACAGCCACAAAGAGTTGGCAATAGATTTTTCTTCTCACTGAAATTCAAGTCTGTTTAAAGCCAGTGGCAAACACAGTAGTCTAATAGTCTGGGACCAATCCTCAAATCCTACTTTTGTAAACATTCAACTCTACAGGCTAGTGATCATTTTCCTAGGCTACTGAAGCATGGTTGTAAACACGTGTCTTCTCTGATGGAATAGGTAGACTTCCCCCATTCACACCTAAGGAGGGACATCATTAGCTTTCTCTTCCTCCTCCTCCTCCTCCTCCTCCTCCTCCTCCTCTTCCTCCTCCTCCTCCTCCTCTTCCTCTTCCTCTTCCTATTCCTCTTCCTCTTCCTCCTCTTCCTCTTCCTCTTCCTCTTCCTCCTCCTCTCCTCCACCTTTTCTTCTCCTTCCTTCTCCCCTTCCCTGTGTGTTTAATATATTTATATGTGTGAGTGTATGATGTGTGTAAGTCTCTCTGTGCATGCATGGGTACACATGTGCCATAGTTACATGTGTGAGACCACTTCAGCTGTCTGCCCTCATCTTCCACTTCACTTGGGACATGCCTATTTGCTGGTTTGTCACTGAGTGCACCAGGCAAACTGCAAGCTTCCAGGGATTCTCTTGTCTCTTCTTTCCATCTTGCCATAAAAGCAGTGGGTGCACATAGCTTTAAATGGGTTCTTGAGATTTGAACTAGGGTCCTCATGCTTAGAGGAGTGCTTCACACACTGAGCCATCTCTCCAAGTCTTTTTCTTTCATCTTCTCTCTCCTTTCTCTTCTTTCTTTCTTTGCATGTTTACATTTGTTTCTTCTTGATTGAGTTGTTTTAAGACAGGATTTTGCTATGGAGCCCTGGCTTGCCTGGTTCTAAGTTGTCCAAGCTCACTTCAAACTCATTTCCAGAGTGCTGGGACTACAGGCATGCACATCACCCCTGACAATGTGTTACACTTTCTATATCCCTCTTACCTCTGGTTCTCCTCACTACCTAAAAAGGTCAGCTGATTCAACATGTCACAATGTTCAACTTCTTATAGAACCTTTAAGATGAAAACCCTCAAACACTATGGTAGAACATTAAAAAAGAAAACCTTCCTTCTCGCATTTTTGTGATAGGCAGTACATAAACATTATCTCGTCACCATACCGCAAAACTGCCCAGACCATCCTGCTCTCTAATTGGAACTCCATGCCCATTGATCAGCATCTCCTTACCCACCTCTCTCCCTGGCTCTGGCATCCCTTACGGACTCCATCCCCATGAGATAACCACTCTAGACTGTTCATGTGAGTGAGATTCCTGAGCTCTTTGCCTTTCTGCACCTGTTCATCCTGTTTAACATAGTAGTCTCTAGTCCTACCCTTGTCATAGTAAACGGCAGGATATCATTCCCTGTTAGGTCAGAAGTAGCCATTGTGTACATGTCTACGTTTCCTCTGCATGTTCATCACTTGGTGGATACACAGAATAATTCTGTATCTTGTTGTTATAAACAATACCACAATGAAGCAGAAGATGTAGATAGCACTTTGACACTCTGGCTTTTGGATTTTTTTGTTTGGTTGGGTTTTGGGTCTTTTTGTTTTGTTCTTGTATTTTGTTTCTTTCTTTTTTTTTTTTCAAGAGTATGTCTTATGGAAGTTTTCTTCAGTGTTGTTAAAAGAGTCATCATACGGTGTGTCCACAGTGACTGCACTTATGTACAGGGTCTCCCTTTCCTCTTCCTGCTTGCCAGTATTGTTTACCTATTGGTCTTTGTAGCAGGCATTCTTACTCGGGTGACATGGTGGCTCTCTGCAGTTTTGATTTCATTTCCTTGATGATTACTGAGGGGAAACATCGTTACCACCCACTGCCACCTATATAAATGTCTACTCAATACACTGTCCATTTGAGCTGAGCATTTGTTTTTCAGTCTTGGAGTTCAGCACATGTTCAGGATTGGAACTACTTAATGAATACAAAGTTTCAAAGTGTTTTGCCATTTCTTTCTGATGATGCTTGCTTTCTTATAAGGAACTTTTTACTGTGAAATAAGCTAAGAAGGGACTTTAAGCATGTTTACCATAAAGAAGGGATAAGGTTTGGGATATATTTATGCTTAATCTATATTTCCAGTGTATGCATGCACCATGATATTACACGGTAACCCAGTCATGTAAATTTTCTTAGTTTTTAATATATCAATTTAAGTTTTGGCCTATGTTGAATCTTGCCTGCTACTGTTTTCTTGAGAAATCAGGTTTCCCTGTGTTTTCTGTAATAGCCCTGCTTCTTCCATGGGGCTAACATATCCATCTATAACTGCTGGTTGTTCAATGTGTCTCATTATCATCAGAATCATGACCCCAAACATCACAGTGTTCCTTCAAAAATTAAACTGAAGAGCACTTAATCAGACAATACATTTTTAAAAGGTGAGAATGGAGTGTCTTGCTTGGGCATTGAAAGGAGGACACAGAAAACCAAGCCATAGGGGCAGTGTGCATAAGAACATTGCATCCCTCAGCCGCATGCACAGACATGTTGCTTGCCAAAGCACTACAGAGAGTTCTCTCCACTAGCCCTGCTGATCCACCTCATATCCCCACACTGACATTCTGACTGGCTATAAAGAGGAAGAGATGCACAGTCTAGTCACCAGGGGACAGCTCCATCTCCTTTTGACCTCTTCAGAGGGATGTGGATTCTACTCCCTAACTTCTTAGGATCCCACAAATCATTTCTGTCCATGCTGTGGCTTCATTCCCAAGAGAATATATACCAAAAGAACCAAGCCATATCACGACCAAGAGGAATCCTGGGCAGTGTGAGTGTCAATCACATCAAAGGATACTTTATGTCTTCACAAGTATCATAGATACCTTGTATATTCTAGGCAGTTCCTCTGGTCTCATTGGCTTGCTAACCCTAAGGCACTTGGTGCACTCCAGGCTAATGAGGGCAACTTGAAGACCAAAGAGCAATTTTGTTTCAAGAAATAAGTTAAAGGCATCAAGGAAGGAAGTATCTTTTCCTCCCCAAAACACATTAATGCACAGGCCCTCACCAAATGGATTCACATGAATGCACACTCCTGCAACAGGAGACTCTCTAGCTTCATTCATTTGCAGATGAGAGCTCAAGAATTCTAAGATACAAACTCACTTTCCTGGAGTGGCATGGCCATAAAAGCAGAGATTGTGGCTGTAGGGCTGGAATAGTAAGATGTGAGCATTGGTGGTAATAAAATGCCAAGTTCAACATGGGAGTGAAGGGTCAAAGAAAGGCCAGTTAAGATGTGGATGTTTAGGGCTGTCTTCAACAGTTAGAGCTGTCAGAGAGGGACCAGAGAGAAACCCAAAGGTGAGAGACTACTGACAGGATTTGAAATAGATTCTCCTCAGAGGAAAGTAAGACCCAGCAGCCAAGCTACACAGGCCCCAAATCTCGGACTCAGTACATTCCGCTGGACAGACAAGCTTAGAAGCAAGTGATATTGACCTTGGATACTGACCTAGGATGTCTTTACCCTCCGAGCTCCCTCCCAGCTCTCCTCTGCCCATGATACATACGTGTAGAAACAACCCCGACAATATCACTGGGATCAGGGGACAAACACAGTTTCATGTGTACCCATTGTAAGCTGGGATCTGCTGTAGCTGCTAGGAGATCCCAATGTGCTCCTTGGCGTGTACCCAGGGCCTTTGCATCTGTCCTCATTGCTGGCCTCGAATGCTCAACTCTAAGGAATCTAAAGGCTTGAGACTGGGGGAGCTAATTTGGTGTGCACTCTTTTAGAAATAAAGAATAAAATGAAGTCCCTGCAGGCACTACTATACTCATGTTTTTGCAGAGCCAGAGGTCAGACGGGTGGTTTTCCAAATTAGTAACAGAGAAGGCTAATCCCACCAAGTAATTTGGAGGAAGACTTGGCAATGTAAAAAAAAAAAAAAAAAGTTACAAAATTCCGTTTAACAAGCTTGATTGACTAAGAGGCTTAGACATCACCTGAATATGCATTTTAAGGTAATAATAAGATAATAGAACTCCCAAATGAACAAAGGATATTGATTAAAATGCAGCTTATCAGAACAAAACTTACCCCATGGCATTTCCTTTCCCACTTACTAAAGTAACGATGGAGAAAAATAGGCTACAATCATAAAAACATCCTGTGCTTCCAATTTCCCCCAGCAAAACCTGGGACCATTTTAAGTGCTGGGAAATGCTTACCCAGTGTGATGCCTTAAAACCCAAAGAGAGTAAGGACTTTGCTTAAGAGGTGTAAAAGGAGCATTAACCAGCATTTACCCATCCTGACTGGGTGGATAGTGTTCTTCTTCGGGTGTCTGCAAACACAGGCTTTTTATCTGACTTGCAGTAAATGGTTATTTTAAACACTTGATGAGGCAGAGGAGCCTTGGGAGGGGAATCATTTCACTTAAAAGTAGAACTGTTTTTAACTCTAGGGATTCCAGAGATGGCTGTTTGTGAGTGTCTCTACCAAGGGGACAAAGAATGTGCATATATGAGGGAAAAGCAGCAGAGATTTGAATCTTCAGCATCTGATCCTAAAAGTGCAAATTGTCTCCATTGTCTCATCACTGGTTTCAGCCAGACTTTGAGGAATGGATCTGTAATTACACTTAAATAGGCTCCAACTTCCACGACAGGAAACATACACACATATGCCACTTGAACCCACCAACCAGTTTTGTGTTTTTGTTTTTAGATATACCTATAGTCTCACTATATATATATATATATATATATATATATATATATATATATATATATATATATATATATATATTGGCTTATAGCTTTTGATATCCCATGCTATATAAGGAGACCCAGAAAGTTCTGGATTATAGAGAGAAAGGCAACTAATGAGCTATTGCTATTTAAAGAGAAAAATCCCTGTCAAAACAGCTTGACAAAGAAAATGGTGGTTTTTAGCATACACAGCTTGCAATAATGCTGCCAACCAAAACAGTAGGTGGTGACACTGCCAGCTAAATGGAGCTGCAAGGGGAAAGGGGAAGAGACACACACTACCTCCTGCTCCCTCTCCAGTGGCCCCTGTCGCAGCTGGCTCTGTCCCCATAAGGCTCCCAGCATTTCCTAAAATGGGGGACTTCTCTAGGCAGATAAGAACAACGCAGAAACCTACAAAACCTGCCATGAGTAAGTGACTGTGCTTCTCTGACAGAGTTCTCACCCAGAGCAAATGTAGACCATTTATATGGAAAGATGAGGGGAAGAATTCTAAAATTATCCTAGAGTTAAACACTGGTAAATCCATCTAAAGGTTTTTCCAGGACATCTAGCTTGGGGGTTAGCCCTACTGGGGATGTCCCAAAATGGAAAGGAAGTCTGTGGGTTCCTAAGACAACTTGGCCTCCTACTCTTTGAGTCATATGGAGTCTGCAGCGAAGGTCTTTGATCTACAAAGAATTCATCCATCACTATCTTGCTGCTGCTGGGATCTGCATCTCTTGCAGGGTGAGATTAACAAGAGAAGGCAGAGAAATGTGTATCTGGGTTTACTGTGGCTCAGAGCTGGCTGGACCCCCCTACAAATCTGCAGTCTCCAGTGATCTGGGGCTGATCCAGCAGGGCTGTGAGCTCATAGCTAGTTACACAGCAAGTTCATGGCCAAAGTGAGTAAAATACTCTCTCTAAAATAGGTTAGGGGGGGTGACAGGCAGCCCCCCCATATCCAATACAGACACAGAGAAGGAAGAGAAAGGCTACTACATCAATGACATGTTCTGTTCCTTGTGTGTTCACATTTACCTCAGAGTAAACTGTTAACTGTGGCTTATTAGCCACATGCAACATATAACTATTTACATGCTAACTAAAATAAATAGAAAATAACAAAATATGTATTTACGTATGTATGTATGTATGTATGTATGTATGTATTATTTACCTTTTGTTATTTTAATGCCTATGAGTGTTTCTCCTGCTTAAATATTTGTGTACCATGTGCCTGCCTGGCTCCATAGGAGGCCAGAAGAGTGTGGAATCCCCTGAGAGTGAAGTCACATGTGAGTGCTGGAAATCAAATCCCGGTCCTCTGTAAGCCCCGAGCCTTCTCTCCAGCCTGCAGGAAATGAAAATTTACCATACTTTCCTTACAAACTCTAGCCTCAAGCTAAGTGCCCAGCAGACTGTCTGGCCAGTTCCCTCATGGCAGAAGTTCGAAGGCATGGTTTGGAGCTCTGCAGTTTCTTTTGAGGATTTGGAAAGTCTTTTAAGGCACGAGGCACTATAGTGAGTGCAACCAGTAAGCCGTTTACATAGATCTAGATTTAGTGGAGGAATGGGGACCTATAAGGTGTCCTAGTAGAAATGAGCAGGGCATAGTATTTTATTTTATTTTACCCAAGACTTCCTAAAATATACTTAGAAATCACCCTCCCCGCAGTGTTCATCATGTCTCTTTAGAGAACAACTGAATCCTTTCTCCTGCCAATGGTTTCCTCTGGTTCAGTTTCTCCCAGGGCCGTCCGGTAAAAATCCTTACCCTGCAGCACCCTGAAATGCCCAAGCTGCTCACATGGCTTCCAGGCAAATTGATAACGATTTTGTAACAGAGTCTGATAGTCTGTGCCAAGTTTATGTACCCCAAATCTGCAGACATTTGTAGACCGACAGTTTTACAGATTTGGTTTTCCTTATCTCGAGACAGCTTTAAGAGGGTCTTGTAATTGACTCTTATTAAAAATTCTCTAGTTTTCACTTGGATGACAAAACTCATACAGGGAAGAAGAAATTGCTCTTGACGAACTAGAAGTAGGGGTAGAAAGGAGACTAAGTGAAATGTCTACAGACTTCGGGGAAGCCCTCTGGGATTCCAGATTTCCTCTCCATGTCCCAAGTGCCTCCTAAGATCACCTGAGGGTCTAGCCTGAGAGTTAGCACACTGGGCCAGGGGAGTTCCTTGGATAAGGAATTACAGATGCACGAGAATGGTTCTGACAGCCACCTTGAATGTGGCTGCTTTATTGTCTCCCAGGAGGCTGTAATGAGGTGTGGCTCTGGCAGGGTTTGGAATCACAGGTAAAGTCAAAAGCCTCCCCACATAGCTGTACAGCCCCAGGGTGGATTCAGCAAGTGGACTTCACTCCTTTTGGTATATCTAGGCTGCTCAGGATGATACACAAGTCAACCAAGCTCCTCTGCCCTTTCTCAGCAACCCCACTGAGGACGGTAGCGTGGTGAAGAAGAAATGTGGTAGCCAGCTTGGGAAGACACAGACCCTTTTAGGTGTCTACAGGTTGGCCCAAAGACAGCCTAGTCTCCTGCTGGATTAACTGAAAAGACCTTACAGGTGAATGAGGGGCCAGGATGTTGACTCCAGTGTCACAAGCAGCTCCTGAGCTCAAGGGACCTGAGACTCAGCTGGATAGCTGTGCCAAGCCCACACCACCAGTAGACCTGTGACTCTTAGATTTGGTTGTCGTAAATCTGTGTCATTGGGGGAGATTTTAGGTGTTGTTCAGGAGGGAACAACTCCAGAATTAGCAATGACATTTCTCTCAACTGTTCCAGGCAGACAATTGCCTTTCCTGGACATGTGACCCTAGTGTCCAAAGTTGGCCCAGGCAAGCTTAGGAAGCTTCCTAGAAGAGTAATGATTCTGTTTTCAGCCCTGGAGACTTCACCCTCACCCTTGTTGCCCATACTGGCCTATACTATGAGGCCTAACCTGTAGCTCTCTCTGGCTTGGAGCCTATTTAGAACTGGTTCCTCTTCTTCTGCATTGATTGCTCCCCTGTAGCTAACTGGAGAGAAAAGAAAGGCCCAGATTCTCTGACCGTCTCTCATACCAGCAACCATCTTTGCATCTGGAAGTTGTACCTTTACTAAGTAATTATTTTAAATATATAGTCTGCTTCAGGATTTAGAAAGGATTTTTCTCCCATCAATCTAACTATAAAAAAAACACACACACACACAACTAAGTATGATGCTCTCCCACTAATTGCAGCCAAGTCTAAGAAGCCTGATTTTTCAGTAATCATGCCCATTTGTTTGATGAATTCCGCAGTGACGTCGGAATGATCCACGAAGCTTCTCAGAGAAAAGCCCACTAAGCCCAGAAAAAGAGCTATGAAATAATGCATTTGGACTTTTATGTGAATAAAAGTATTATTAACGCACATAGCTGGTATAGGTGGTTTAAATCCACAGTCTTAAAGATGAGCATGGATTTCTCTATAAAATGGTTGATAGACCAGAACATATTAAAGAATTATTGTGCTGCATAGAAATCTCTTCTTCTCTGCTTTATGTACAAAATATCGAAGCTACACACACTGATGTAAGCTGATAGCTTACATAATCTTACAATGGTAAAGCCTGATGTCCACTCCACAGCTAAAGCCAGGGTTCCATTTGTCCAATTTGCTAAATCATTGGGTCCTTCTGAATCTTCATTTCTCTTTTATTTGGAGTATATAATATTATTCAGAATTCATGACGCAGTCATGTGTATTTCCATAGCTTTTAGTATCTCAGAACCATCACGCAGTAAACACTCAGACACAAAACGACCATTCTCTAACGGTGGCTCTCACAGCGGTCCTTTGACCTTGTAATGATTGCGTTAAACATGCATTATTATTTCTCAAAACCTAAGCCTCGGGGGAGGTGTGAGAATGTTAACCAACTCACTCACGTAACACAACAGTGTGCCAAACACGTTCACACACACTATCACATAACCTCCCCACAACAACACGTTCAACTGGAAAAGACAAGCCTTGCCGTTCCCATCTGCATAGCTGAGAAAAATGAGACCAAAAAAGACAAAGAAAAGTAAGTGACCACACATGTGTCAAGTGACAGAATGAAATTATGGACCCTTTCCTTTCTAGTCAGAACACCTTAAAGATTTTTGAAAAATATACATTTCTACATTTCCATGCGGTATTTTCATATATATATATATATATTTTTTTTTCAATATATATGTTTTCAAATACATACATATACATATACACATATACACATACACACATACATATACACATACATATATACATACATATATACATACATATACACATACATATACACATACACACACACACACACACACACACACATACATATACATATATTTCATTTCGGTGGATTCTCCCCTTCCTACTTACCCCCTTAACTCCCTACCCATCCTGTCCCTATTACACCATTCAGCCCCAGAATCACCCTTTCTACTTTTATTTCTGTTGTCTTTATACCTTCCTCAAATGTAATCCATTCAGACTAAGATTTGATCTTAAAGGTCAGGTGCCAATGAAACCTGGTCCTAGACATCTTTTACGCCCTCTTTTCCCATTTGTCCTGGTCAAAATGGCCTCTAAGACCTGAACAGAAGTAATCCTCATCCTTCAGCCTCTAGAACAGCCGGACTACAGATGTGAATAACTGTGCCAGACTCTGAGAAGAACTGGAGTGAGAGCACAGTACCCAAGTAACAGGCGGATGCCTCCTGTGGCCGGCAGCCTCATTTCCTTTCCAAGTCTAAAGTTAAATCTTAACTCTCGGGAGAAACTGTTAACAACAGTATAAATATACACTCACCACAATCTCTGGCTATTTCTCATCCTTCTAGCTAGTTAGGACTCACATATGCTCTGAGTCTTCATCAGAGCCAGACTTCACCTGCTACACAAAACCCCAGCATGTCTTTTATACCAAAGAAATCCTTTAGAAAGACTTAGCTGTGTGTCTCAAAGAAGCATTTTTAGAATCCACTTTACTTTACTCGTGCTTTGCTTGATCATAAGCAGTGAGATCTCGAACGTGGTTGGGTGACTGGCCGGTGGGAGAAGTGAACAGACAGGAAGGACCTCGTCCCTCAACAATTTCACACAATGGAGAAAATGCCAGGGGGAGTCTATGCACTGTACTAGAAAATTAACTATTTGAATCTGTGCAGGAATCCTTTGTCAGATTATTAGAAATGGCCATGTCTCATCCACTATAACTTAGCAGCACTCTGTGTTAAAGGCATAAAGCCCTGGAAGGTGGATGATGAACCGTACACAGAATTCCTTTGCGATGCTACCCTAGGCCATCACTCTCCCAGTGATGATAATGTTTGAATTTCGGAGCTTTTCTACTTTCTGATTTCTATATACATATATTTTATGCTCAAACTCGAATCCTACGTGAAGAGCAACAGGTTAAAGACATAAATGATTGAGTCCTACAAGATGTCCCTTTTTCAAAGAAATAGGGTTGGGAGAACAGGAGGTGACACATTCGGATAACAATGATTCTTGATACTTGGGTATACAGCCATCCCCATAAACAGAAACTCCCTGGCAGAAGCACTTCCTCCCCTGGGATCTGTAATTTGGATGTTGCCCTAGGGAACTGATGAAAGCAATTACAGGGCACAGAGGCTGACATCCCTGCATCTGCTGAGGCAAAGCCAGCGGGGGAGATTCATTTGTACCTCAGGAATTCATGGTTTCCTCCACAATGGAACCCTGCAGGCTGAAACTCATCTCATCAGAGGCAGAGACAACTTTTGAAATGAAAACTTCCTCAGATCTAGAGTGCCAGCCTTAAAGGTGAGCCCACTTGTAGGAGCAGATTTGTCAGAGGTAACCACACGCCGCGCTTCATGGAAGCCATACCAGAGAGAAGTTGCTGTGTGTTTTATTCACTGAAAAATATCAGTGACTGGCATACAGACTGTGGTAGCATTTCTAAAGGCATCAGTGTGGTGGTGCTTGGGCAGGAGAAGCAGAAGGATAACATATCCAAGTCCCACATGGGAGAACAGGAGGTGACACAGGAGTTGACACAATAAGACCTTGTCTCAAAACATAAAATCAAATTATAAAGGATATGAAAAGGCTCAGAAAAAATAAATTTCTTGCTGCCAATGTTAAAAAGAAAATCCAACTGTGGATTACTACCAACATCGGGTCATCGCTAGAATACAGTGACAAGCACTTGCTCCACACAAAAAATATGTGAACAGGGATAATTGCAACCAGAGTGAACAAGGCTCCCTTCCGGAAAACTATGTATCTTACGATGATGACCACAGAACCAAGAGATAGGGGTGTGTGTGTGTGTGTGTGTGCCTCCCTCTTGTCACAGAGCATGACTGAGAGGCATGCATGTTTAGGCATGATATTTACCTGACGCACACACACAAAGAACTTTTTCTAAATACATACAGTGCGCCCATCACTGGGCTAAGAACTTGGAGGGAGAGTACACAGTCTGAACTCAGAACAATGAGTTATGGGCAACTCTGAGTTTGCCAACAAGCAAGCAGATTGAGAGGCAGTTTATAAATTGCTCCAGTCGCCCTGGCAACCTTGCCTCATCCATGGTCTATACATTAAGCATGAAGCACACAAGGCTTCCGGTGTTGTGCAGACAATATGCTTCCAACACTGTGCTGAGGTGTGAATGGCCAGGAAGGAAGGATCACCCAAGCCCTCAAGACCTGAAAACCTTCCAGTTCCCAGAATTTTCCCGAAAGCAGGACTGTTTGGTACTGTGTGACTGGCCACAGGTAGCTAATGTAACTGAGCAAAAGACATTCCACAGTTCACTTAATTTTTACTGGACTAAAAAGTAAAATACATCTACAGTGAGACTATAGCAGGTCAGCCTGGAAGATTAAGTATAGACAAATGATATTTTTTCATGTTAATATGGGGCAGAATGAGGCAAAAGAGTGTGCTTTGAGAGACATACAAGCGAAGCTTCTTTAAGAATCTCAATATTTAAAACATCTTTAAATGAAAGGAGATATTTCTAGAGTAGTAGAAACTCAGTTCATGTGCTCACCAGCAGCAGAGAGGGCCAAGGAAGAGCAGTAAACAGAAGCACAGGCAGGGGGCTGCCCTCTAAGAGCACAGGGCCCCAAAACACGCAGGGGCAAGGAGGACATGGATGAGTAACCACAAGAGACACATGAAAGACATCTAGTCACTTATCACCATGCTTTCGGTATCCCATCCCCACTGCACCCTAAGGCTGAGGAGTAAGGAAGCAGATTGAACATGATCTGTAATCAAAAGAAGGTTCTTTTCAACCCATGGCAGAATGCTTGCTCATGAAAAAAAGCCACCTAGATGCACCGTGGAGTGTAGAGATGGTGCAGCTGTGAGAAGCTAGCAGTGAAGCAATTGGGGGAGATGCAAACAAGCAAGTGTGAGCGCTACATCGACCAACTCAAGAGAAATGTATGGTACCCTGGGCAACACTAGAAATACAGCAGTGGGCAGCCAACAGCCAAGAGCCTTGGAGTGGAGGAGCAGAAGACTTCCCAGACACTATGCATTTTCCTTTCTGCATGGCTCTTAGTCACCCACAGACAGTGTCAGATACCCAGCAGGTGCAAAATATTTAAAAATGGGTTGATAAACGACATCATGAATGGGCTGACCCAAGTTGAGCATTGGTCATACAGAGCTCCTGAGGGAGACTATCAGCATCAGGTGGACCTCTTACCAAGCTGTCAACCTCTGCCCTCACACTGTAGCAACCTGACACACCAGGTGCATAAGAGTCTAGGAGTCTCTGAGGGTTATAGCATATCTTACCGCTTAAGGGTTCCTCGGTTTATTTCAGTTTCAAATTTCCAAGTTTAGAGCTTTTAAGATCAGCAAACCAGACCCTTATTCCCATGTGGGATTGACAGGTGGAAGCCCACTAGGTGGTTAAAATCACTGGTCATTCAGTGGTTAATTTATCACTGGTCATTCAGCAGTTAATATCACCTATCCGGCATCTCAAGTTATCTGGACCTGTGGCTTTAAGTGTCTCTGCTATCAAATGGCTCCACTGCTGAAACAAGAACTCCTGCTGAAGGTAAAAGAAATCTCCAGAGGAAGAGAGAAAATGTTTGTCCTAATGAATTTGAAAGTATCACTCTTTAAAGAATTGGTGTTTTCCCCAGTAAGCCCTCAGAGCTATCAGGAGACTATTTTTAATTGAACTTTGCAATGTCACAATGCAACCCTGGAACTCGGATGCCAGTAGAACTTTTCCAAGACATAGTGAAATTCCATACCATTTTCTCCTCTTTACGAATTAACATATATAACAGATCCCTAATCAGCTTCAATTCATGAAAAATAATTCTGATAAATTTTATATGTCTACTAGAATCCAGATTTGCCATAATTTTGATAAATTTTAAATATCTACTGGAATTCAGATTTACCTGTATTCTACCCCCAAATATTTACCTGTTGACAGAATTACATGATAATCCTAATTAGTACTTAAAATATTAATAAAAACATAATTATAAAATTAAACTTGAGTATACAAAGGATCACAGTTATATAACTAGCTTCCAGATTTATTAGATACAGCACTATCACGTTTAAAGAAGAGTTACCACACAGGTGAGCAGGCTGTGTGCCCTCACTGGCTCTGCACAGAATCAATGTACAGCCTTCTCTCTTCTCCAAGCTCTGCTGCCTTTGATGCATGTAAATTAGGGCACTCAGTTGCTATCTATTCCCATGATGCTTGATACTAATACAGTATGCTTATCCTCTGACGTAGTGAGAGAAGAGGAAGTTACAAAAGAGCTTGAGGACACGGAATTCAAAATCAGACGGGGATACATTTGGCTGTAAAAGTCGAACTGGAAGTTATCAATAGTTCAATATATATATATATATATATATATATATATATATATATATATATATTATATGTATGGTGCAGCTGTGAGAAGCTATCAGTGAGGCCATTGGGGGAGATGCAAACAAGCAAGTGTGAGCTTAATATATATATTAAGACTGGGAGATTTTTATTTTTCTGAGGGGCTATGGTGTTTTGAATAGGTATGCCCCATCCCCATAGACTCATGTGTTTGAATGCTTGGCCCATAAAGAGTAACACTATTGGGAGGCAAGGCCTCCTTGGAGTGGGCGTGGCCCCATTGGAGTGGGCATGGCCTTATTGGAGTAAGTGTGTTACTGATGGGGCTTTGGGGGACTTTGAGGGCTTAGATGTTCAAGCTAGGCCTAGTGTGGTTCAGTCTTTTCTTGCTGCCTGTAGATCAAGATATAGAACTCTTAACTCCTCCAGCACCATGTCTGCCTGCACACTGCCATACTTCCCACCATGCCATGATGATAATAAACTAAACCTCTGAAATTGCAAGCCAGCCTCAATGAAATCTTTTCCTTTATAAGAGCTGCCATGATCATGGTGTCTCTTCACAGCAGTAGAAACCCTAACTAAGACAGAGGCATGAATAACAACAGCCTGAGTGGCATTGTATAACAGTTGCCTGCACTTAAATGCACCAAGGCTGGCTGCCTAAGGAGCCCAGGGAGAGCCCATTGAAAGCAGTCTACAAAGTAACCCAGAGACTGGTTCCCTGGCTCAAGTAGGAACTCCACAGCCTGAGCTGTGAGTATGTTTCCCATGGGTTTTAAAAAATTGGGTGGGTTTAAGGAGAGATACACGATGCTGGTTTGTGTTGTACTGAATTGAGCTCCCTCTATTGAGAACCCAGACAGGGTAAAGACTACTATGGAGGCTGTAAGAGGCACCCAAGGTGGTGGTGTGGGGACAGAGAAAAGAGGCCTGTGTTCTCCTGTGAGGAACAAAGGATATGGCTGGGGATGAGCCTAAGGATGAGCATGCTCTGACCCATCAAAGCTTCTGGGAGTCCCTCTCCCCTCTCAGCCTGAGAGCTAATGGTCAGAGTTCTATTTAATGATGAGCCCAGTGAGAAGTTATGACCCCAGGAACCCTTCAGAGTCCTGAAGTTGACTTTTTGATGAATTGAGCCATTCATTTTGA
Organism: Rhabdomys pumilio; assembly: GCA_030674055.1. Taxonomy (NCBI): domain Eukaryota; kingdom Metazoa; phylum Chordata; class Mammalia; order Rodentia; family Muridae; genus Rhabdomys; species Rhabdomys pumilio. The sequence goes on from JANHMN010000020.1 coordinate 31,440,752, forward strand.
ATAACAAACAGCAAAAGTAACTGAACAGTGAATCCAGGTGTTAAACTTGCTGTGATACAGGAGGCTTCTGGGAAATTTACAGAGATACAAAGTGCTTTCCACTCTTTAGGCTCATGGTTAAAAAGAAAGGTCAAAGGAGAGTTTACAGATGATAGAATGGACTTTGCTGACAGAGTGGCTGGGGAGGGGGGGCAAGCAGTCAAATCCCAAAGGTTCTATTGCACACACATGACAAAGTGTCACTTATGGCCAACTAGCTGGGCATGGTGGCATAAGCTTACAAGTGTAGCATTGGGGAGACAATGACAAAAGAAAGACTGATTTAACAAGAGACTGGGCTATGTGGTATATATCCTGTCTGAAAACAGAACCCAAATCTTCAAATTAAACTACTAAGGTGTCTTAGTTAGGGTTTTACTGCTGTGAAGAGACTCCATGACCAACACAACTCTTATTATAAGGACAACAATTATTGGGGCTGGCTTACAGGTTCAGAGGTTCAGTCCATTATTATCAAGGTGGGAACATGGCAGCATCCAGGCATGCATAGTGCAGGAGGAGCTGAGAGTTCCACATCTTCATCTGAAGGCTGCTAGGGGAATACTGGCTTCCAAGAAGCTAGGATGAGGTTCTTAAGCCCACATCTGCAGTGACACACTTCCAACAAGATCACACCTACTTCTACAGGGCCACACTTTTTAATATTGCCACTCCCTGGGCCAAGTATACACAAACTATAACATAGGGTTTATTAAATTCAGGTATAGCGATATTCCCCAAGTCCAGCTGAATTCCTGGCTGACCAAAAGATGTGAAATTTTCGGACTTTCTAGAAGTGAAAAGTGGGTATATTTCTGTAAGTTCTGGCCAAAGAAAACAAGACTTCAGTAGAACCATTACATGGCTCTTTCAGACGCCTCCTTTAAGTCAGTCCGTATTGCCTCACCACACACACTGCCCCCCTTAGCATGTGTGATCATGAGATAAGGACATGATGGCTGGAGCATGAACAAGCATCTTCAGCCCTCATTTGTGACACACCTGATCTGAATCATAAATATCCCCCAAAACTCACATGTTCAAGGCTCACCAGCCACAACGTACACATGCTAGCAGATGAGGGTGGCTTTAAGAGGTAGAGCCCAGGGGACAGAAAGGCAGGTAACTGAGGATTCACAGCACACACCTGAGTCCTTGACTCCTCCTTCTCACGTTGTTCCCTAACAGCCACACTCTGCTGTGGCACATAGGCCCAGAGCATGAAGACAAAGCAACCATAGGCTAAACCTTCTGAAAGCATGATCTGTAAAACTCTTTTGCCCTTATAACTTTATCTGGGACGTTTTTTTACATGATGAATGACTGATTAACTCAGCATAGTAATGAGAGTGAGGAAGAGGGAAACAAAGATTTTCTTCTTTTACTTAAATATAAATATATTCTGCATGATTCTGTGCCCATCATCACGTTAGATTGGATCTAGTCCTGATTAAAACATAAAAATTTTATACAAAGATACTCCATCCAGACATCACACATTTTTGTTGCTGTCGTTGTTGAATTTCTGATTTCTTTTGAAAAAAAAGAAAGCCTTAAATATTTTAATTTTGCCTCTGTAGATGTAAAATTAACCAAGATGGAAGTACAGAACAATCCTATTGATGATATTCATGAATCAGTTTTCAGCAGCTCCCCATACTGTACGTGCTGGAGAGAAGTATAGACACAATGAAGTCTCTTTCCTCTTGTTACCTATAGGTAAGTGCTCACAACGCTCAAAATCAAACCAGCAACTTCTAAAAGTCAACGGCCGTCCTTCCATCTTGGTGTAAGTACTCAAAGATACTGAGAACCTCACCAGATCCATATAAAATCTCTAGGGGATAAATATGGTAAACTGTCCTCCAAAGTGAGAGAACATGCTCTTTTATCCTGGTTCTTTTAGAGGCCATCCACCTGGCCCTGTTGTGGTATTCAGATAGCTATTGGGGCTCAGCTTAAGAACCAAGCTATCCAAATTATTATCATGTATATATAGGAATACTTTACTATTCTGATTTATTGATCTTGTCCATACATTTCCCTTTCTATTTGTGCACGAGTGACGCTCATTCTTGTTGTTAAGAGTAGAACTTGGGGGTGAGGCATGGAAACTCGGAAAACAATGAACTAAATACTGAATGACCCAGAACAAGTTTTAAGATCTTAATTCAATCAACAGAAAGAAGCGACCCAATGAAGAAGTGCCATTCACTTTTAGAGTGTATAAATCTTGTAAGATGAAAGTTGTTTAAATACAATTTAATTCACTCTGGAGCATAAGGAACTAGCCGTGATGGATGGAAAGTTGTTTTGATCGTCCTCGTTGGTTAAATTATGATAGATGACTGATGCTTGCTGCTGAATTTACAGGCAGAGTCTTCGCTTGAACCTCACGTCTTTATCAAGAGCTCCCCATCGACAACCATTCCAACATCCATCTCCACCAAGCCTGTGTGACACTCAGCAATTATGATAGAGGGAAAGGCCAGAGCCTTACAAAATGAGTCCCTCTGTGCCAGCTGTGACGTGACACACATCAACATGCCAGGGAGACACTGCTGTCTCGGCAGGTCTACAGTATATAAGTCAGCTAGACATACCCAGCAAAGACAAAACATTCCTGACTCCATAGTGAATAGCCTTCAGGGAGGGGATTCACGATGATGGGCCAGTACAGAAGTCTCATGGTTAGCTTCCATGTTACTTGAATAACACAACATCCACAGATTAAAAACAAACTTGTAATTAGACATCTTATGTTGCACGAAGAGAAATACAGACGAGCTGAAGAGTTAGTAGTCTTTCAGGGAATATGGGTGTTTCTTGAGTGCTATGTTTTCTAGTTACATTTCAACAAGGCCACACCTCCTAACAGTGCCACTCCTTGGTCCAAGCATATACAAACCACCACAATGTCTATCTACCCCAGATAGAGAACCAATTGCAGACAAAAGCTCCGATACCACCAAAGGCCACTCTGGTAAACCAATAAGTTTTGCTGGGGTTACTGGTAGGAAGCTGAATGAGGATGACTCATAGGGATAGAAATAGCTCCGAGTGCACACCAAAGCCCACCAAAGCAAGGGTTACAGCTCAGATGACCTGGAAAACAAGAGCGCCTTGGCACAGCCCACAGCAGCTCAGTGTGGTGGAGGGGCCTTTCCAGCTACCTCAGTTTTTCTGAGCCTCATTGAGACAGCTCGGCTAGTCTGTGAGTCCTTCTACAATCCTTACTACTTCTATAAGCTTGGGAGGGAGGAGCCTGAATCTGATCATTTTTCTGGGGCTTGGTAGAGCCTTGTGAGTGATCTACTCTCTGGGCAGAGTGGAGTGCTTAGCTTTCTAGAGCAGCCAGCTGCCTCAGCACCCTGTGAACATCCTGTGTCTGAGGGAGGCTCCTTCTGCTCTCACTACCCCCCTCTCTGTTGTTTTACCTCCCTTTCCACATCCTGTCTTAAAATATCCTGGTCTTTTTATTTTAAACTCCTCTGTAAGATCCTGTGTCTTCAGTAGCCTTCTTTGGAGATGGAAGGTTTAAGACTGAAGGAAGCTGTTATGCCGAAGGGGTTAAGGTAGCATTGATGCTGACCGCGCTCTACCTCCTCACTCTAAGACTAACTACAGGAAGGGGGGGACATTAAGGTACAGGAAGATATCCTTACAGCTAATATAAAAGTGGTTGACCACTGAATATTCAGCTGAAGACAATAACTTACATAACAAGTTTATAAGGAAGCAAGCACCAAACCCTCAGCAGGAAAAAGAGAACAGGGTATGATTTATCTTAAGACCGTAACACCTGCAGTGACATCCTCAAAACTTCATCAGCAACAACAACAAAACATGTCTTAGGTTAATGCTAAGAACCCGCTTTAATTTACCAGGGCCTGTCACTTACACTATCACTGGTCAAACATGCTAGCTAGAGGACTCCTGAAACATCCGTCTAACCCCAGGGTGATGTCACAGTAAAGCCAAAGGCAATGCAAATATTTAGGGCCATGATATAAGCCACTCCAGTGTACTCAATACTAGAAAGACAGTTTATTAAAAAAAAGCACTGCAACCCAGCTAAAGTTGATTTTCATCCATGATGCACTGGTGACAACTTCAACAGCGCACAATGCCCACAAGATCTATGAATTCAGTATTTTATCACTAAGATGATAAAAAGAGTAGGGCAGGAGGTTAGCTGCAGGAGGGCTAGTAGGCAGGAGGGCTACACAATTCTGTATGATTTACATCCTGTAAGTGGAAAGGTAGACGGATTTTAAAAGTTGGTGTAATTTGAGGCTGGAGAAATGGCTGAGCAGTTGAGAGCACTGGCTGCTCTTCCAGTGGACTCTTGTTTGATTCCCAGCACCTCCATGGTGGCTCACAACCATCTGTAACTCCACTTTCAGAGATCTGATGACCTCTCCTGGCCTCTGCTGGCACGAGGCTGGCACATGGTACACATACATACATACAGGCAAAACACCTATACATGTACAATAAAAAAAATACTATTTTAAAGTTGATATAGCCCATAAGCATAAATAACTGAGGACATAGGTTTAAATGTATGCTTAGGAATAGTAAGAAGAAAACACCAAGAAACCGCTCTGTAACAGGCAGTGCAGGAAATAATGTCAACCATCTAAACACTATTTCTAAATGCTTTGTAATCGCTTTAGTGTGGGCAGAGGTAAGCATGCAGTGGTGCGTACGTGTGTGACCTCCACAGGTCAGAGGACCCTTGTGTTCAGTTCGTTCCTTTTTTATGTGAGCCAGGCCTCAATCCTGGGCTTTCAGGCTCCATAGCAAGTGTCTTTACCTGAGGAGCAACCTCACTGATACCCCAAGCCATTTTTAACTGGCAAAATCACATGAACAGTCCAGTTTCCTTTGGAAAGAAAGTCTGCCTGGACTGTATTCTCTTAAGTATTTGGTACTGTTTCACTTTCTCCCTTATAAAAATAAATGCTATTTTTAAACTCAGCAGGCTCTGCCTGTTGCAAAATATTAAAAGAACAGAGAGAAAGATTATTCTACTCAAGGACTCTCCCAGAGCATTGCTGTCTAATCTATCTTGAAAACATTGTCTACAGTTCTACCCAGACTGGAGTCAGCATGTGCTGAATCATGGACCAAACAGGGATCTTGGCAAAGTTCTTGGCTCCAAAACCCCGAAGCTGCAAATGGCAAGCATTGATTCTCTAGTACTCTGATGCACAAGAAATGCACAGGCATTCCCTATAAGAAAAACCTCACACAGAAAGGTTCTGAGGGAAATGAGGGCTGGGACGAGGCTTGGAGGGAGAGCATGTGAGGAGCACATGTGCCAGCCTGAGCTCTGTTAAAGAAACAGACAAGAAAAAATGAGGGGAGCTGAAGGAAGCTAACTTTGAGAGGGAGAGAGGGCTGAACTTTTGAGAGAGGGCTGCTGATGCTACCTGAGGGACAGCCTACACATGTTCCAGGACAAAGACTAGCTCTTTCTCTCTTTATCTATTAAGATAGAGAAATTCTGCCATTTAGGATATTAAATAACAATGAACAGTGTGTGGTTGGGGATTAAGAAAACATAGAGGAGCCAAGTTCAGGTCCCAGCACCCACATCAGGTGGCTCACAGCCGCCTGCAATTCCAGCTCCAGGGACTACACCACCCTCTTCATCCTCAACAGTCCAGGGAACATGCTACCCTCTGTGTCCTCAGCAGTACACACACACACACACACACACACACACACACACACACTTAAATAAATAGATCTTTAAGTATGTTCCAAGCCTTTGTTGCAAAAATTAGCATAAAAGATCAGAATAATTAAATAAGATGAAACATTGTAACTACAGATCAGAAAACATATTCTCAAAGACACCTAACATCAAAACATCTAACAGGTCCTTGGTTCTGTGGAGGCTTCGTGTACCAGAGAAAGGGGGATGCTAAAGGGGTGAGGTAGGAGTGGGTGGGTGGGTGGGGGAGCACCCTCTTAGAGGCAAAGGGATGGAGGGTGAGATGGGGGATTCCTGGAGGGGAGACCGACCAGGAAAGGGAATAACATTTAAGATATAAACAAATACAATGATAAATAAATTTTAAAAAATCTAACAGATAACGAGACATATCAGAGTACAAAGTAATTGAACACAGAAGTGCTTAGAGAAATGACCAATGAAGAATCTTGAGGCTGGAGACACGTTTGGGTTCTAATGTCCAATCTCTCCAATACTCTATGAGTGAATCTATGATCAGGGTGAGTTACCTTAAACTGTGGAATCCTAGACTTTTAGTGGCTATGACAGGACAGAAAGGATTCTGAGACTAGAGTTATACTTGAGGTTATATGGGGTGACATTTGTAAGAACAGCCGGTGCAAAGTGCATGATTTCTGGTAATAGTTGCCTTTATCCACTTAACATGATTCTCTGCTGCAGCATTTCCTTCACTGGGTCTTGCTCTAGGATAGCAAGCATGGAGCACAGCACAGAGGAAAACCCATCTTTACGCCTTCAAGTTACTTTAGAAACAGAAGCCAAGCATGAACCTGCTGTCCCATATCTAAGTTGGGGAGAAGTGACAATGTGGCTATCAGTTTGAATTTCTATGTGTACCAGACAGATTACCAACATAAATTCAAATTCGACATGCCATTGGCTAGTCACAAAAATACCAGACACTTGGCTGTCCCTCAGAAGAGCATACTAAATACAGCTGTGACCCGTAACAATGAAGAGGAGGGTATATAACTAAGCAGGAATTCACTATTTATACACTCAGAATCCCAAAGGACAGCTGGAGATGTGGCTCAGTGGTAGAGGGCACTGTGAGTATGCACCGGGCCCCAGGTTTGATCCCCCATACCACAACAATTGAAAACAAAAATATTATTTATTAAAACAGATGATGGCATATGTTTTTTTTTACAACCCAAAATAATTTAGAAACAAAAGAAATTTTTTGAGGTTTTTAAAAAGACCCATTAATTAAAAAAGAAGAAAACGAAAATCGAACCTCTCCTGCTGTTTCTCTCACAGATATCAAAAGTAAGTTAATAAATATAAATAAATAAATAAATAAATAAATAAATAAATAAATCTGGAAACATGATATGAAGTAAATGGCCATTAAAAGTGGTCAAAGGAGCTGAAAAGGTGTTTCTGAAAATGCGATGTACAAATGGCTGATCCAAAGGGGAAGAGATGCCCACCGTCATTAATCATTAGGGAAGTAACACTCAAACCCACGAGCACAGGAACTACAATCAAAGTGACAGACATGTAAAACTGATCAGCACCTAGGAAATTAGAACTGTCAATCACGGATGATAAAAACGAAGGTAGCATAGCATCTCTGACACTGCTCCACAGCTTTCAGAAAGATAGGAGTAAACCACGAGGCCCAGGAATTCTACTCTGATACTCAGGACCCAAAGAAAGGAAACATGTATCCACCCGGAATGAAACTTTTCATGGCAGCATTGATTTTACCCATTAATCAAAGAGGAAACACAAGGCAGAATATTCTCAAACACAGGATAAACAAAATGTGGCGTAGCTATACAATCGAATATTCTAGAGCCGTGGTGAGAAACGGGATACCTGAATACTGTGTAACAAGACATGGAAAAGCCTTCATAATGCTGTGCTAAGAGAAAGAAGCCACCACAAAAAAGTCCATCACTGTGGAGCATGCCGCATAAGGAAACCTGTAAGAGGATCACACTAGGGGTGCGAATGGCACCGACTGCTAACGAGTACAGAATTCCTGAAATCTTGGGGACATGAAGCAGAGACGGGCAGAACCCAGAGCGCACTGTAGTTAATCGGCGAGCCTCAGGTTCAGTGAGAAACTGTCTTAAAAAACAAATGGAGAGCCAAGGAGGAAAGACAATAATGTTAACTTCTGGACTACACAGATGTGTGTGTGTGTGTGTGTGTGTGTGTGTGTGTGTGTGTGTGTGTGTG
>JANHMN010000020.1:31457282-31499748 GCA_030674055.1 Rhabdomys pumilio
TCTCTCTCTCTCTCTCTCTCTCTCTCTCTCTCTCTCTCTCTCTCTCTCTGTGTGTGTGTGTGTGTGTGTGTGTGTGTGTGCCCGTGCCCATTTTTATTCAGTAGGAACCACTGGGGCATTGACAATTGGTACACGCTAAAATAGCAAAGCAGCAAGGCAAAAATAAGCATGTCTAGAAATCAAATAAGTCACCTATCCAAGGAAAGGCAGCAAAGCTCTCAAACAGCATTGTGGGAAGGATGCTTCCTTAAAACAACACACATTTAAACAGCAAGCCTCTTAAAATGCAGGTCTCTCCTGGAGGGCTCACCTATAGCCCGCTTTCCAATACATTTGCACAAGTCTCTTCTGCTAAAACACCATCTGAAAAGTGAAGAGCTTGCCTGAATTTTCCTTCTGGCAAATTCTCATTAATCAGTATTCATCCCTGACAATCCTTACTCCTCCTTCAAGGGCAAGTTCAATTATCACCTTAATTATGCATTTACTCCACAAACACTACACCTTCAGCATTGGGGATCCTAGGAAAACAGAGCTAAACCACTCACACTGGTCCCTCCAGAGACAAGTTCACAGAAAACCATGGGAGGTACAAAGTTAAAATGCTATGTGATCACTGCAGGGTTGGTGTGAAAAGGGGACCACCAAAATCAGGGGCTGGGAGACTCATCCCTGAGAAGCTGAAGTGTGAAGCTTTGCTCTCCAATTCTGAGATTAAGAAAGGGATCATGACAGGGAAGGAAATCCTTAGCAGAGTGAATATTACAGCCCATGACAACAACAAGGATGAATGAAAGAGGGTCAAAGGGATCTTCCCAATCTCCCTGGGCTGTACCCAAGTTATGCATGGCTTAGTCACAGTATGGCATGCTAGGGGCAAAGAGAGACTGGATTAAAGGACCTGTTGATCTGTTCTACCACTCATGGTCCCTCTTTTGAGGCCATGTTCAAACCACACTTCTCCACTCCAGTGACATGAACACTTTCCATTTTCCTCTGGCAATTTCAGTTTCAGATTTACATGTAAGGCTTTAACATATTTGTGTGTGTGTGTGTGTGTGTGTGTGTGTGAACATGTATAGAGCTTCATTCTTACATATGTGGACATGTACATTCATTCTTACATATGTGGATATCCAGTTTTCTGTGCCAATTAGTGAGACTATCACTCCCCCAATGTTTGTTCTTGGCATCTTTGCTGAAGAGCAGCTGACTGTTGATTCACAGATTTACGCTGGGTCTCTCTATTTAATTCCACCAGTCTCTATGTCTGTCTTTATTTTATTTTATGTCTGCCAGTATATTGCTCACAGAATTATTCACAATATTTTGGTTTTGTTCAGAATAGCCAAGTTATGAAATTAATCTAAATGTCAGGGGGTGGAGAGATTTTTAAACTGTGACATATATATATATATATTTTTTTTCACATACATATAATGGAGCACTAGTCAGACATAAAAATGATGGAAGACATCACGTCAAATTAAGTCAAGTGGACAGACATATATATACATATATATATATATATATATATATATATATATATATATATATATAATTTATTATTTATTTGGAGAACTTTTAAGAGCTGTCGTAGAAATAGTGAATAGAAGCCTGTAGACATGCAGAGATTAGCCAGTGGCTATAGTTACAACTACAGAGAAAAAAATTCACAGTTACTGTTTTCATTGCTGTTTTATTCTTTCTCTTTGGCTTTGTTTTTTGATGGTGCTTCTGGTGGTGAAATTCAGATCCTCATAGTATAGATGCTACATCCCAGCTCAGGAATAAGTTTCGATGTTCTATTATGCAGTAGAGTAACCATAGTTAATAATCATCTAATGTACATTTCAAATGAACTGTACACAAAGGAATCATAAGTGGACCTTTGCTGCATAAATACAGACACATATCAAAGTAGTATGTGGTAACATAAGTGTGTATGGATACATTCATTTTTTTTTTAAAGTTACAAAATAATAAAATCAAAAGACCAGTTAGAGTAGACTTGAAAGGGGTATGTCTGAGGATGTGTGGGCGTAGGAGGTAAGAAAGTCAGGGAATGGGAGTGTAGCAGGCTTTATGGGAGACAAGGGTGTGTTTGGGGCGGCTGTTTGGAGCAGAAGTAATACAGAGAACATCTGTGCAAGATTGAGCTACTTAGTATATCTCAATAAAAGGTGGTTATCAATGTTACAATGTTTCAATAGGAGGAGATACTGAAATTTTGTTTTCAACAATGTAAGCTTGTCAAACTCAAACATTCCATCTTTCCTTTGTCCTGCCCCACATTCAGGAACTACCTGGAGACAAAGTTGTTACTGTGTCATCCTGATTACCACAGACTTGCAATCTAAAACTAAGGACCTGTGATCCTTTTTCTCCTCTCAGTCTTTGAACTTGGTGATCACAGTCACAAAGGAAATACTATAAACCCTCTCTAAGAGTCATGCTGTTTTCCAGCCTATGAAACTCACCTCCTAAAACTCTAAGTTCTACAAATTATGCTTTCATTCCTATATGTGAGATGAAAGTGGACAAGACATCCTCCACTGGAGCCCAAGGAAGCCAATATTTGCCATGTGAGGTTATGGTCACCCTTTTAGGTGATTGTGTCAACCGGCTGAAATGCAAGGGGATTGGCAGGACAGTGTCTATGAGGACTGAACCAATAGTTTTGGTGTGTAGCACACTGCTGTTTCAAGACTCTCAAACCATTGAGCTCTCCTCTGAGGATGAAATGAATGGTAATTCAACAGTATAAGAATTTCCCCCTGTGGAGCAAGAACCCTATTCAATGTTTCAAGCGTATGCAAACATTTCAATAAGAGTAAGCACGTAGTATGCTTTCAATAACCAGTGTCTTAGTTGGGGCATCTATTGATGCAACAAAAACACCCAGACCAAAAAGAAATTTGGGAAGACACAATTTATTTGGCATACATTTCTGAATTTTAATCCACCATTGAAGGAAGTCAGGACAGGAACTCAAACAGGGCAGGAACCTGGAGGCAGGAGCTGGTACAGAGGTCATGGAGGGGTGCTGCTTACTGGCTTGCTCTTCATGGCTTGTTCAGCCTGTTTTTCTTATAGAACCCAAGACCACCAACCTAGGGATGGCATCACCCACAGTAAGCTGTTTCCTCCACTCATCAATCTCTAATTAAGTAAATGACTTAGAGTCTTGCATCCAGCACTGTATGATGAACCGTTTTCTTAATTGAGGTTCCCTTATCAAACGATTTTCTTTAGCTTGTGTAAAGTTAACATAAAACTAGCTAGCAAACCTGACAACAACATATGTTTGTTAATAATATCCTTCCATTTATTTTAGGATTCAGAAAACATTAAAAAAAAAATAATTCATGGAGAGATGGCTTAGCAGTTAAGAGCACTGACTGCTTTTTCAGAGGTCCTGAGTTCAATTCCCAGCAACCACTTGGTGGCTCACAAACATCTGTAATGGAATCCAATACTCTCTTCTGGTGTGTCTGAAAACAGCAGCAGTGTACTCATATACATAAAATAAATAAATGTTTCTTAAAAAATAATTCAACTCAATGTACATTTTAATTCTGTTTAAGACCTTGTGACCAGGAACCTAAAGAACTAGAAAGCCCCTAAATGGATGACAAGCATGATTTTTAAAATCCCTAGGAAACTGCTTCTTGGAGCTAAATGGCAATCAGCTCTGTGATGGTGCTGTGTTTGTGGCTATTCTTAGGCAGACTGTGTTCATTTCCCTTCAAACTAACACACCCTGGCACTCGATGGCGATGAAATGCCACATATGGATAATATGGTTTGCTGTGTGCTAACAATCTTGGCAGTTTTCCCTTTAATAAACCGCTCCAGATGTTAGTCCCAGTAATTATGCCTGCTATCGTTCAGCTTTAGGAATGAAATACAGTTGCCAGAATTCCTTGTTTCTGTGTCTGTGGATCGTGTGCAAACAGTAAACCACCATAGTAAAGGCAGATCCATAGATGCATAGATATGTGCGGAGGCAGAAAGCCCCAGAGAAACATCCTAAAAGGAAACCATGAAAATACTCAGTTCTGAAGTTCTCAAATAATATTTCTGTGGCTCGTTCATATCTCTAGAGCTAAGGAAACATTCCTACATAGTTATTTCAAAATATGTCAGAACAGTGGCAAAGCTGGTGGAAGTAATTAATATTCTGTGATATAGACACAATTGGGCATCATACATGAAAGCCATATACTCTGGGAGCAAGGTACCCGGGGAAATTGAGATTTATATGACATGTGCTATATCTGCAAGTATGTCATTAGAATCAGGAAACCAGGTGATGGCTCTCATTTTCAAATGGCTTAATTACCAAAGAAAAGGATATTTTATAATCCTATGAAGAAATAAAACATGCCAAGACAGATCTGTATCTCAGTGTAAGGACTGGAAGCTATACTGATGTGATTTAAAGATCCACCTGATCCTGAAGTGCCATGTACCCGTTACTGCGAGTAAAACCATGCTGCACCTGAAAGTGAGCCCACTCGGAGAGACATCCTCACTGCATGCAGTCACTTGAGGGCATTTAAATAAGCGAGCTAAAATTCAGACACTGACTATTAAAACAATTACCCTGATATCAAATGATGGCTGACATTAGAACATCAGAAATATCAATATTATATACTCTGCCAGTGTCGTCTGTGCATTAAAGGGTACTTTTATAACAATGAGTTTTACATTAGTATTTTGAGCAACGTCTTTACCAACTCATAATCAAAACATCATGAAAGTGCTGTGCACACCCCGTCAAAGCCCTACGCTTCACATAAAATACAAAGTGGAGACATCACTTTGCAGGAGTTTGACCATAAATTATGGGCCACACCACTTGAAGCTCCTTAATGCACAGCACCCAAGCAAACACCTCTCCCTATTAACCCACAGAAGGCAACAGTTAGAGCAGCTAATTCTACCTAACAGAACTGTGAAGTAGAAGACCTCGGAACATGAAATAGCAAGTTAATGGAAAACAAACAACCATGTGTCAAAGACAGGCACAGGCATCCTTGAAGGACCAAAATTACAGAATAATGAACAGAGAGAGCAAATAGATGTGGTGAGCTTACTGAATAACATGTATTCCCAGGAGCACTTAAAACTTTAAGGAACAATCGACAGTGTACCTTCACGCTCACACACATGTCACCAAAGCCGTAAGTGGTATACTGGCCGGCACAAGGGAAAATGGTGAAATTCTCATGAGAGTCAGTCCACATCTACAAACCAAAAGAACAGGTTTCATAGTATTCCCGGAGAGAGACATACCCAGCAACCAAAGGGGCCAAACTGCTTTCAAAATCAGAGGGCTTCTGAGGTGGCTCAACTGGAAGGTTCTTGCTACCAAGCTTGATGTACTGACTTGAATTCCTGATTCCATGTGGTAAAAGGAGAAAGATGGCTCCTTCAAGCTGTCCTTTGACTTCCTCATGCATACCTTGGCATATGCCCACACACGTATATGTAAATATATACATAAATATACATACATATACATACAAACATACATACAAATATACCTGTATATATATGTATATGTACACACACACACACACACACACACACACACACACACACACGCATGCAGAGGATGAATGTCAAAAACATCAGTCTGGCACTTTTAAACAATTTCAAAAATAACACAAAGAACCCGGGAGCCTGTTGGTTTGTGTGTGTCTTTAACAGAGGACTTGACTGAGATGACGAACTGACTCCATTTGTGGAGGAGGCTAAGGAAGAGCAATAAGGACTGAGGCTCATGTGGCTCCAGACCCTACTCTATGGATTAGCAATTGTGCCACTTCAGTCAAGTCAAGAAGACTCCTGGTCTCTGCATCCTCATCTGCAAAAAGGGGGACCTCCACAGCTTTCCCCTCTCAAGGACTGAGTTACAATGAGTCAGGGATATGTTCAGAAAAACCTAAGCCCATGAGCAGTTTTCAAAAAGCCTTTGAGTGTTTCTATAGCCCCCCCCTCCCTTTTCTCCTCTCCCCTTCCCCCTCCTTTAACCTTAATTTTGTAGCTGCTGCTTTAAGCACTGATCCTGCCTATTCTCATTTCATTTCTGTTGCTGTGATAAAATGCCCTGGGGGAAAGAAAAAAGCAAGAGAGGAAGAAAAGGGGTTATTTGACTTAGAATTCCAGTCAACTCCATTGTGGCAGGTGGGTCAATTCGGGAGCTTTAAGGTGTCACATTCACAGCCAGGAGCAGAAAGAAATACATGTATGGCAGCCTGCTTGCTTTCTGCCTTCATTCTCCTGTCTTAATTAGTTCATGATTCCCTACTTATGGAATGGTGCCGCCCACAGCGGGCTGGACCTTCCTACAGGAATTAACAACCTAGGGAGTCTGTCACAGATACGTTCATGAGCTACCTAATAGAGATAAATCAGTTTGCATATAGTTAATTAAAAACTAACCAGAACACTGACTTCTACAATAAATTTGCAATAGTAAGAGCCATGAACACAATGAGTTCATGAACACATTGACCCTTCTTGTACCCTAGCTCTCCTTTCTTGAGTGCTGGGTGGAAGGACATTCCTGGATCCATTAATCGTCTAAACCTGGCCAAATTATACACACACACACACACACACACACACACACACACATATATATATATATATATATATAGGATTAAATGTTTTTAAGTCTGAAGCATGTATTACCAGTTACCAATGTACCATATATTTGGTTATTTCTGCTTCCTGGCCTTTCTGGAGCTTTACTGTTCAGGAGAACATTCTGAAATAGTACAAAGTTTGGGCTTTGGAACTAAATTTCCTGGTTTCCAACCTAACCCAGTCACATATTAGGGTACAGACAATTAATTTGCAATAACTGAGACTGGCATAAAAGTGAGTCACAGTGGCTTTCATCTAAGGTTGATAGAAAGTGGAATTAAATGGTGGCTATTGAATGCTGACACCTGTCTTACTTTGTTTAGATATAACACATTCATGTTGGTAAACAGTCTCCTCATCAAACAATATAATAAGCAATACCAGGAGAATGTGGTTTTCAAACCATCTCTATCCACCAGCCACACTCATTATACCAACCATATTCATGGGTTATCTACAGGGCACGACCAAGTCCTAGGCAAAAGAAACACGAGGAGATGGTGTGAACTCAGTACCCCCAGCAAATTAATAATTAACCTTCCTAAATCTTCCTGCTTCGTATTACTTTGGAATTCCCAATGCTTTTGTTTTCAAGCTCTCTTTCTTGCTGCCAAACCCTCATGAATCAACACTGTCAACGTATCTCTGGCATCATGAGAAAAATAAAGATAACTGGACTTCATTGGAATATAATCCAATAAAAATAAAGGAAGGCTTGTGTTTACCCAAAGCAATTCAAGAGAAAGTGGGATCCACCCAGTTAGAAGTTCCTGATCTGTTTCACCTGATTGTTCACAGGACACCATTTCAAGCTTCCATTGAAAGATCTGTCATCCACTTTTAGAAATGACTCAGGATCATCAGGTTTGATCAAAGCCATTACCAAATGGTTTAAATATTTAGGACTGTATGAGATATACAGTCCCCAAAAGAGAGGCACAAAATCGCTTAACGTTGTCTTTACATGCCTAGGTCTATGTTTCATAATCTATTTGTTCCCAGACATCAACCATTCCTGTTATATGCCAGGCTTTGTGAGAGTCAGTTAGGATTTTAAAATGTCAAGGGCTAGGGACATAGCTAAGGTAGTAGAATATTTGTGTAACATATAAAACATAAAAAAAAAAAAAACAGCAATCCTGGCATAGAATAATCTGGGTATGGTAGCTCATGTCTCTTAATGCCTCTTAAGGTGGGGCCAGAGAATGAGATGGTTAAAGACATCCTTGGCTACACAGCAAGTTCCAGGGAAGCCTGAGATATGAAACCCTGTTTCAAAACAAAGAAACAAACATTAAGATAACCTTCCTTTAAGAAACTTGAGAGTTCGGAAGTTCTGTTCTAGCAAAGATTCAGGTCTCACACTATATATTAATGCATGCCATAATTCAAGCTGTATTCACAAATTTGCATACTGGACCTTATGTTCAACATAAACATTTTGAACCTCTCTCTAGTCTTCCAAATAAAAAAGCACTCTGATATTCCTCATAAAGAAGTTGGTTCAAGTGATCAGAGCTCTCAAAAATACAAAATAAAATAAAATAAAAACATTTGCTAGATAGTATAACTTAAAGTTTTCTTAATTGAAACATGCCATCTTAAAAAATGCTTGTTCTCAGCAAAAAGAAAAAAAAAGGAAGGAAGGAAGAAAGAAAGTATTTTTCTGATTCAGAGGACCAGGCCTTTGAGAATTACTGGATCATTCTCATTCCGCCGACATTCCAGGAAAGAAAGAATTCAGCATATAAACTATATAAATCATAATTTTTATTTCTTTCTGGATCAGAAAATAATTACAGATTTGAAAAGGCTGGTGAAAACTCAGTACTGACTCTAATTCTGAACGCTTGCAGCTGAAGAAATGCCAGGCATTTCCCCAAGGGCTTTAGCCAGGCTCTAAGAGTTAATGAAGTTCCTAACAGCCATTATTTTACAATCCCAAGCACCACAGCATTCACAGACATTCTCCAACTTACATATGCCAGGAGGATTTTGGGGGGCTTTCAGACTTGAAATTCTGAATAGATCTTTCTCTTGAAAATACAGATTATGCATCTAATTCTCTGGAACTTATTAAATGCTATATTCACATTCACTTTTAAAAGATACTTAATAAAACATATGTGCCAAGAATAGAGAAGCCCAAGCACTAAGGCACGCAGTCCCTGAGGATGCAGAACTCTGAGCCCAAGAAGCGGGGCCAATAAGTACAAGGGGCTTTGATGCAGTGTGGTGTCAGATAACATGAACAGCACACAGTGAGGTAAGGACACACAATAATTCAAAAAGTGTTCGCGAAGGCTCTTGGGGAACTATCCCACACCCGGGACAGGAAAACAGTGATCACAAAAAACGATGAAGTCTCTGGAGTCAATCAACTCTAGGCTCCAATCTGCATTGAAAATTTGAACGTACATGCTAGAATACATACTGAAGATGGCCCAGCAAGGCAAAGGGAAATCGGTGATGCTCACAGCAACCACCCACTTTGAGGAGATCAGAAATAGAATGCTACACCATGTTGAACAAAGTGCTGTCCATCGTTACCAGGGCAGTACTATTGATTCGGACACAGCATGTGTGAAATACAACAGAGTATGCATACTGGCTATCATCCCCCCAGGCGACCCTGATATTATTAGGAGCAAGCCAGAACACTCTTGAAAAGCAAGCAAGTAGAGTTCTTCTTTAATATAACTACCAGAGTGCATTAAAAAAATAAATGTTTGTGAGGTAAACCCAGAACATGACTACAGTTTAAAATGTTGTTTTCGGTGTAGTTTTTGACATTTTCTTACATGGGCAGGATTTATATTGCTCAAATTCACTGTGCTGGTCCTGCCGTGTCTCCTCATACTTCATTGGGTCCCCTCACTTTTCCAGCCAGTCCTCTTCTTCTTTCATTCCAGTTTCTCTTGTTTCACAAATGTGATTCCAATGAACTCACTGACTCCACTGGAGAAAGTGTCCTTCTGGTGACAATGCTTGCTGGGTTGGTGGTGTGAATCTGCGTAGGATTGACAAGTACTTTTCTTGCCGGGAAGAGCAACACAGACCTGCCCCAGGATAACAACTTCTGAGAGAGCAGTTATCCATGGAAACTCAGGACTCATGGAATCATGACTTAATAAGATGAAATTCTACAGCTTTTAATCAAAGGTCTCTGGCTAGGGTGGTATATCACCAGCTTAGGAAAAGCCCCAGTACCACATAAATAAATGGTCATTTAGCAAATGGCTCATTTCCTTAAGTTCTTGTGGTATTTGATCAAAATACAGAGTCTACACAGTAATTTCTTCACATTTTATATGTTATATATTTTGTAAATTTTAAATGTATACAATATGGTATTATATATACATATATATTTTATATGTTATATATTTTGTAAATTTTAAATGTATACAATATGGTATTATATATACATATATGTGAATATGGATATGCACATATCCACATATATGTATATGTATGTGTATGTATATGTAGTCAAGGCATCAGAAATGACAACTAGGCTCCTTGCAATAAAATGAAAGCCAAAGTATAACAATTTCTCACCTTATGGTAAATAGATTTTAGGAAGCTAAACAAAGTGTAAATAACATATGTCAACTAAATTAATTGTTAACTAAAAAAATTTAAAAGACATTCTAGAAATCTAACTTTGGAGATGTACACAAACAGAAGCAGCTCTGGGGCAGCCACTGTCACTTGCTTGTTTTCTGACATTGGTCTGTAAATCCTCAGCTAATCACTGTCCAATTTCAAGTTACTTATGGTTCAATTCCCTCGTAGAATATAGAACACATGTACACATACAAACATACATACTCAAACACATATACATGTACATAAACACACATACACACATACACACAGTCATATACACAGACACACACATTATATATATATATATATAATATGTATATATATACATATATGTATATATATATGTATAATATATGTATGTATATATATATACATATATATACACACACACACATATATATACATGAACATACACATATACATATTCAGACATATAAACACATGCATAGATACATACATATACATATAGACACATGCACACATACACAAACATATATACACATACACAGTTCCACACACATATACATACACAGTCATACACACAGATACACATACACACACATATATACATATACCGACACATATACAATCACATGTATATATATATATATATATATATACATATATATACACCCAGTCACACACACAGACACATATATACACACAGACACACACACACATACAATCACGCATATATATATATATATACACCCAGTCACACACATACACACACACACACACACACACACACATATATATTACATACATATACATACAGACACACACACACACATATATATACACACATACATACATACACACACACACACACATATATATACACACATACATACACACACACACACACACACACACGCACATACACACACATACATGAATGAGAATAGTAGTGCATGTCTGTAACCTTAGCACAGATAATCTCAGGACAGCTTGGGACTTGTAGCGATACTCTATTTCACAACAAATATTAGTAGGAGTTAGGAGACACATGTAGCTACAAAGTAGATGGGGATATAGATTTGAAAACTGTGAAGCATTTAAGTAGTCTGAAATCACTCCCGTGTCGGGGAAAGGAATCTAAAGCTACCCCCTGGCAATGAGGAGGAAGAACACCAATGTGTGATACTGACAGCCACCGTGGACCTAATGAGAGCACCCATACAATGCATGTGACCATGAGTACTCTCTCACCAAGGCCCCTCTCTTCTTTGGTTGTGTATCACACTGCCCAGGAGTCAGCTCATGCACAGCTGCCACAAGGCTTCCTCTTGCTTAACCTCGCTTCTCCGCAGTAATCTAATTGTTTTCAATAACATAGTTATTTTTTTTTTCAGTTTACCTTGGTCAGGCTGTGGCTCTTAAGTCTATGGATCTTATCGTCTACAGATAGGAATCTCAGATAGGAACTAACCATATATCTCTTATTTCATTTCTTGTTTTAATAAAGTCCTTAAGAATGGGATATGGCACACCCACAGTGTGTATCATGTTTGTGCTGCAGGAACAGAAACGAACACTCCATGAGTGACTCCTAAAACTGCTCTAATCGACAAGTTCTGGACAGAGCAGTATGACAATTTCACGTTGTTGCTAAGATCTCCCTCATAGTTACCCTGCTTAAGATTTTCTTCCTGCACCATAAAGGCGAGAAGCCTCCAAGATACCAGGAGCACTGTTCTCAAAGGCACAACTTGCTTAGCAGGTCCTTCTGCATCCATCTGCTGTCATCTACAAGGTCTAACCTCCAGGGCAATCATTTTCCTACAACTTGGCCACAACCGACTGGAATGAGTATGGTGAGGTTTGACAGGAGCTGCAGAAATGGGGTAACTGGTGTCTCAATAACAGCCTAACCCAACCCCAGGTGTGACAATACTCCCCAATCATACCCCAGCCCTGCACTAGTCAGTGTCTAGGCTCCTTCCTTCCCTCAGGTCTTAGGCACCAAGCATTCTCTGCCTTCCTGAATGATTCCCTCTTTACCCTCCAAACTCGGGGTGCTCCTGAGTCTCAGCACCCACCATCTACACTTCAATTTCCTCAGCACCTACCCTGCCCTTAACCTTGGCTGAAGTAGCGGGATGCTCCTCTGTTTGCAGGAGCAGAGGGACCTCTACATAGTTCAACCTACCATGCACAGAAAACACGTTTTATGATTGTTCTTTTCTCTTAAGTAGGGGAACCCATTTGTTAACTTGATATTATCTCTAAGCAACAGGGTATAACCGTTGGTGGTGATTCACACCATGTCAGGCACTATGGGTAATCGAGAGGTGATTTAAAACACAGGGAGGGAGGGGCAAAGGCTACACACAAATAGTACATGATTTCCTGTAAGGTTCAGGGACATCTGAAGGTTTGGGTGTCAGAGGCCAAACTAGAACTAATACCCGCAGACACTGAGGGACAGTAATAGGAGTCTCCCACCTCCAAGATACGGAAGGCAGCCACAGAAGAAGCCCCTGGAAGAAGCCCCTTCACCTTTCCACTCAGACTCTGCCCAGATTTTTATTTACTCTCCCTCTCCAGGGACAGGCAGGCCTCAGGGGTTCCTCTTTTGGAATGCAGCTCCCCTCAAAGAGCCAGGTCCCTGACCAGACAGAGCTGTGTGGCAGTGCTCTGTGGTGATGAAATAGGGCTGGAAACCACCAAGCTTTCCCGTTGTCTACTCAGGTCTTCAAACATGCCACCAGGCTGGGAAGCGATTCTGGCTAAAATGCGTGTAAAAGCTGACAAAATAGGACTCTATAAACCCAGTGTGCATCTAGAAGGCACTTCTGGGGAAGGATTTTTAAGCTTTTATAAACTTTCTTATATACTTCTCTGTTTATGATCAACACAACAGAGAAGTTCTGTGGAGGAAAAGGTAATTTTAGTCTGACTCATTACCGTAAAATCTAAAGCCTGGCGCTGGCACCCATTTAAAGGGCCTCATCACTCTCAGCGAACACAGATATCTTCTGCTGCCAACACAGACTTTGCAGTGTCGAGATGTGCATTTGAAATGGGAAGTTAAATTATTCCAGGGAATAAAATTATCATTAGGAAAGTTTCCTACAGCAATTACGGTAGCAGTAGATTTTTAAATTATCATCTAACGGGCTGCTGATACCAGATAAATTAGAGTGAATCAAAATAAGATTAAGTGTGTAAATAAGGCATTGCAACATACCACTGCAAATGCCATTTCACAGACTAGGTTTTACTCAAAATGAGATACATTTGCCACAATTGTCATGTTTTTAAAAATCTCCCTCCCGAGTTTTGTACTATTTTGATTTCCTTCTAAGAGCACAATTAAATCTCAGATTTTCACTCACACACCAACCAACAAAATCCCTTTTGTCTATTTACCCATTTAGAATCCTCACATTCTGAGTATAAAAATCTCTACGCGACCTGAGGAAATGGTTCGCTCTCTTCAACATTACGGCATCAATATTTAAACCCCTTTTTGCATCTAATAATAAAACCGGTCAATGTCGTTCCCCAGGTACACGTGAAAAATTTTATTTTAAGGCATTTATTACAAGATTAGTTTAGGTTATAAACTAGGAAAGAAATCATCTCCCCTCCCACCACCCAGAAAAAAAAAACCACTGAAGCAATAACTTGAGTTTACAGAAGTCGCCTGGAACGACCGACATTCGTTTGACAAAACAGCCAAGCTCCTTCCTAAGCCACGTCGTCCTTCTGGAGCTTTCCTCTCTGATGTCATTAACTTTGGCCTCTTCTTTTTTTTTTTTTTTTTATCATCAATCTTAAATTAATTCCCCAAGAAGCTTGCAGCAGGTTGGGCTGGTGGAAGGGATTGAATATAAGGGTTTATAAGGGTTTATAAAGAAAAGCAGCTTTTGATTCAATGCTATTACAACGTGATCTGTACCCACAGACTCAGATACCAAGATTTTTTTTTTTATGTTAGACACAAATAGTGCTTGTTTTAAGAAGCCTTTATCATGTAATAAATGGGATAGGGGAATTGTGTTATTCATATTTACTTCATGAATACTCGGTGAGACTCAGACCCACAAAACCATGGGCTTGGGGATTTTTTTTTTTACTGTTGTTTTGTTTTAGTGTTTTTGTTTTGTTTTTTCTTTTTCTCCAGTGTAGCAGCTTAAGGCTTTTTCTGTTGGGGTGTGGAGCAGGGAGACAAGTTCCCACTATGATCTGCTACATGGAACCCTTCCATACATGTAAACAAAGGGCTTCATTGACAGTCAACTAGGAATATGTATGCATATTTCACTTTAACACTGGCTTTTTACCAAAAGGGGGACTGTTACTTTCTGTGATTTAAATGAGCAGTTGTGTGGAAAGAAAACAGGGTTATTGAAGAAGTATGCTTCCAACCATTCCGATATTCAGAGCAGCCCTTGAGACAGCATTTGAAGAAACAGCAGATAGAGGAAATTTTGTAACAGGGCTTCCCCTCCTTAAACATGTCCTCCTACCCCTTGCAGGGTAACAGCAGCCCAGCATCCTGAGTCCTGCTCATAGGATCACTGGAACACAGACTTGGGGTCCCTGCCCTGTGGACTTTTCTCCAGAAAAGCTTTGGGTCATTAATTGTATGACAAATAGACCAAGATTACAATTTCAGAGCACCTTCCTGCCATCCCCAGGCAGCAGTTAGAAGCAGGTAAGACTCCCCAAAACCATCCCCGGAATTCTCTCTCTCATTCCTGACTCTGTGTGTAGTTCTTCAGCCTACCATCTTGCTTCTAAGTGTCCTGTTATCTTTACAGGTTCTTCTGGTATAAGTGAAATGCAGCCCAGTGTTATTACTTGCAATTAAATAACCTACCTAATACACATGTTCTTTTCTGAGATTATCTCTGTGATAAGGTAATGGTCATTGATTCCTTTCTTACCATTACGTGCTCTTCTTACAGATGAATCATTGCTGATCCTGACCCCAGGCTCTAGGGAATCCTTACAGGCAAACTGCAAGGAAATCTGTAGCCTTCGGAGGACAATTTAGTCCCTGGATCTGGTAAGTGATCCAGACGGTAATGCCGTGCGCGTCCCTGTATATAAGGAACTTTCTAATTTGTGACCTATAATCCCAATTATATTTGTAGAAACCCCATGACCCACTTTCACAGACTCATCCCCACAATAAAATGAACAGTGAACTGACCCATAATATCTCTTCATCTCACTTGTAAAACACACGAAATCTGGACTGAGACACGTCTGTAAGCACTGAACAGTCCTGGCTCGTCCCCTAACACGCTTACTCTCTCTCATCTTCAGGAATCTCTAACATCCTCTGGGGCATCAAAATATAATGCCCATGTATTAGCTGAAGTTTCTGTCTACACATTTCTTAAAATCAAATCAAAATAATGACCCCTACTGAAGCAGAATGTTCGTTGGGCCAATATATAATGGTGAAGTCTTGGATTTTTCCAGCACAATCCATATAGATCTAAGGATCCTGGAAAGTCCCTGGTGATGCTCCTGTTGAAGAAGAAATCCTAAAATATGTAGCTGCTCGTCTTCAGACCCCACAGCCTATGGAACTGGCCAGATGATAGATAGTACAACGCAACTGTGATTTGACTATGCTAATCATCCCAGGCGTAACAATGATTGTGTTGTGATTCTACTGGGCTGTGAGATGACATCACTGATCCTAGGCCTGGGAGAGTCTAACCTTCTTTCTTCCTGGTTAAAAAAAATGAGATAAAAACACTATGAAAAATGAGATCGATGATACAAAATAAATTGAAATGAGATTTCCATGCGATTATCTCATTTGTCTCATTTCTGGATACATATTGAAGAGAACTGAGGTGGGGATCTCAAAGAGAATAGTAGTCTTAGACTCTTCATTTCAGAGCTATTTCATTGTCCAAAGTATGAACTGGCAGGAAATGGATAAAAGAAGCATAGTATAACTGGAGACATAGTAAAGCCCCATCAAAAAATAAAAGGGATTCACACACACGCACACATACACACATACACACACACACACACACACACACACACACGAACACACACACACGAACACACATGAACACACGCACACATTCACACAGCAGTAAGTAAAGGCAAAAAAAAATGTGAAGTTGCTCTCACATGAATTAAGTTTTTAACTCTCAAATACCTCCCTCTAAAAGCACCACAAGATGCCAAATCAACAGGACAACAAGGAACAGGCTAACATTGTGTCTCAGTGCCCTGTGGCCAATGTGAGTGGCACTTGTCATGCCTAAGACCAAGAGGTAACACTGTCATGGTACTATTTAAACAGAAATTCTAAGCATGCTCCCACCCCTTACCACCACTTAAGCAAACCTGATATCTAAAATCTAGTGGGTTTAGCTTCTGCACATGCACACTGAAGATGACTGCCTGCCATCAGAATTGAGCTGACTTTATTTGTAAACCTTAAAAATGTCTATTTTATTTCAAATAATGCCTTACACTTTATGCTACATTTTACAACTAATCTAAAGAAGCCGTCGATTTAGTCAGCCCTACTGTGTGACAACACAATGGGTCTTTTGGGGGAGCATCTTTAACAAGCTGTATAGTTTAAACACTGTGTGCTGTCAAGAGTAAAACTAAGCAGATGCAGTAGAACTCGCTAAAAAATTGTCTCATGCCCTGGAAAGTGAGAATAAGTCAGGTAGAGCCCAGTAAAAGTCAGGGAGCAGAACAGAGTGAAATTTAAGATGCTACTGGCTTTCTTCTTTATTGCAATCATTTTTCAAGAAAAGGTTGTTAATAGTGAATACATAGAACCCATGAGCTTAAGTAAAATTGCCAGTTAGTATATTTCTATGCACAAGCTGAGCTGAAATATTTAATATAACTCCTTAGACATTGCTTTGGAATAATTTTTTTATTTAACCAGGCTAAAACTGGTTTATAATTAATGGAGACTCTAGCATTCGCCACATCAGGCATAGTTACACATCTCTAACCCAGTACTCTGGAGGCTGGGGTAGGATTGCCATCAGTGTGAAGCCCGCCAGAGTCAAGTGGCAAATTCACAAACAGCAAAGGCAGCTTAGTGAGATTCTGCCTCAAAAACCAAAAGATGGTATGGGCAGAGCTCTTGCCTACAAAAGGAAACCTACCAACTATAACAGCATCTCATTCCTCCACTTACTAGTTGTGTGACCCAAGATGGATACAGAATCGTATCTTCCTCTTCTGGAAGAGGAAGAACTGTTACTGGATGGTGAAGGTAAGGCAAGTGGGTATGCATGCATACACACACACACACACACACACACACACACACACACACACACATACACAGAGATACATACACACAGATACACACACAAACACACAAGCATGCACACACAGACACACACATATACACACACAAACACACACAGATACATACACAAACTGACACACAGACACACACACAAGCATGCACACACATGCAGACACACATACACACAGACTCACAGACACACACACAAGCATGCACACATAGACTCACACAGACACACACACAAGCATGCACATACATACAGATTATACACACATACACACACAAGCATGCACACACATACAGACATACACAAAGACTCACACAGACACACACACAAACTCACACACAGACACACACACAAGCATGCACACACATACAGATACACATACAGACTCACACACACACACAGAAGCATGCATACACATACACACACACAAACTCACACACAGACACAGACACAAGCATGCACACACATGCATACACAGATACACACACAGACACATACACAAGCATGCACACACATGCAGACACATACACACAGACAGACATACACACGCCAAAGTTAGGAGGAGCATCAGAGTAAGTCAGTTATGCTTTAAGGGAGTTCAAGGTCTCTGAAGCACGGGTCAGACTTTTCTGTGACCTCTAAAGTCTATACATCCACAGCTTTCCTTGACCTAACCAGGCATTCCATACATCACTTCAAGATCCAAAGAGGTCTACAACAACCAAGAACGGAACTAGAGGTGTGGGGGTGGTGTGGTGACCATGGGAGCTGGTTTGGCTCCTGAGTAAAAATAGCATGCAGAGCCAATGGCCCAGGACAGGTGTGGCCAGAGACTGAAAAGGGCAAGAAGGAGAAGAATGACCAACCCATGTGGATCTGTACAGTTAGAGGAGACTATGCCCAGGACAGCATTTTAACATAAAAGAGAATGGCCCCTTCTAGTGTCTTCAATGAGGATCTACCCTAAAAGGCTGAAGTTTCCTTTCCAAGAAAAATGATGAAACTCCTGGGTAAAGCACCAGAGAATAGTCTACGTGTATTTGTGCCTTGTTCGTGTGCAACTGCACAAAACAGATATACAAGAAGCTGCATACAGGGCCTAGTGGTGCACACCTCTAATCAAGCACACCTAAGGCAGAGAGAGACTAGCCTGATCTATATAGTGAGTTCTAGGCTAACTAAAGCTATATCCTAAGACCCTATTTCAAAACAAAAACAAAGGGCTGTGGAGATGGTTCAGTGGGTAATGCTCTTACTATGAAAAGCAAGGGGAACTGAGTTTAAGTCTCCAGCATCCATCTTAAAAGAGGGGTATAAAGTTCAGTGTAGCCATACATGGCTCTCACATTAGCACTGAGAAGCAGAGTCTGGCCAATCCCCATAGGTTTACTAGCCAGTCAGCCTACCCAAAACAAAGAGAAGTCAAGGTTCAGTGGGAAACCTTGTCTCAAAAGTAAGATGGCAAACAGAAGAGGGAGACTCCCAGCTCTCTGGTCCCTGCTTATGTGAACATGGGCATATACGTATACACACATACCACACACTAACAGAACCCAAACAAACTGCATATTGCAGCTATCATGTGGGTCAGTATCTTTATGTCTACACAAAATATCGCCTCTCACAAACTCAAACCCCAAGAAGACAATTCCTTACATTCCTATCCGATGACAACATATTTTTTATTTTGTGTTGAAATGGTACGAGCATACATTGATCAATGAAGAATTCATAACACACCATGTCCCTTAGAGACAGAAACCTGCAACGTTGCATACTGCATGCTGCCACAAGCAAGCTGCTGCTCAGATCACTGCCTTTCTGCTTCAGGAACAGAGAGGCTATTATCACATTGCACGGGCTCCTAGGTGGAGCCCGTGTGCCTTCAGTGCCTTCACTGCCTGACTCCACATTTTGTTCCTCAGATCAGAAGAACTCAACATTTATTGCTTCTATTAACTGCACTTCAGTAATTGGACAAATAAAGCTCCCTTCCAGAGCTAAGGAGTGTACAACAGTCTTCTGTATTTAAGGCACACAATCATACACAAATGGTTTTTTTTTTTTAAAAAAAAAAAAAAAAAAAAACTTAATTAGATCTCTGAGCAAATAAAACACTTCTAAACTCTAGTCTCACAATTCCTTGTTAGCCATGCTTGAAACCATGCCTGAAAATATATGTGTGATATTTCATACACAAAATAAAGGAGAAATCTTGGCACAGGAAAAGGAATTCATTCTTTCAGGAATGTATACAGTATGTGGCATAGAGTTAACACATGACTCAGAGTCCTCAGTAACTTGCCAATGCTACATGAAGGAGAGCAGCCAATGCTCTCCTGCTTGGTGTCATCTAATGCAGAGTCAACTCAGACTTGAATTCTCTTTTGTTGTCCCTGTGTTGTCTGTCATCTGTCTGTCTGCTGTGTCTGTCTGCTGTGTGAGCATGAATCTGTACCTGCCTGAAGCCCACCTACTAGATCTAGATCTGTCTGCCCCTGTCCGAATGTCTGTCCTGTTTGTTTTTTCTTATTGGTCAGCTTTGCTTATATTTATTGAACAGCACAAAAAGCATGCGGAGGGAATGAGAGACACTTCGCAGAATTCTGTAAGAGATTTACATGAGATTAAGTCATTGGCTCCAAGTGATCCCAACTGAGCCAGGCAACAAACAACATTACAAACATCATTGTTTAACAAGTAGCATGCATGTACTGCATTAAATCTTTATGGTGGACATCAATTTATAAAATTCCTTTCAACCTATATTTGCTTTTGTCGGCAAATGATTATCATATCCATAACACATGTAAACACATATACATTACTCTTGGGTCAGGGGCATAAAAGAATTCATAGCTGAAGATTATAGCCAGGTATTAGCTTAGGCTATAAATGCAGATTACTTGAGAAATCCAAAGCAAGTAAGGCTGGTTCTTTCATTATTCTCTTAAAGGTGGGTTAAATAAATAGGCTTAACTCCCTTAAAAAGTGAGTACACAGGAGTCTTAAGTCTTAAAAGTGTCTTCAAAGAGTATGGCAAAAGTTTCAGCCTCTTAGAACATGAAAGATATTTTTATTATGATATTGCACCATTACCCAATGTCATGCATATTGTATGAGCAGAAATCAACAAAAAATGACTTAATCAAATACCAAAGAATGTAGGGAAGAGAAGGATAGTTTTGGTTTTAACTTGGTGAGTTCAGAAGAATATAATAATTTAAGTATCCACTACGACCAGTGAACAGGTAAGGACTAGCAGGCCCAATATTGAAGAGTTTTCAAGCAAGTGCCTACTGGCTAGTCTAGTCTCACAGCTAAAAATGAAGCAGCCATTGATTAGCAATCCCACTCTCAGCATTGGGTCCCTTCACAAACAAGTAGGTACCTGTCTGACCTTGAGCTCCAAATTCTTACACTAAGGATGGCAGAGATGTGGAAGTGCTGTAAGTTAGGGACATGGAGAACTTGTCCTTTAGAGACCAGATATGGCTCCCATGTGGGCGACAGCTGTGAATTCGATTGAGGTGTACCGATAGAGAATGGGATATCTGAAGCAGCAGAAAGGAGCTGGAAAGAGATCCAGAGGAGAAGCGGGGGCCTGGGGAGTAATGTAAGAGGGGAAACCATTTGGGTTTTCTTCTTTGTAAAGGATCAGAGTACCTGGAGGAAGAATTTAGCCACAGATGAACAAAGCCAGAGGGAGGTGTAGTGAGTCTGTGTCTTAGAGAAGGGGACAGTATGTGTGTGTCTTAGAGACGGGAACAATGTGGGTGCAAAGATCAAGTCACCAGGAAGCCCATTTTCTCTTCCTGCTTCAACCCTCTGCTTCCTCTGCTACAGACAAGCACAGGCACCTCTGTCATGGTGACCTGTCACCTTAGGAGTTGATGAACGTGTATTGTGTATCAATCTTTTTGTAAAGCATGGCCGTCTGTCAGTTTTGCCTACAGATGACCAATGGTACTGATGAAAGAAGTCACCTGCTCTCTCTTTCATGGTGTGACTGTTCACCCCAAGCACCCCAAGGCTCTTGTTGGGGGAAGGTTCCGGCAGCCCCGGGGCAGGTGTAGAAGAGACAGGTGAGGTTTACACAGCTGCCTCATCGGATGGGAGATGGAAAGGGTTTTATTGATGATAAGAGGAGAAGGAAGAGGAGAGGGAGCAGCTGGAATGGATGACCAGGACATGGAATTCATTACACCTAGAAAGAAATGGAAACTGTCAGTCTTTCCATCCAGAATTAGAAAGCTGGCCCCAGATCTGGCTCGTCAGTGACATCACTGGCAAAGTTGCTCAAAGTACAGAAGACTGCTCAGCAGCTTACAGGTGCCGTTCCAAACACTCTAAAAGCGTCTGTTTTTTCAAAGTGTAATTTTGTACTCTACAAACTTAACACACACAAAAAAATCATCATTTATTTCATTCTTGTTTTAAAATAATCACCCTCACAAAGGGAAGGAGGAAACAGAGAGGGGGAAGAGGTGGGGGGAGGGGAGAACACCTGGCTACTGAGAGAAACTCTGGAAGGTAGACATCCACCAAACAGTTTGGTGAAGAAGTTGCTGAGACATGAAATTCTGTCGAGTGCCGGAAGATGAGAGATAAATAATGTGTTGTCATGTAAAATTGGCAGGGAAGATGGACAACGTTTCCTGAAAGCCAGGCTCCAGCATGGCTGGGAGAGTCTCAGAAGATGCTCCTGTTTGAGCGTCTCTACTATACTCAATCTGGAATACGATCTTTGTTAGGAGCATTGAAAAGTTAGAAACAGTCCGACCAGGGAACTTGCAGAGTGAGGTCTTCAGGAAGAGAGGGGCTAAAGGATACCATGGAGCCAGGCTTTAATGCAATGGAATCAAGGCTTTAGAAGAACAGAAATGTGTAACAGATGTTCTGACTTACCATTGGGATGTCTTGTGCAACCCCAGCAAAACAAAATTCTCAAACAATAAGACAGGAGGGAAAATTAACCACACTTTGAAAACATGGTAGAGATGAGTGTCCCACCAGCAAAGATGACCTCAGCCAGCACAGCTTCTTGACCTTGAACATGCAAAACCGCAAACCGACTAAACGTTACTGTTTTATAAATTGCCCAGTCTGTTGTATTGAGAGAAAAAAAAAGCAACAGAAAATGGGCTACCCAGGAGATGAAAGCCTTTTCCCAATAACTGCAACAACAGATGTCATTTTCTAATAGCCAAAAGTATGGTGACAACAGTGAAAAGGGTGAAGGAAGAAAGAGGTTTTGCTTCTCTGGCCTTCTTAACGCTTAGAGTACAGTTCTTAAGAGTCAGAACCAAGTCAGAATTAGGGCATTACCCCTTGATGTCTTAGCCCAGTGCCGTTCACATACCCAGCGATTTCACAAGTAAAAACATGATTAAAAAATGAGCAATCTTTTCCCAGCCCAGAACCAACTTTACTGTAACAGGAAATGTCTACAAAGATGCTGAGTGATAAAGGGTGGGATGCTGGGTTAACCGGGGTCAACATCAGGACCTGCAGATGACATTCCGAAGACCTGGCCCTGAGTAGTCTGTGTTTACTGTTCCCGTTATAGAAATGAAAGTAAGTTGGCAATGTTAGTGAAACTTCTAGAGATGTTTGATTTGGATTTCGCTTCCATGGTTATTTGCTCTCCATCAAAAAAAAAAAAAAATGCAAGCAATCTCAATGGGCTTCTCAACGGCCTCCCTGTAACCTCTCTCCCAGCAGCCTCCCAGGCGAGGGCTCCCATACACCCATACTTCTCAGCTCTGCTCAGCATACCACAAAGTCCTCAGTAAGGATTTTGGGTTGGTTCCATATGTGAAGCGATTTAAAATGCCGAAGGACTGCAAGGAGACGTGATGGTTTGAAAACACTAAAGAGAATGAAGGGAACAGTCATACACATACACACACACACACACACACACACACACACACACACACACACAATCACAAGGACCTCACAGCAGCCTGAAGGAACACTCGTCTCTGCTTTGTTTACAAAGTGTGGTTAATTTTGTCTCCTGTTTTATTGTTTGAGAATTTCATATACGCCTGTGTATTTTGACCTACTCTGTACCCTTCCTTGCCCTCCCCTATGAGTCCTCTCCTATGAGTCCTCCCCATGAGTCCTCCTCCATGAGTCTTCCCCATGAGTCCTCTCTATCCTTTTACAACCACTTTTCTCTCTTACTTCAGCGAACTGGCTGAGTTTGCTTAGTGCTGTCTGTATGAACATGGGTATAAGACCATCCACTGGAGCATGGATAGTCTCTCAAGGCCAGCATCCCTGGCAAAAACCAAGTGTCCCTCTCTCTGTCTCAATACTGTCTCAGTCAGGGGTGGCATTCCTGAGCTCCCTGCTCCACCTCAAATTTTGTCTGCCTTGACCTTGTTCCAGGAGGGCATTCAAGGGCAGTGAGGGGACACATAAAAGACAAGTGAGATTTTTTTTTCCAAAAACTGATTTAGTTAAGTTTTCCTCCAAATTAACTCACATTCAAGATTTAGTTGGGAATCTGGGAACACGGTTCAGTGTAGTAAAGGGATTGCCATACATGTCTGATCACCTGAGTTTGGATGCTCCAAATCCATATTAAAAAGCCAGAAAGGATAGTACACATTGCACATGGGCCAGCAGGCCTGGCACAAGCAGCACCCGGGCAAACAGCATGAGATACTCTGTTTCAGAGGAAAATGCTGAAAGTGAGGAGAAACACCTGCTGCCTTGTGACCTCCACATGCATGCCATGCGTGTGTGTGCTCACATGTTCATGTATACATGCATAAACACACAACAGACACAACAAAGAGCAAACACAAGTATGCATACATAAAGACTTCTTTACCTTTTTAAATGATACAACTGATAAACAATTTGTCGCCCTGGCAATGTACAACAATCTTAAATCCTTAACTCACACACTGGGTCCACAAGACACATCGAGTTTCATGGAGGGCCTGGGCCTCTTTTACCTCCCGTTGATGTTCTGAATGGTAGAACTAAAACTCACTGCCTTCCATTTCAGCTGAACAAAGGGCTGTGTTTGGCTCATCGCCATGTGCCTATGAGCAGACTAAGAACTAAATTGGAACTGGACAAAAGTCTTCCCAATGCATTATTGTCACTTGCTTATTGATTTTGCTTCTACAGGTGTCTGATTCTCTGCGCTGCATATAAAAGAAGAAGAAAACCACAAGAATCTTGCTTCTGTCTTCTGCTGAAACATAGACAGTGACTTGAATTCTGTCACTACCTAACTAGGAAAAGGACAACCCCTAAAAACTCATGATCTCAGACTTCCAGCTTTTTAACCCTGCTGACCCACCCTCTGTTTTAACCTTTCTTGGTGGTTTTTTTTTTTTCATTCACCAGAAAAGACTGCCTCAAATATATCATATCCTCTGTTCTTGGGGCCTCCCCAGACTCCTCCACACTGGCTTCTGCAGCCCTGGCCCTCACAGAGAAAAAGGAATAATTAAGCAGGGACTTCTTCAGTCTCCAACTAACAGCCCCACATGATAAGTGTTTTTTTTATTCCCCATTACTGCTGTTAGCCAGGATGGAAGAAAACCCATGCTTTTGAGTTCTGTGTTCTGGATGTGGCTTCGCTCATAAAGGTTCATAAACTGGGAGCTTAGACACAGATACACAATGCTGTGAAGAGGTAACAAGGCCAGGAGTTGGCCTGATGGGAGGCAAGTAAGTCATGAGCCTTACTACAGGAAGGGCTTGGTGCCAATCTGCAGGAGCAAGTGAGCTTGGAAGTTATGTGAGACCATACATGGCAGCTCAGCCCACTTTGCCAGCCTCTTCTTCAGCATCCCTCTCTTTCTATTCCTCTGCCATATTCTAATGTAACACATGCTTGCATGAGAAGCCAAGCAGGAACAAGCATAGAA
Source organism: Rhabdomys pumilio (assembly GCA_030674055.1). Lineage (NCBI taxonomy): Eukaryota > Metazoa > Chordata > Mammalia > Rodentia > Muridae > Rhabdomys > Rhabdomys pumilio. Next base: position 31,482,736 of record JANHMN010000020.1, read on the forward strand.
TCATTGACAGTAAACCTTGAGTGTGTGTTACAGTATCACAAACTGGACCAGCACCATCCCTCCAATCACCCATAGGATCTAATTCCTTCATCTTCCTGGTGTCCTGTTTCATCTTTTATGGGAATTCCTTTCTAATTTGGCAACCTTTGAGAATCACCAAGGCATCTTCAAACACTCTACATGCCAGCCATGTGGACATCAACCAAGCAGGAGTCTCTGGGTAGAACCCAACACTAATGTTTTTGTAATCACATGTTTCCAACTTGCATTCATTGCTGAGAACTTCCTCCCTGTGTTTCTACATTTTTGAAAAGCATTTTTAAGTCTGTGTAATTCTCTACTTGATGAGACACAGCCTCCCTCATTCCTAAAATGAAAAGCAGCCAATGTGAATGAGGATGTTGAGAAAGATCATTTGTGTTGGTGGAAATGTAGATTAAAACAGTCATGATCCAAATGAAACCAACAAGATCTCCCATAGCATTCAGCCATCTCATTTCCAGGAATACACATACAAAGGAACCGAGTTCAGTGCATTAAGGAGACAACCATATTCCACGCTTATGGCAGCTTTGCTACCAATGGAAGCAGCCAGTGTGCTTTGGTGGATAAATAAAGAAATTATGGCACACATACCTATCGGGAAAGTATTCATCTGTGAAGAATAATGAAATTATGTTATTTACAGCAACATGAACATGTCTAGTGGTCATGATGTTAAGTGAAATAAGCTATGTTCAGAGAGAGAAACTAACAAATGAACAATAATAACAACAAAATATGTTCTCACTCTTAGGCATGTCGGCATCATGATACTGCATGTAGGCATCATGATACTACATGTAGGCATCATGATACTGCATATAGGCATCATGATACTGCATGTAGGCATCATGATACTGCATGTAGGCATCATGATACTGCATGTAGGCATCATGATACTGCATGTAGGCATCATGATACTGTATGTAGGCATCATGATACTGTATGTAGGCATCATGATACTGCATGTAAGCATCATGATACTGCATGTAAGCATCATGATACTGCATGTCAGCATCATGATACTGCATGTAGGCATCATGATACTTCATGTCGGCATCATGATACTGTATGTAGGCATCATGATACTGCATGTGGGCATCATGATACTGCATGTAGGCATCATGATACTGCGTGTAGGCATCATGATACTGCGTGTAGGCATCATGATACTACATGTGGGCATCATGATACTGCATGTAGGCATCATGATACTGTGTTTAGGCATCATGATACTGCGTGTAGGCATCATGATACTGCATGTAGGCATCATGGTACTACATGTAGTACATGCAGACATCCCTATAGTGTGACCCCAGTGAGTGTGGGTTCACGGTTTCTATTTCAAGGAGCTACAAGCGTTTGGCAGCTCTGTGTTTGGCATTGCCACCACAGAGACTGGAATGTTTGCGGTGACTGGCCTTCTGTGTTCACAAATAGAAACGACACATCCATCTCATAATTGTACACCACTGTGTGTCAGTGAGAATGGGTGTGCACAGATGGGACTTAGGGAGGCTCTGAAGAGACAAATGTGTCCATTTCTTCTTCACTGCCTTCATAAGGAAGCATGAATCTTCTGTTCTCACTGACCACTTTGAAGTCAGGCAATTGCTTTCTGCTGGCCTGAGGTGCCCAGAGACTGGCCCATAATGTATTGTTTCTAAATAGTTTCATTCCCAGTAGATAGTGTAACCTTTGACCTGCCTTGTGCATACACAGCCATATTTTTATCAGTAGGCATTTCTTCTGTGATCTCATTGAAGGAGTTGAGGGGCAATTTTCACTCTTTTTCATTGGAAAAACAAATAAATATGAGAAAGGCAGCCTTTTGTCTTTCCCCGCAACACACACACACACACACACACACACACACACACACACACACACCAGCTCAGAGCTCTCTAGGCCATGCTCTGTGCTTCATCCCTGCAGCCTTCTTCTCTGAGTTTTCATGTTTGCTGTATCTGGGGGTCCCTGAGGTGGTTTTCACCTCCACAGCAGTTTCAGTGTCTTTACTGGGATGAATCAGCCCCTTCTCTGCCTCCTTTATCTTCTCTTTCTGGTCACCACATGTATCTTTTCTTCAAACCATCTTTTTATAGAGCCCAGTTATCACTATGCCCTGAAGGCCATGGAGAAAAGAATTTTTCCAAGCATGTGAGATAAAGTGTCTTCTGACTTAGCCTTCCAGTGACCTCGCCGGCTCCCCTCTTCTATGACTGTTCCCTGCCAGGCTCAGGCAGACTATGGGGAGAACAAGTCCTCCCAGGAACAAGGGTCACTGTTCCTGGCCGTAGAACAGGACAAGATGATCAACACACTCAACACGAAGTGCCAATGCCCTCCACATCTCTCCAAGCCCTGCACCCAGGGAGGACCTCCTTCTCAGACTTCGGGGTGACCCTTTCAACCCTTTCAACCTATTAAGTGAAGCTTAAATAGGTTACAAAGTAGAGCTTTAGAGCACAGGCCCTGGGGAAGTCCTTCTGGCCCTCTTCCTACCTCACTTTGAAGAGCCCCTCACATTTAACAGCCAATACTAAGAATGACAGAGGAGCATGGTCACTACAGTGGAGAGGCAGACACTCAAGCTGGGTACTGCTCCCTGATGGTCACAGGGACCCTGGGGGTGTTTAGCTCACAGCTTACCAATGGCACAGAGGCTCCTCCATCACCACCATCTAATTTGCATACAATGTAGAAAGGAAACGGAACCTTTGTTTTCTATTGATTAATAAGCAGAAATAAGCATTCCACCCATTCTAGTGGCTGTGGTGAAAGTGCTCCACCCATTCCAGTGGCTATAAATTCCAGTACCTGATGAACTTATGACTTCAATTTTTAAAAAAAAATTCTTAAAAGATATGTTTGTTAAGTTACGGTTTTTACTTCACTCTTAATTTCCATAATCGTGAATAAATTCAGGCTGGGTGATTTAAGGAGAGATAGTCTTCCCTAAGAAGATTATCTCAGTATTAACAGTAGAGTCAGGAAGTGTAGCACAGTGGTAGAGCACTTGTCTATTGTGTGAAAGGTTCTCAGTTCCATTCCCAGTACCAATGACAATGATAATCAGGATGAGGATGAAGAGGATGATGATGATGATGATGATGGTGATGATGATGATGATGATGATGGAGATGGTGATGGTGATGGGGATGATGATGGTGATGATGATGATGGAGACGATAATGATGATCTGAATCCAGGGTCTCCACCACTGTTAAGTATAGACACTAATACATTGAACACTGGGGGCTGAGGTGGTTGCCATATTAGACTCCCATCTGCACTCCATTTACATTTTAACTTTTAATCTCTTAGCATCAATTTTTAAAAATAACATTAAAATTAAAAGTTTTTTCTTTTCGAAGACTGCCCCTCCCTTTGATCATAATACAAAATGTAAAACCTACACAGAGCTCTTGAGTATATATTTAAATCATCCACAAATACGTGAGTAACTTGCAAAAAAAAAAAAAAAACAAAACAAAAAAAAACCAACAACAAAAAAACAAAACCCAAGATTTAATTTGGGAACATAACATAAACAACCACTCTGTACAGTCCCTGTTATTGCATATTCTATGTGTCCAACTAAATAAATATGGCCCTAAGTATTTCTATCGTGTGACCCACAGTCCAGGCATAAAACAAACACTTGATTTAATTGATTATTCTCCTTTTTTTTTTCACAAAGAGAGGCACAATATGTAAGGCCTGGGTTGAAATCCCTGAAAACTTGGGAGTTTCAGAGTCAGGAAGGAAGAGGAGGAGGAGGAGGAGGAGGGGAGTCAAAGCACCAGCCAGAGGAGGAAAGGCAATAAATGCAAGCTGACAAGGACCCAGAGTCTGCGGCGAGATCCTATCAAGTATTTTTAAATTCAGTTCCACACAAGTCAACTCAGTTTTGCCTGGAGATTTTACTAGACATTTAGCTGGTGTGTGTATAATTACTTGTCTCTCAGAATTGGGAGTGGTGAGCTGGAAGCATCATGGGAGATGTGCACAGTGTTTTAAGATGGCGGTAAAATAAGCACCTGATGTACGGGGGCAGTAAATAGGCGTGGAGCTGCCTCAAAACCAAACATTTTGGTCGTTATTTTCACATATATAAGAAACATAAATTTCATTACCCCTGTTTTTACTAAGATATTAAAAACAAAATTTTATCCCTGTATATCTCTGATTGCTAGCTACCTCTCCATCTTTCCCATGATTACCAAGGACCAAAGTAGGAGTCTTAAGCATGTGTGAAAACATCCAAGCATCTGTCAGACATAATCAACTCACAGGGACATACCACAAGCATGTCATAATTCCCAGAATTCATTTGGGGCACTTAGTGACCACCATTAGGCCCAGAAGGCAAGCTACTTCATAAATACCTGAACCTGGTTTTCTAAATGGAAACAATGATTCCATAAGTACAATAAGAGTTATGTGAGATCTCACGTGCAAGCCAAGGTGTGTGAGATGGCTTTCTGTGTATTTCCAGAGCCCTTGACTGCCAACTTCATTGCTTGCTTGCCCAGAAATACCTCCAATTCTTGAGTCATCACTGGGGAGTCACACTGTCACTTGGTCATCGATAAAACCATTTGAAATACTTCCCTGAGTCCTACAGTCTGACATCACAGCATCCAACACAGTACAACAGTTTATACACTAAATGTGGATTGTTTTAATGAAAGCAAACTGTGTAAAACCAAGAAAACAGATTCTACATATAGCCATCTCTGTCTCATGTCTAAGACTGTCCTATTTCCACCATAGCACCAGGCATTGAGAACATAAATGTAGCCAGTCCGGACTGAGCTGCTAGTTTGAGCCATGCTGAAACCTTGAGGCTTAGGTGTAAACCAAAGGTGGATATCTTACTAAGTGAATTTTATAGCGATGAAAGGCTGAAGTGACAAGGTTTTGGATTCATTAGATGATATATTTTATGCAAATCTTGTTTTGTAAATGGCTACTAAAAACATTAACTTCTAGCTGTAGCTCACCACCACATACTTTAGAGCAGTGCTTCTCAACCCACCTAATGCTGTGGTCTTTTAATATAGTTCCTCATATTGTGGTGACCCCCAAGCATCAAGTTATTTCATTGCTACCTCATAACTGTCATTTTGCTACTGTTATGAGTCATAATATAAACATCTGATATGCAATCCCTGGTTGAGAGTCACTGTCCTGGAGGGAAGGTTCTGTGGTTTGATTTTGTTTCTAGATTTCCTGTTCTCTTTTATTAGTTTGTTTTCTCCAGCACTAAGGCCTTCAGCCTGCTGAGCCACAGCCCTGGACAGTGTAGCTTCAGACACTGAAGCTGAACCAATCTATGAGTCCATTCAACCAAGCATCAAATCTAAAACAAAGTCCAAAGTAACAAACCTCCTCCATCTCATACTGCCTCTTACAGGGAGGGGAGGGAGGGAGCACTGTAGATGGCCAGGAAGACTCTCCAAAGCAAAGACTTAACTCGTTGCCTCCAGCTTTATCCTTGAGATTTAACTCTTCCAGAAACTTCCTCTGCTCCACTCCTTCTTGCTGTGAAATATTTCCAAGCAGTCTGTGCCATCACAGCTGCCCTCTGCTTAGGCACATCCTTTATAAACTGATGTTGCAATTGCTGCTCTGGAAAAGCAGGTTACAGAATCAGGTGTGCAGACTGGCAGACACTTCTAGGAGTTCACAAAACATTGCCAAGAGAAACACAACAAGGTTTTGACACAAAGTAGTAACATGCCCTCGGCCTTCATGCCCTCCTGGGCAGGTTGCCCTGGGTTGCTACTACCACTAAACTGGGACATACTTGTCACAGGATTGGTGACCACAAAGATGTGGTTTGGTGGTTGGTTTAATGTCAACTTGCCACAAATTTGAATCACCTGAATAGAGAACCAAGGTCATGTCCTGATTGCCTTAGCTGATACAGGAAAACCCATCCCAACTGTATGTGGCACCTTCTAATAACAGCCCAGATACAAAGGGCAGGTTATCTGGCTTGTGCTTGGCTGACCCCTGTTGACTGCTGCTCCTGATGTCTCCACTGGTATCAGAATCAGCATTTCCAGGCTCCCATCATTGATTAAGGACTGGTGGCTCTCTAGTAACCCCCAGGGCTTCAATACCAAGTTAGGACTAAAGTACCCCAACTAAAGGACTAAGCCATGGCTAGGCTCAGCCTCTATGGTATGAGGCAACTCTTGTTACTCTCTCGGTGTAAGAAGATTTGAGAAATACCCATATGTGTACCCTCATTCCTGTTATTCTGTTCCTATAGAGAACCCTGACTACTACAGGCAGGAAACAGCTTATGTGCTGAGAATGTCAGGGGTTCCCCTACTGAATTCTAGCCCTAAGCAACTAATTCTGGACTGTGTTAGTGAGTCACTTGGCATCTTCTTCCCCTTGTGTTGGCCTCAGTGCTGATTGGAAACTCATGTTGGTCATTGAGCTGTCACAGTGTGGAACTTGGCTGCTCTTTGGGAGACCCAAGGGTAGCAACTTTAGCTATGCATTGAGGAATTTCATAATACAAACTCATTCATACATCCATTCATTCAGAAAATAATTATAGAGCTCATCTGTGTGCCAGGTATTGTTGTATTTGCTGAATACCACTGAGCCAAAGAGGCAAGGACAGTATTTAATGAAAAGGTAAGTTATGTACCCATTCTAGAAAGTGGTAAATGCTGAACACAAGTACAAATTACTGGGGTGGGTAAGTTCTAGGACTCTGATGCAGAGTCAGCAGGTCCTTCGGTAGACCAAGCTGAAATCATGGTGGGCAAGGACTTAGCCTGTCTCCAGAGCACAGTTGAAGGCTGCAGAAACAGGAACTGGAGAGTTCATCTGGGACATGCCTACTCAGGAAGGGGGACTCTGAAAGTAGGGATAATGGGCAGAGAGTGAAAGGTATCCAGAGGTCATTGGGGCAGACTTGGAGATCGCAGCTTTGACTCTGTGAACCCCTTACAAGATTTTGAGGTAAGGAATGGTGTATTAGGTCTCTCAAAAGATTTGCTCTATTACTCTTAGGAGCAAGGTCAAAAGCAGGTACCTTTAAGAAATATATGTTAAATACCGTTGTAACTAGAAGCTAAACAGTAACATCCAAGAGTAGATAAGCTTAATGGTCCTTCATTGGAACCAGAGACAAATGGCTGGAAAAAGAAGCTGTATCACAACTACCCAATAGCAAGGCCAGAAGTTATGCCCTTCTGACTGATCATGTGTGAGCAAAAGCAGATGTGGATGGCACATGGCAGCATCCACAGATGACTCATGACAGAGTCCACAGGTACTGTTGGGACACAGTAGCTGTCCTTTGGTGGAGAACTACACTAGCAAGCTTACCTTCCAGCTCCATGAGAGAAACTGCTTCTCTAAAAGCAAACACATTACAGCAACCACCTAAGGGGGAAGGGGAAAGGTAGTTAACCTGGCCCTGCTGACCTGATTCAACACTTAAGTCTGGAAACAGCGGCCATGTAACTTGCCTTTACGCTGGCTCTGCTGTAGGAGGATAAGTATGTAAAGAAAAAGAGTCACCGGTATAAATAAACATTAATACAGAGCTAATTTTCTTAGTTCTCATTTCACTGAATAATTATACCTTTGGGCTAACATGCATAATGTATTAAGTAGCATGTGGTTTATATGTAGCCCTGCAAGTTGCTGCCCTCATTATGCAATGATTTGAAATCATTCTAGGGCAAACCCTGGCTGGAAAGTGACTTCCGCATAGATAGCCTTTCCCTGTGAGCTTTCTAGATAGTTTACTAAGCGTCTCTTTAGGTTAACGAGAGCTGTTCAAGAAAGCAGTCTCAAAATATTCTCTATGAAATATACTCAATAATTCATTAAAGTTCTAGCAGGCCAAACTTTATTTATTTATTTATTTATTTATTTATTTATTTATTGACTGACTTGCCATACAGACGGATGCACAGAAACCTTCAAGGAGCCGAAGGTCACGTGCTCCCACGCACTTGGTGCCTCTGTCCATGGTGATCATAAGTAGCGGTAGCCTATCCTTTAAGAAGAACTGTTGTTACAAAATAATCCTTTTGTTAAGACGGAATTCAGTGTAGGTATTTGGGGATCTAACTTCCCTAAGGGAGCTCCCTTCCCATTAAACCGTCTCCATTTTTCGGTGTTGTAATAAGAAGCCAACTCAAGCATCGATCCATTAATCCTGAGAGTTGACCTGTTTTGATAAATCTCGCTGAGCACGGATCATGGATTACCTAGACCTGACTGGCCCTCTTCGTTTTTCTTGCTTCCTCTGTTCTCGAAGATACTTCGGGATCGTCATAAAAATGGTAATCTAATTACCCCAACTATTAATTACACTCATGATTAATTTGAAACACCTGACACAAATGTAAGCCGGTATTCTGAGAGACAACACACAGTCTTAATGAAATTCTAACACCTGAAACTGCTTGGCATCCTTATCAGTCAAGTAACTACGCTTAATTTCCTCTCAGCTGGGCATGTTAATAGAGTTGGTCTCCAGTATTATTTACTGAAAATGTGCCTCAGTACAAAACAATTACAGTGCATCTAATCTATGGCCTTGAACCACAGACTCAGAGCCAGCATCAGCCTCCCAGGCAGGCCAACCCCTGAAAATCATTATTCTCTGCCTTTGACTTTCTCCCCTCTTTGTCAAGTGCTCACTTTCTTGAATCTCAAAACATAAATGGTTTATAAGCCTTTTTTTTTTTTTTTTTTTTTTTTTGCAAAACACAATGCAAATGGCTTACGTAAAAGATAGTTGAAGACATGCCTGTTGAAGGGAATGAAGAAAAGCAAGAATGTTTGGGCAGCTCAAATTAATGTTGATGGAACATTTTTTAAAAGGACATGAATTTGGAGGAATAGGCATACAGAGTCAATCTAGGGGGAGTTAGAAGGACAAGGGTAATGATCAGAATACATTGTACAAAATTCTCTAATAATTAATAAAAATATTTTTAAACACATCAAAAAATACAGTTCCCAATAAGTAGAACTGGAAGTACAAAGATTTGATACAAAGTATCAGAACAGAATAACCTGCTGGGTTCCTAGAGGAGAGCCTAGACCTGCTAGAACACAGCTATTAAACAGCTCTGTGGAAAGGAAGCATTGTGAGGATGACCCAGGATGAGCCTCTTCCTTAAAACAGAACTATGACCCATGTGTGAGGCTGATCCAGGGTCTTTCTGATAAGGTATCAACAACTTCTGTCTCTGTGGGCTCAGTCATGGTGGAAGATGGAAGGAACCAGACCTGCCTGTGGGTACTGATGTGACGTCTATTCTCTTCTCCACCTGCCTTTCAGTTTTCCCTTTGTAAGCTAGACCTATCTTTGTTCCAGGAAGTGAAGTGGAAGAGGGAAGGAAGAAAGAAGGTTGGAGGGGAAGAGATAAAGGAAAATATGCACAGGGGACTGAATGTGAAAGTCCACAGAAATCAAAAGACCCAAGTAAAAAGAGAAGTTGAAACCAGGAATAAAAATGCCTTTAATCCAAAATTTTCAATTGTTTTATTTTTTGTGAAAATACTTTTAATTAACTAAAGTGTATGTTAATGACATATCTCTAAAATATTTTATGATGGCACGTCTTTCTCCTAAGATCAAGCATGTACTGTCATTGACTATCAATCAAATTATCTAAATTTTGACTCTAATAGACAATTGTCAATTATAATTCATGGAATATGAACAAAAGTTGAAAAATTTATTCTGTAGACTCCTGATTCAAATATAGGTGGGGTATGCATACTAAAGTGTAACTCTGGATATTCTAATTTTAGATGCACATTTAATTTATGATATCTACCCCCCAAATGAGCTCACTAGACGTTAGAGGGTTGCATAATTTGTTCTCCAAGCTTTGAAACACTATTGAGCTAGAACTGAGTTTATAAGCATAATAAATTTACATGTTAAAAATAAAATGCACATAAAATATCTAGTAAAATGAAAAAGTGAATATCTTAAAACCTAGATAAGCCAAATTAAAACTATCAACTGTACATATTACAAAAGGAAGGATGTGAGTGAGATGCCCACAGCATCATCCACACATAGATACAAACACACAGACACACACACATATACACATATACACATACACACATATACACACAGGCACATACACATATATACAGACATGTGCAGACATACACACACATACACACACAGAGACACACACATACACTAAACACATATACACATATATACACATACACACACAATGCACACATATACATACACACATATACACACACATAAACTCATATACATACAACATACACACACACACACACACACACTCCACACTCCTTAAAGGAGAAACTGGTTGGTAGACCCAGTCAGGTCTATCCAATATATAGGCTAAATAAATGAGAGGCCAATAACACTTCTTGATTCTAAGTGTCTCTCCTCCAATGTCAAATGAGTCTCATGAACACTTCTCCTGAATATATGTTCAGATTTTTATTGATCACATAGAGACTACAACCAAGTCTTATCTCTCTTACTAAACACAGGTGGTGAGGCAAGTTGCTGGCTCTGCCTCCCTCCTCAGTCCTGGGTAACAGGTGCTCTATCATCCTGACCTTTTGAAAAATTGTTATATGCATGTGTCCACTGGATACGTGTGGAGGTCAGGGCTCTTTCCTTCTAAGCATCAAGGGTTCACTCCTCCCACTGGGGTTCTGGGGACAAGATTCAGGCTGTCTGGATCATATTCCAGTACTTTTACCTGCTAAGCTAGCTCCCTGGCCAAGGCTCAATTTTTTGATCCAAACGTGGGTCCTCAGGCTTACCCAACAAGCACTGTACATACTAAGTCAACCACTTCTCAGTGTGCATGAAAGCATCCTCTTGAACAGCTTATGTAGACAGGATTTTTATTCATCAATTACAACTTAATTCATCTGGGGGCTAGGTTTGAACTGGTGACAGCAAGGGACTCTTTCCTTAGGGCTGTGAGTACATTGTTCCCTGGGAATGAAGCTCCCTGGTAAACAAAGCAAGTCTGGGCTGGCGTGGGGCCCATCACAAATGAAACACCTTTTTCCATTTCAAGGCAGCTTTTTGGAAGCAGCAACATTTCATGAAAATTTCAGTCCATCTCACACGCTGCCCGACTCAAGGCCAGCGCACAATTAAAACCGCGTGCCCCCTTCGTGGCCCTGCTCCTGCAAAACCCACTGTGTAATTTGACTAGGAGATAGCACTGAAAATGAGTAATGGAGCTCCCGCGTGTGTTCTGTCACTCTGCATTACCCCTGTGTACAGAAAATAAGATGCAAACAGTCCGTGATGAGCGAGGTGAAGGAAGGAAATGAAAATGTCAACCACAGGAGGAAACTGTTAAATGGCACCAACTGCCTGAGAGAAGTGTTTGTGTACCCATGTGCTGCTTGTCTCCCCCAATCTATCATCAGGAAGGACAAGCCACCCAGGGGGAATGAGTGTCCTCGGTCGGCAGGGAGGCTGGCGCGGCCTAGCCCTGACTGCCCACGGCAACAGCACACACATACCCAGCTCTGTCAGTTTAGGAGCATTCACTGGGATCTGGCTGCTGTCAGTTGGCAGATCCAGAAATAGGCAGGCACGGGGCCCGCTGGCCTTCAAACACTGCGAATCTACAAACATTCGATCCCAGGTAAGCATGGATGGGAAACATCCTTAAAGGAGCAGTTGACCCACTGACTCCTCCCGATTGTTTGCACAGTGAAGAGCCCAGCCTTAGCAAAAAAGATGCACCGTGTTCAGAAAAGAGCAGGGCTCATAAGACAAAGGAAGTTTCCAAAGGAGAAAGGAGGCATCTCTTTGCCTCTTATACACAGTCACCTTAACTAGCTGAAAGGACCCAAGGGTCTGGAAAGCTGAAGGAAATAAAAGAGAGTCAGGAGAATAAAAGTGGCTACTTTATACAAGTGTGTGTGGTGGGGTAAGGTTAAAAAAAACAAGTATTTGAAAACAGGTCTGCACAAATGCCTCCGTTGCTTCAAATCTACCATTTTACTGGGATGTTTCTGGTTTGTCAATTTTTTTGTTGTTTTTAAATAAATAAATAAATAAAATAAGAAAGAAAGAAAAAAGAAAAACTCCCCTCTCCAAGTACCCATAATTTTTCTCCCATTTCTCTGTAGCTAATTGGCATGTCTTAGGCAGGTTTAAGTTTATAGACTAAGTAAATGAATATGGACCTGTGCACACACGGCTTCCCCTATTAATATCTGGCATGGCGGCACTCTGTGTGTTGTAACTGATAAACGAATCCAATATGTTATTCTTAACAGAGTGCCACCCTTTATTTCGATACAGTCGATAAATAGTCCTAATTGGTTGACTTCGTGAAGTTGCTTCCCAGTGACAGTCTCATCCACGCCGGAGTTTACTGACATGGCTCAGCAGCTTGTGAAACCCTGGAGACTCTGGAAGGCAGCAGCATCCGTCATAGCTCTCAAAGCTCACACATAGGAGAAGGACACCTGCCTGCCAGCCTGACTGGCCAGCTAGATGACACAGCTGTGTTCTACTCTAGCAATGAATACCCAAGGCTACTCTAACATTTGCCACCTAAACCATTTTGCCTTTCATCAGAAAGGTGATTGATGAGGAGGAAGAGGAGGGGGAGGAGGAAGAGGAGGAGGAGAAGGAAGAGAAGGAGGAGGAAGAGGAGAAAGAGGAAGAGGAGGAAGAGGAGGAAGAGGAGGAGGATGATGAAGAAAAGGAGGAAGAGGAGGAGAAGGAGAAAGATGACATGAAGAGGAGAAATAAGAAGAGGAAGAGGAGGATAAGTGATGCTGGTGGTGCTGGTGGTGATGATGATGATGGTGATGATGATGATGATGGTGGTGGTGGTGGTGATGGTGGTGGTGGTGGTGGTGATATGTGGAAGTTAAACAAAGAAAAGCCAATTCCATCTTCTTCCTTAGCATGCATACAACTACACAATCTACAACGACACAGTCACCACTTAGATGGGCCTCCAAGCTCAAATATCCCACTAACATATACAGGAGTTCTACAGAGAGAAAAGACTAGAGACCTCTCTGGCCATCAACATCTCCGGGTGAATTCTCACCCTGTGAAGAGAGGTAAGATAGACTTCCTGCTTGGAGCGTTGTCAGGCAGAAGCAGGGGGACACTTATAAGACCCTATCTTATCCATCTTCTTTGGCCTCTCCCAGCTCCACTCGCTTCTCCTATTTCCCTGGAAAGCCACACCCCTTCCATCACTGGCTTTTGCACACTGGCTTGCTTTTCCTGCTTTGATTTGTTCTCCTCTCAGAAGGGCATCATGTCTTCACACATTACAGATGACGTGTGTCACAGAGCCTGGAGGAGGTGTGCTGAGGAACCTCCTCACTAGATGGTAAGCCCTGTAGGGAAAGCAGTGGTAACACTCAGCTTATTAGCACAGGCAGGGCACAAGAACAAGTTAATGCTCATGTCACTGTGGTCACCTTAAGCTCTAGGCATGTTTACTAAAGAGACCTGTGGGGAGCCGACAGAAGAAGGCTATTATCCTTGCAGCCATCTTGAGCCATAAACCCTGATAAGAGACTTGTTTACAACAGCCTACAACAGCTGAGCATACTCTGATAACATCTTATTTTAGATACCCAGGATTTTCCCTTGGGTGTGTGAGACTTAAAGGTGTGTGACTTAAGGCAGTGATTTAGAGATCAGATTTAGAGACGAGGCCTAATGGCATGACTTAAAGGCATGACTTAGAGGCATGGCTTAGAAGTGAGACATATAAAAGGCGAGAGGCAGACAGAAGAAAGTAGTAGATTCTTGTACAGAGCATTAGACAGAGAGCATTAGCAGGCAACTTGGATTAGACACTCGGCACTTGGAGGAAGAACTTGGAATTAGACATTTAGGCACTTGGTAGTAGGCATTAGACACTTGACACAGAAGAAAGAGCATTAGATTATTAGGCACTTGGCACTTGAAGAAAGCTACTAGGAATTAGACACTCGAGACTAGAACTTGGAACTAGAAACTTGGAACTAGGAACTCAAGACTTGGGACTTGGAGAGAAGAAGAGAGACTGAAGAATAAATGGGATTGAATCAAATTCTGTCTGGTCTCCATTTCTCGAGTCCGTCCTCACTCTCTCTCTTGCTGAACCCACGGACCGGAGCAGCTTGGGGCACTGTGGGCCCTAACAGTTTAGCCCCCAAGGCTTTTGGCAGTGCGAGTTCCAACACTGATAGAGCGGTCCCTGACATTTTGGCCCCCAAACGTGGGGCAGCTCAGGCCGCAACAGAGACCTGACATCTTGTAGTGCATCCTATTCCCTACTTCCAGGCTCACCAAAATTAACCCCAGTAAAAGGATTGCCCCACAGAGCTTGCCAGAAGGAGGCTGCCCTGTCTTAAGGTTGTATACTCAGGCCTTTTGTGTCTGCTATATGAAAATTGTCATTATAAATTGATAAAGAATATTGGCACAGATGAGCTTAGGCAGCACAATGAGACTATGTATTAAAATCTTAAATAAAAAAAAAACTGGGGTGAGGTTGATGGTGTACCTTTGACTCTTGTACTCTGGAGACAGGTGCAAAAAGATCTCTGATCTACATCAGAGTTCCAGGCCAGCCAGCCATATACAGTGAGACTCTGTCTCTACTGATAATAGCAGTAGTAATAATAACAACAATAATAATAATACCTAATAAAAATCAATGCCCCTGTGTGGGGAAAGACCAAGGCTCCATAAGACAATATACCCGTTGCTTCATTTCCAGACACCAAAGAATGGGCTCTAATATTAAGGTTCAAGTAAGTTCCTATGGGAGTCCCGCCCGCCACAGACGAGTCCAAGAGTGGAACAGTCTGCTCTGCAATGCTGTGCACTAGGTAGGCTGGTTTTTGCAATTTCCGCACACATTAAGAGAGCAGCCTCCTGGGCTGGTCTGGGGCTTCAGTGGACATTGAGTTATGACTGGCCTGACAGGGAAAATGAGCGGCATTGTTCAGTGGCGCAGGCATCGCTCACACATTTATTGCCTCTGGGATGACATGGTTTGTGTTGGTATTTGTGCCTTTCATGGTTTTTGAGACCCAAAGCTGCATCTCAGCATTCTGACACTACAATTTCTACACTCCTCCTCAGAACCACTCTTGTGTTTTAATGATTAGATGGTATTAAAAATAAAAAAAAAGAAAACTCCTGAAACCTATTAAATTCAGTTGAGGTTGTCTGAGCAAAGGACTCAAAAACAAACATGATTCATGGATCCGACAACCAGAACCAGGAGAAATTGAGAGAACACCCACCTGCAAAGTAATCAGAGAGCCTTATAGAGAAGACCGGCTGACACACAACCAACCAACCAGTCAACTGGTTACACCCTAACTTGTTAATGGTTTACAGCCTTCTCAGCTGATTGGCCACGAGGACTTCTGTCACTAGCCAAGAATGGAAACTTAATGTTCCCCATTGGAACGTGGCAGGGGAGAGTTGGTTCAGAGGTTAGAAGCACACACTGCTTTTGGGGGGGAACTTCGGTTTAGTTCCCAGCATCCCTTGTGGGTGGCTCACAACCTGTTACTCTAGATCTACTTTAGTGATTCTCAACCTTCCAAATGCTTCAACCCTTTAACACAGTTCCTCATGTTGTTGTAACCTTCACCTTAACATTATTTTCATTGCTACTTCATAAGTGTAATTTTGCTACTCTTATGAATTACAATTCAAATATTTTTGGAGTTCGGATTTGCCAAAGGGATTACAAGCCACAGGTTGAGAACCATTGCTTGAGGGGCTTGAAAGCTCTTTGCTGGCTTCCACAGTCACCTGCACTCACATATACTAAACACACAAACACACACACATAAACATACACACACACACACACACAAAAACACAGTATCAAAAATAAAACAAACCTTTAAAAACAGCAACATAAAGTCTATATTGGCATGGCGTGTTGGACACAGTGCAGGTACTCTGTGCAAATCCAGTATCATCGGACAAAATCTCAGTTAACCGACGTGACCAAAACAAAAGAAAAACAAATGTTCTCACTTTGATAAAATAGGTGGGCCATGAATCAATTCCATTTCTCAATACTAAAGATTTTCCTGGAATTGTTGAAATGGTTACAGAAGTCAAGGCAAACAGAATTGAATCAGAGGCACAGAACCACACCTAATCTTGAATCAAACACATCCTGTAAAACAAGGGGGGTTATTTTAAATTAGTTTTTATATGATTAAATTAGAAGCTTACTTTCATTCCAATTAAACAATTAGTGTTTAATTAAATTCTTGGGTTGTAATAAAACAACAACAACAAAATATTTCTGCCAACTGATTGCGAAACCGACCTACTCATAAATGTAAGATTATAACAAAACTAAATTCCTTGTTTATTTAAGTACTTTAAAATAAGGGAATAAACAATTGTTGGTACCCTTAATGGATGTTTTATGTATAGGTTAACTGAAATGAGGTCTTATGCTGAATAGTGAAAGATAATCATAAAGGCAAGAGTGTCTTGTTGAAGTTTGAGGGAAAATAGAGAATATACTCAGTTCATGGAAAGAGTGTTTCAAAATGAGAGTTAAGACAAAATAAAAGTATTTACTGTCAACTCACAGGCATTCTCTGAATACTATACATGGCATGGACTTTTCTCGGGTTACAAGTGGAAGTTTTATACCCTGCCCTGCTCCCCTTGAGACTGAAACACAAGTTTCTTCTAAGCCTTTTCTAATGTTTGTTCCACTGACTCGATTTCCCTATTGTCTTTTTCTCATCTTTAAAAGTAGCATAGATTCAGTGCTTGCAAAAGACCCAATCTCTATGGAACAACTGTCTTCCCAGACCCAAATATCTTAGGAATAAACTTGGTGTCTTAACTATGTTTCCTGTCACTGGGATAAATAAAACACACACACACACACACACACACACACACACACACACACACACACA
>JANHMN010000020.1:31499758-31544082 GCA_030674055.1 Rhabdomys pumilio
ACACACACACACACACACACACACACACACACACACACACACACACAAAAACCTCTGGCAAAGTCAACTTAAGGAAGACTGGATTTATCCAGTCTCTCTTCAAGGATATAGCCCCTCAAGTATTCGAAGCCAAAGTGCTGAGAGCTTTAAGCATCCACAATCAGGAAGCAGAGATAATGAATGCAAGCCCATTTCCCTCCTTAGATTCCCACCAGACCAGGAGATGGCAGCATTGGCAGTGGGCAGACCCCTCCCCCATCTTGATTAATGCAATCAAGATGACCCCTACAGGCATGTCCATAAGCCTATCTTCACATGACTCTAGATTCTGTCAAGTTGACAACGTTAACCTTTACAGCAGAAAAAAACATAGCTAAGAACGTATATAACGGACACACTACTAGACATACTGCTGTTGCACTGACCAAGGTCCGCTGTGGAGTCCGTCAAACTAACTTGTTTGAGGTGTTGACACGGTATGCTATGAGCCAGTCCCAAGTTGAAAACTGTAACAATCTCATCAAATATTTGAGATAATTTAAAGGAAGGAAAGAATAATTGATTGTGCTCAGGGTCCTATAGGCTTCTTTCAGAGCATGGTCACTGAACTATTATCTTAATTTGGGTTCCCCAAATCGCATCAGAATCTGCACAACCACACGCAGAGACCCTGCCCCCAGCTGGTTTTGATTGGTAAATAAAGTTGCCAGCAACCAATGGCTGGGCAGGACAGACAGAGGCGGGACTTTTAGGATTCCTGGGCAAAGAACTGGAAAAGGGGGAATAAGGAGGCTGGAAAAATGTGGAGGAGAAGAAAAACCATGCCTGAAAAGGTGCAGAACAGAGAGCATTGTCACCATGTAGGAGCCGGGGGAGAGCGAGCCCCAAGAGGGCTACCTGCTTGAGTCCAGGGCAGCAAAGATGGAATATAGATTTTAGGAAACAATAATTTGGTAATATCATAGGGAGGTGGATTAACCATGTGGAGGGTAGGAAGTGGCCCAGTCATTGACTTGTTTAAGGCATATCAAAATATAAAGGCTGTGTGTATGTATGAGTTTTTCATCTGGGAACCAGAACACTGGGGTGGGTAGCAAGGAATATGCCACATCCTCAGGGATCAATTTGAGTATTTAATTAGGTACTGGTACAGAATGCTGCTCACCTCAGGGCAGCTGAGAAACAAGGGGGGGGGGGAAAGGAGGGGGGACAGGGGGAGAGGAAGGGAGGGAGGGAGGGAGGGAGGGAGGGAGGGAGGGAGAGAGAGAGCCCTTGGCCCTGTGTTCTATTGACAGTCATGTCCCAAGTGACTTCTTTTCTGTTCTTGCCTCCTGAAGTTTTGACCACTTTTAAATATCACCAAAGGCTGGGTATCATGTTGTCATCACATCTGCCTTTGAGGGTCATCCAATTTAGGAATTGGAAATACACTATATAGAACCCTGAATGTACAAACACAAATAAAAGTGTGTTTATTTTTAAATCTCTTCTTTCACTGTTTTACAAAAAATTATTCTCAAAGCACCTCTACTAAGACTAAACCCCCAACAGTATAAGAGAGTCCATTCAGGCAAATCACCTCATATGTACTATTTAAGAAAAGAATATTCTCACTATAATACATAGTAACTAATAAACAAACAATTCTGTTAGAAATCATCTCGAATTAAAAATAGGTTTAAGTATATTTTTGTAGCTATTGAAAATGCTTTTCACTTTTACTAATTGAGTTTACTGATACTGACTAGATCATATAATGTTTGGAAATTAATAAACTATTAATTTTGCTCATATGTGCAAATACAATATGCAAAAGAAACAAAAAAGAATATTCTGGGAAAAAAGTTAACTTTTCTTTGTATGGCTTTTAAAGAGCCTAGATTAATAACTACTAATTAGGATTTTACAGTTCACTAAAATAAGCAAAAAGGCATGGATTTGTGCAAAAATAAACAAATGTAGCTTTAATCTTTAGTAAGAAAAGACATTTCCAGTAATGGATTTGTGTCATGTCAGATAAGAAGTTTGATTTTTATAAGATCTTATTCTAGAAAAAAGCAAAGTGTAATTGAGAGGTCCACGAGGACTCTGCATGTTTGTCTGTGCACAGCCCCATCTCACAAAAGAATATTTATTTGCTGAGATAAAAAAGAATGAGACTATATCTTTTGAGAGAATTGGCCTTTATTTTAACTTAGTAGAGTAGCATATCTGCAGCAGCAAGCCATCCAGGAATACTTTTATAAAAACCAACAAATAAAGCCCACCCTCCAAAACTTTCACCCTACATATAAAAATAGTACCCCATGACTGCAAGATAAATATTACAGAGTTGAACATACTGTTTTAAAGTAATATACGTACGGATTGAGAGGCTCAGAGTAAAGTCTCACATGTGCAGCTGGTGTGGAATAGATCCCTAAGTCAGGAGGATAAAAACTACTCACGGTATTCATGATAAACATTAAAGCCAGAAACAAGTGTGCACAACAGTACTATGGCTCTCAACAAGAATGCCAGCATTAAGCACACCTTCCACCCCACAGGCAATGAGACACAAAAGACGAATAACCTGGAAATGGCAAACGGGGAAACACAGAGGCCTGAAGCATTCCTTACTTCCCACATTCTGGATTTTTTTTTCCCTCCCCATTCCCAGATGATTTAAGTTGAAAAATTGGTTCTTCTGGCTGCTTAGCTTCCTGACTTCAAACAGTCTGTTTTCTAACTTCTGTCTCACCCAGCTGTTGACAGAACAATGCCACCAACCAATGTAATCAAACCTCCAAGGGGTTTAGGATTAGGAAAGGAAATTGTAAGGAAGACAGGGGAATTAGAATGAAGTCTGTCCAACTTTTAAGAGAAAATTCCACCTCTGAGAGAAAACAAATGGTTCACAGGAAGGTGGCCAGTGTATTCTCCATTCCTCCTGGCACAGTGCTGGGAGGCATATCCTTCCTGGGGATGGGGGTGAGGGTGGGGGTGGGGATGGAAAGGTGAGTCTTGTATAAAAACTTCTTGAAATTTGATATAATTTAAGGTCATGCTATATGATAAAACAATCTCTTTCCAACACAAATATTCGCTTGCTTTTCTTTCCAGACATACTTGAGGTAACATCCCTCTTGGATGCCACACAACTCAGGACAGTGATAGGGGCCTCAGCCCTCTCAGTACATAAGACAGACTTGAGTCTGTCTTAGACCATTGATTGACCCTCCCCAAGCCTCCTCTGTAAACTTGGCAGGTGTTTTCAGCACTATTATAATACAGTGCAGTGTCAGGCTAATAGAAAGCATGCAATAAATTCTTCACTTTTTCTTTACTATTCTGTTCTCTGATCATGAGAAATTAATGCTGATGAATTAAATTCTTCCATTTAAGATTTTCTTTTTATTAATAGCAATGTTCTTGGTATCTTATCAAATCCTGGAAAAGATTTAGCATATATATTTCTAATTTCTACCAGGGAAAGAAGCACAGCTTTATATAATTGCCCATATCTTAGGTTTATAGGGTATAATTAAAGTACCCATTTTATTACTAATATCAAGACGATATGTGCTTCTTAATGAGGGAAGAGGCATGTGCTATGTCCTCGTGACAGCGATTATATACAGCCATGTATCACACTTTCTCATCTTACTAAGCCTTAGCTTTTCTCTCTCTTCCTTTCTTTCCTAAGAGCACAAGTATTTCTGATCATGTTTAAAAAGGACTCACAAAAGAGTAGGGAAACAAAATAAATGTACGTTTTGCTTATACATGCAAAGGAAATTCAGCCTAATGACTGTCAGTTATATTAGGCTTCAAATCCAAGCCTGATTGTTAGAAAAGATTGGGGCAAGGTGTGTGTGGGGGGAGGATTACTGTATGCTGTTACTGTAACATAAACCCATTCCTGCTAAGGATCCCCACGACTTCAGCTTGGGATTGCTTCTAGATGCCATCATCCCAAATGGATGTTAATAGCAGCATCGCTGGCCTTCAGTATCACAAAACTGCCTGACGATACAATCACCACAAATCTCTTCCCACATAATTATTCGTTTCAAATTCTGTCATCATCAGATAACTTAGAATGGTGTAAATATTTTAGTCAGTTGATTTCTTCAAGTAGACACCGGAAGTTCCTGCAGTGTGACGTCTGATTTTCTTTCAACCAGTCAAGCTGTACTGGCACAGGACATGATATCGAATACTACTCTTACAAATATATACAGTGTTCGTACTGGCCTTCCAAGACAAGAACAACCCATCGTAAGTGTCAGTTCCCTCTTTCATCAGTATCTGTCACCTCCATCTACTTTCCCATGGTTCCATGACTACAGCTCCTCTATAGCCCCACTATTCCCAATTTATTATCCCAAATAAATGTATCACGCACATACAAAAAGAAATTCTAGTTAAGGATGTTCCTGCAGGTGTCATAACAGAGAGTGAACAACACAGAGGAATAAGAATAAAAACTGGGTACACATTGACTTTGTCAACCTAGATCAGACTTCAGGGAGTCTCATAACAGTCTGATAACAGGTTTATTCTCAATGTATCTAAGCCCAGATTAAATATGAAGAAAGTTTTCTGCTTTGCAATCTCCATTGCACAAAGAAGTGTGAGTGCATTGAGTCTCAACTTGGGTCGTGTCATTTCTTCCAAGAAGAAGAGTGCTAGAGATACACTAGCTACCTATACTAGTTTAAGGGCTTAAAGGTCTAGGCTGGTGTCAGTCATACAGATAACATAGAGGTGATTTAGGATATGAGCCACCTCTTGTCCTGGTTGTGGGACCTTTGGGTAGCCTCTGGCTCTGAGAATCATTTAGATTACTAACTACCTCCAGTCCTGGTTGTAGGCATTTGATATGGCCCAAAAGATAACAGATCACCAGCTGTTAATCACCTTCAATTCTCAGCTATCTGAGTGGAAGAATATATTTTTCATCTTTCCCATTGGAAAGACAATCCTGGCTGTGTAACATTCCTAGTTTCTCTGTAGATCTGCGGGCACAAGGACCTGCAAGCTACACTCTCAACACCTAGCAAAGTACTTGATGGAAGACATCAAGAAGTACTTACGGTTAGTTATAAGTAAAGCAATCATAACGATAAGTGTAATGGCAATTACTGGTTGTCAACTTGACTTTATCTGGAATGAACTGCAATCAAGAATTGGAAGGCTCACCTGTGATCCAGATCCTGAGGCTGGGAGATAAAAGTTTCTGACCTGGATCTTGGCATGGAGATCTTGAGACATAGTGGCTATGAACCCAAGGAGACTAAGGCAAGCTGAGTTCAAGGTCAGCCTGGGACAAAACAAGTCCCAGATCCAGGCACGGTGGTACACACTATTAATCTGGGTCACACCTTCTGCTGGAGACCTACATAAGGACACTGGGAGAAGGAAGATTTGCTCTTCTTCACCTGCTTGCATTTACTTGCCAGCACATCTGTTGGAATCTACTAACTACTAGATCTTTGGACTTTATTCACGGCTCACCATTGTTTGGGAGTTAGACTACAGACTGTAAGTCATCATAACAAATTCCCTGACTATACAGAGATTATCCATAAGTTCTATGACTCTAGAGATCCCTGACTACTACAATAAGGCTGGTTTTGATTTTGCTATCTACCTTTTAAAGATTTAGCTGCATTTTCTGGCTACATTGTAAGGAGAGAGATATTCTAAATAGAAATAAAAGCAAATGTAAAAGCAGGCTATTTGCTGCCTGCCAAGGAACCAATGACCATACAGCAAGAACCATGTGTGCTACATATACTCTTAAGGAAGGTGGCTCCTGAACACACGTAGGAAGAGAAACACATGGAGCCATCTATATCAATCCAACAAGGGCAAACACTAGGTGCTAGAAATAAGGTTCCTAATATGATCACTCAGAAACTGGAAAGTGTAATATGCAAAACCCCCACAGCTTTAAAAAAAAAAAAAATACAGATAAGCACCCAAGGTATTCTAGTTTTCCACTCTAAAGAAAAGAATTTAAAAGTATTATTAATCATGGGATTTAATATTTGATTATACTAAGAAGTGTCAGGATCCATCCTATATCAGAATGGAAAACTAAAAGAAAATGATTTTCTAAAAGACGTATTAAGAAATACTCATTTTTGACTCTACGATTCTTTCCAAATCAAGAAATCAAGAGTGAAAATTAATGACTGGCAGGTTTAAACAGTCAGATAACAGAGCGTATCATAATTCTTCCTGATTTTCTTAATAAATCTAAAATTAACCTAAGAATCGATTCAACAATACTAAATTAACAAACGCACTTAAACTGCCATCGTAATTTAAATAGTAATTCATGCTTTTGCCTCTGAAGATAGTCTACTCAACAGCCTCAGCCAAGGAAGTAAGCTTGCTACCACTAGCATGTCCTATCTCACCTTTCTTTAAGGCCTAAGCCCTAAGCCAGAGCATTAAGCAGTACATGTGTCTCATTCACAGTCAATATTCGCACCATCAGCTTCTGTCTTCCCAGAGCCCTAGATTATGAAGTACTCAGCCCTAGATTTTATATCCTCAGCACATCCTACCTGCCAAGGCTCATAGATCAAGGAAGAAGCAGAGGGAGAAAGATTGGGAAGGCAGAGGGCGTGGAGGGCTGCCACATAACAGTACTTTCTGGACATGACAGGGTCGTGTCACGTAAGACCACACAATGCCTATGGCTACATGCACAAAACCTGCACAAAATCAAGCCAGACAAAACTCCAGCATGACTTGGAGAGGGGGTTCACAAAAAGTCTCACTCCTATTGAGAAAAGAGTCGGCTCTTTTCAAGGATAAAGCCCTTGTGTGTTACAAAGCCATTTCAGTGGATAGCCCTGCACCCCTGTACATACTGGCAACTAAACAGGACTCTATGGGTTCAATAAAAAGTGAGTCTCTGTGATTAGGAAGGAGAAGTGGCTGGTGGGCTGTTGCTTTGGTTGAAAGGGAAAAGAGGGGAATAGATTGATCAAAGCACATTATATACTTGTACTAAATCAACAAACAAAACAATGAACAATATTTATAAAAAAGAATCACTCCCCCTTTATGATGCAATGTTTTTCATTGGTGTTTATTCTTAATTCTTTCCAGCAGATCACCTGGCTGTGTCTTCTGATGACACATGAATTGGATGCTTGAGGTAGGACACAGGATGCGGTAGGACACAGGGACCGTGTTCATTGTAAATCTTTAACTCATCTTTGTTTTTTGCTGTTTGGTAGATTAAATGGGTTTTCATTGAACCACTAGTCATTTAAAAGCTAAAAGGTCTTAGAAAAAAAAATACTTAGCACTGATAAAAACACAAAGAATTTCTGTTTTCCTGAGAAAATCTAAGCATTTCCCCCTCACTTAAATCAATGCCCAAGCCCATACAATGACAAAGCCAATCAAATACTAGGTTAAAATGCTTAACACCTGTCTGAGCCATCTGTGAAGTTATCTGCTACTCTTCAAAGCACCGGGAAACACCGAAAATAGCAAAATATATTCTGAGTAAGGTTTCATGCCACAGAGTTTAATGTTTGTAATGGAGCCCCAAACTGTCAATGCACTTTCAGTAATTCTATCCCATTCATTGATGGCCAAATAACCTTCTTAAATATTCAATATGCATATATTTTGATGGTTATTAAGAACCTATTATATATTTTCCTATCCTCCTAAACAATTTTAATAGGGAGGAAATGAAAAGAATATAAAATGTACATAAAGCATAAAAGCATAATTTAAAGATACTTCACAGAGCAAGGAACACAAGCAGGTGTGTATTAGTGGTTGAATGGCTCCTGAAGTGAATAATAGGCAGAAATACATGACCCCATACATACACTTCCACTTTTTTCCCAGGGACACATCTGCCCACACATCAAAGATAATTCAACATACAACCATAATATCATTTTTCTAAACTTAATCATAAGGAATCTTGATGCATAAAAGAAAAAAATACATGCAACCCCCCTCCCCCACACAAAACTTAAATCAAAAAAATATTACTCTGAAGTATGCCTAATGTCAAGAGGAGATGAAGGAAAAAAGATGAAAAAAAATTTTAGATTTGACAAAATACACATTTTTACTTCAATAAGTATACATGTGCAAATAACTAAACATTCATCTCAAAGGACATCACTGGTGTGGTCCTTAACACCAGCGGCCATCAACTCCACGCTGTTATTGTCTCTTATTGCAATGTCTCCACGCTTGGTCTCCAATGAAAACCATTTTTTAAATCTATTATCTCCTTCAAGGCCTTGTTCAACATGCAGTTTATTCTCTGTGGTCTTTTGATTCCATCAAACTATGTAGGTTGTTCCCTTTATCCTAAGCCTGTCCCTTCACTGATAGCCCCATAAACCAGCTTCGTATCCTTACAAGTAGGCACCTGCAGAAACCGACCATATTTCTATCTCATCCCTATATACTTACTACTCAGAGGTGAGCCTGGCAATTCTGAAATACATGGCATTCTTAATCATTGTGGGAGCAAATGAGATTAATAGACTCCTGTCCTGAAAGACAGCTTTAGCTTAAAAGTCAAGGACACAACACTGTGTTGACCAAATAATTGAATGCCTTCATTCATAAGCAAATGACTTAACCTGAAGGCAAAATACTGAGTCTTGGGGACTCAAAAGAGACTTGGCACTGAGCCACCTCTGCAAAGTGACAGTTTTTCCTCTACCTGGATACAGTGTCCTCCACATTGGCATCTATCCATCCAAGTACTTATAAATGTCTTCTAGATTTAAGGCATTGCAAAAGTCCAGGGGTAGACAAAAGGATGGAGATTATTCTGCCAGAGTGCCCTTCATATGTCCTGTGGGAGGTGAGGGGCTTGCTGCTGATGACCAGCAGTGGGCTCAGGTGGAGAAAGGCAGTCTTCCCCTCACTGCTGAGAGATAAAGCTACAAATACATCATAGGACAAAAACATACAAATAAATAGACAGGACTGGAGACACGGCTCAGTAGTTATGAATACCTAATTTGGTTCCTAGCACCCATATTAGATGGCTCACAACTACCTCTAAATCCAGCTCCAGGAGATCCAATGACCTCTCCTGGCCTCTCTAGGCACCTGCATTTATGTAACACACACACACACACACACACACGCACACGCACACGCACACGCACACGCACACGCACACGCACACGCACCTCGCAAATGCTTTTTTTCAATACTACCCTTATGCTCCTGCCTACAGCCAGGAAACAGAAGCAACCATGAGCCTGCAGCACCTCCGTTCCTGCCTGTTGCTCTTCCTACCCTCATGAGTCATAAATAAACTGAGTAACTAATCTTAAACAAATACGGAACTCCATCAAATTTAGTTGAACTGGGGCATTCGAGGGGTTTTACAGTGCCTTGGAGGTCTCAGAGCCTGTAATATATCCTGTTCATTTAGTAGAACTGCCTCTGCAAGGAAGCTATAGACAGGCAAATGTGACTCCTGCTTGCTCCCTGAGGACTCCTGTCTCCGGTGGTTTTTCTGAGTTATTCCAGGCATTAACTTGTCTGTGCTTGTGTTTGGTCTCAGGACCACAGAATTTCAAATAATCAAAGCTCTTTAAATTTTAAGAGAATGTTTACACGTTCATTATTTATTCAGTAGATAAATAATTTATCAATCCCTTACAATGTACAAAGTTCTCTAAAATCTTAAAGGACGCTTAGCTAGAAAATGTATTTAAAAATAAGAATAATTCAAGGCAAGATATGATGAATGTGGAAAAGTAATTCTGAAAAGAGAAGGACACTTGTTTCTGAATAAGAGAATCTAGCACTTACTGAAGGCTCACTAAGCATTAAGGACACCGTTTTGAAGCATTTTGAACAAAACATTAGTGCATTAAATTCTGAAGAACTATTCACTTGCCAGGAGGAGAGATATCAAGGTAACGAGCCTTAGACCTTGCATTGTCAACTGCCTTACTCATTATAATTACAAGTATTTAAAATGCAGGATTATAAAATAAGAGTTCATTTAATGATAGCATGAGTCTCATTTTTCAAAGTATGTAATGATTTCTTTTTAAACAACAACAACGAAAAAAAAATCACTTTTCCTGAAAATCTAAAGTCTACCCTGTGAGCATTCAGAAGGAGATAGTTTTGTTTTTTCCATCGGTATATAAATAATTTATTGTTTATTCTCTCAGGGACATTTAATATGAAAATAACATGTTCTAATTTGTTACATATGCATGTTATTTCTTGTTCATGTAAATAATTCATCATACAAGGGGAAATAAAAAAAGCTTCCCTCGCTAATTAAAAGATTTCCATCATTTGAAAAATGAACTTCAAACTGTCTCTAGCAGCAAATAAGTTGAGTAAACAAAGTATGTAAACAGATAACCAAAGAGAGACGAGCCCAATTGAAATGACAACCAATCCACTTGCAAGGAGTTTACCTGGAAACCAGGAGAGGAGGATGCTCACAAATAAGTTACCCAAGGCCAGGGGTAGAAAATATGGAAATATATATATTTAATAGAGAAAAATAGTGAACAAGTACGATGAGAAAAGAAGTTGACAGGAAGAACAAGGCCAGGGCTGAAGTCCACCTGAGTCAGATGCACTAAGACTGTGAGCACAACCACTACAGTCTAAAGAAACAGTTTCTGGGCATCATGGAGAAGACAAAATGTCATGACATGGGGTTGGATCTCATTTTATGCGTTTGTATTTCGCAAACTGCAAAAGGAAGAAAGAAACCAGAGCAAAAAGGGAATCCTGTTATGAAGCAAACATCCATATGGATGATAGATAGCAGAAGCAAACCCACCTCCTCCACCACCGTGGTACGTGGACATCCACAGAGGGAGGCCTTTTCATTCCGGGTGCCCTAGGACCTAAAGAGGCCAGGAGGGAGCATGAAGGCTTGCAAAGAGCTGCATTCAGAGAAGAATTGAGAGCAGAGTCTTCAGCACCTGGTGGCTGCTGACAAGGACTCTGCCCTCTTTGCAATGAAATGGGAATCCCACAACAGGGGATAATGGTGACAGCTAGAGAGCAGATAGAATTCCTCCCTTCTAGAGGAGTCAGGCCAAGGAGGGCAGGAGGTGCTAGAGAGTTCACAAAATAGACTCAACAGGATTCCCTGTGATTGTAAGAAGGAAGGAACGAAAGGACAGCGTTGATTGCAAGCATCTCTGAATACTCCACAGAAGGTGTCCTGGAAGTGATAGATCACCTGGAAAGAAATATGATATAGCACTCATTGGTTCCCAGAGAGCAGCTTGTGGCTGTCTACCAGGGCAACAGAGGAAGCATTCTTGGTTCTAATCTAGACTTCTCAAATGCCCATCTATGTTCCAAGAGAGTGGGAACAGGAAAGACAAGCATAAATGACAAGCAGTCAAGAGAGCTTGGTAGCTAGAATATGGAAGTCAAATGGAAGGCAAAGTTTCCTGCCAGGATCAAGGGGAGGCATTTGGGGAATCAAAGAACTCAGCAAAGGTATGGGGTATTTGCTGAGTGGTTGGTTCCCCTAACAGAACCAACCAAAGATAGCTTTGAAGAAGAGCAAGAACTCAGAGTTTGCTGTGAAATATCAGATGAGACCATGGGATGAAGGAAGACAGCACATCTTCTCAGGAGCCCGTCCAGCCTGATCTCAGAACCCTCCAGCAATCTTTCCAGGAAGCATTTGGAAGGGACCGATTTTACAACATTTCAGTAACTCATCTGAAAATCCCCCAGCATGCCTTGGAAGAGTGGGAGAGATCCTGTGCACAATGTTGCTAGTAATGGTCTTGGAATTAAAGAAACAAACACGTGACTGTAGAGACCCACACCCCATTACTGGTCTTCTGAGTTGGTGTGCTGTCTTAAAACCCTTAACATCACTGCAGTCCTGACACACTGCAAGTGAAGCCATGAGGATAATCCCAATGATTTCTGAGGTCTCCCACGTGAGGGCTCACAACCTTGGAAAGCTGATGGATTAATGAAACACTGTTCCTGCTAATTGCTGACATAAGACTATTTAGGGCTCTGAGGCAATCACTGAAGTTTTTTTAGACGTTTTCACAGCTTCTCAGAGCAGTGTACTAATCTGTCATGCTAATTCCCACAGTAAACAGCAGAGAGCCGGGTGAGGGACTGCTACAGCTTTCTTTCAGCATTACATCCTTACAGCTTTCTCCAAAAACCATCTCTAAATCCAGATCGTTTGCTTAGATCATTGGCCGGCTGTAACATGCATTCTCTCCAGACTCCAGGCAGAGCTGATGGCTGCGATTTTCACTTCGCTAATGAGAACAGATGTGCCGGTCCTGAAAGCCTGCCTCAGCCACCTCAACTCAGATGGTGTCTCACAAATTGGACCAGGAGCCTTCTGCTCCTAGAAATGACACCAGACGTTGTAGCACGAGGGTTTCCAGATCATGACCTACATCACTGTAGATCATTACATCAGTGTGTTTCATTTTACTGTCACAAAATGCCTGACAAAAGCAGCTTAAGAAGGGTTTGCTTAGAGTTAGAGCTGGTATAGACTGTGTGGGGAAGGAACTAGAGGAGGAAGAAGCTAAGAAAATGGAAATCAAAAGGAAGACTAGATTCTGTTCAGGGGCAGAAGTTTGAGGCATCTGGTCATATTGTACCCACAGAAAAGTGAGGAAAGAGAGAGAGAGAGAGAGAGAGAGAGAGAGAGAGAGAGAGAGAGGTATGCAAATTGGAGTAGGTCTCTTGAACTCAGTTAATGTAATCTAGAAACTCTCTCACAGCCATGCCCAGAGGTTTGTCTCACAGGTGATTCTAGATCTACTAAATTGGCCGGCAATACTCATTGCCACACCCGTGGATTATCTAGCGTCAGATGGTAAAGCACCACAGGCAGATTGTGCCATTAGACGCAAACTCCATTTCCAACTTGACTGTTATCCCCAGGTAAGTTTTGGGCTAATGATACCATGTCTGAGCTCTGTTTTCCTTGATCAATACCATCAGCAAATCATCCCATTCTTTACGTGTGGAACACCAAGAAGAACTCAACTTGGAAACAAATACAGCTATGAACTTCAAAAATGTCAAGTCTGTCTCAAACCCTAGGTGTGTTAACTACAAGGAACAGGGATACACTAAAGTCAACATGTGGTATCCAGTAGCCGTTGATGTCATCCCAGAAGTCTCTTTGCTCTGATGTCATACTGTAGCTTCTCACAGGCTTCTCCCTTAGAAGGCACAAAGCTGGGTACTTGACCTGCTGGAAATGCTATATCACAATTATTGTAAGCCTATCAACTTGTCCTGAGATTTTTTTTTTGCATCACTCTCTTGTGATCTGTTTCAAATGGGTCATGATCGGCACAACGTATTCAACTTAACAAATTCTGTAACACCCATAGCGGGGCTTGATCCAATGGAACTAGGGCAATAGATGTACAAAATACCCACACCCAAGGGAAGAGGTGGTATCAGGGAAACTACTCATCTCCCTGGAAAATCCCTTTGTGCCCTTACTGCATCACCTAACCCGGAAATGGACTCTGTGAACCTCAGGAGTGCCCCTACCTCATCCCCTGGTGTACAGTGAGATTGAGAAGCCAGGTTTGTGTTTGTCAACTTCTTGTCATCCTGCATACAGATGTGTCATTACTAAAAAGCTAATGGGAAGAAATAGATCCCATCACGACTGAGGTTGAGAATCTCTGCCGTACAAAATCAAGGTTATCGATTCCCGAAGAAATGAAGCGTGAAAACAAAGAAAGGAATTAACTCGGGTTTCCAGGAGATGGGGAATGTTTTCTCAGTGGGATTCAGTTTCAATTTAAAACTGAAAGGACACTGTGAGCTCAAAGATATTAGGTGATTTGGTTAAAATTCCAGAGGATTGGGTTCAAGATGACTTTGTAATCTTGCAACTTTAAAACCTTCTTAACTAAGGACCCATATGTGTCTTAAATAAAACAGAACAGGGATTTTGTAGAACTGAAAGCCAATCGGGATGGGAGAGGCGTTTCTGGTCAGGAGACCCTGAGAAGCCTGAATTTAATGTCATGATCAATTAAAGAGAGAACTGGATGCCAGCACAGGCTCTTGTGTTCTCCTGAGTGAAGGGAGCTAACCTGAGAGGCCCTTTCAATCAACACCACTGGCTCTTACAGAGCTGCTGCTTTGATGCCCAGGCAGAATGTGCTGCTAATGGTGGGTGTGTTTCTTATCTCAAGGAGCAGAAAAACAAAGCCTTAGTAGTCTCAAAAAAGCCACTTCACCAGGGCTCACTGCAGATGCAAATCCATCATCCACTCCAGAAGATCCTTCACTGCCCCCAACAGAAAACATTTTAAAGTAACAAAGGAGAAACTTTAAAAGCATTGCTCTCAAGTTTTTTTTTTTTTAATTCAGTTCCTCTACATACCCGTTTTTAAATAAATCTGTGCATAGCCCCCAAAGTCTGTTCCAAGTTTTAAAAAGTTTTTTTAAGAGCTTCGGAGAGCCCAGAGAAAGGGGGATGCTAGAAGGGTGAGGTAGGAGTGGGTGGGTGGGTGGGGAAGCACCCTCTTAGAGGCAAAGGGAAAGGGAGGGAGGGGGCTCATGGAAGGCATACCAGGAAGGGGGACAACACTTGAAATGTAAATAAATAGAATATTATTTCTTTTAAAAAAAAGAGTTTTGGATAGAGCACTTGCTTAGCATGCACAAGACCTTCAGTTCTATCCCAGCCAAGCAATACAAACATACATATGAATACATATATATATATATATATATATATATATATATATATATACATATGTACATACATACATGCATACATACCAAAATTAAAATTTGACACTTTAGGTTGTTGGGTTTTTTTGGTGGGGGGAATTTGGTTCTTTTGTTTATGTATTTATTTTTAGCTCCCTGCATCTTCTCCAGCATGCTATGCGCCTGTCCATTGTGGCTCTAACCAGCTGATCACTCCACAGCTTACAGTCCTTCCCTGTCCACTGCCTAACTCAGAGAGCCAATGACATGTGGCTCGACCCTACCCATACAAAACCATTCCTCCAAGCCTGCTCTCCTCGGGTGCTCCTGAGATAATAAGTCAGAAGGGGCCTCAGCCTCCTCCCTCACTGTCCCCTTTCCGATCAGCCAGGAGGAGCACAGCTCAAATCAGTCCTCAGCATTCTTCACTGCATGGCTGCTCACCTACCTGGTTTCGTAGCCCTACACTTCTCCTCTCCTCTAACAATCTCAGACCTAATCTTTTCCTAATCTGAGTCATTTTAAAAACATGTATGTATACCCCCACATACACACACAAACAGAATTTGCCACCCCAGTATGCCCAAGGCTCAAACAGTTTCTAGTTACACTTAGATCTTTTCGGTGGCTTGGGACAATTTCTGATCTGTGCTGCACACCCGTAAGTCTACATTTGCCTAGCACAACCCCTGCCCAGTATCTCCACTGTAGCCACAAAGCAAGCAGAGTAAGATTCTAAAACAGTACACACACATTTTTTTTAATGGCTTTCACATGTACGTGAAAGACTGGAGAGATGGATCCATGGATAAAAGCATTTGTTATCTGGAGGACCAGAGTCTAATTTCCAGAATCCCCATTCACAGCTCACAGCCATCTGTATATCTAGTTCCTGAGGATCTAATGCCCTGCTCTGACCTCCTCAGGCACCAGGCCAATTGTCCCTCCCATGACAGAGTTAGTCGTCGTGGCCACAGAAAATACAGAGTTTAGGAAATCTACAACTTTGAACGTAGTTATGAAACAAAAGAAGGTGGAAGAGAATTTGAGTTGCGTTTCCTTTTTAACTCAAATTTAAGCAAATATCCTTTAAGCGACTCAAAATACCAGCTAATGGTTTTGACAGATTATTCAGTGATTTAAATATCTCAGTCTTTTAAATAAAACAGCACCAGACACGCATGATTTGCAATCAAGTCTCTGTACCATAACTGCAATTTTCCGAAAGCCGTATTATCTTTTTAAGCTCTCATTTCAAAGACAATAACTGCTGTGCAGTAACAGCACACAGGGGAATAACAGAAATACATTAAATTAGTTGCACTAATTTTAACTAGAATCATTAAACTACTTCTCATTTTTTTTTATTTCTGAATTATGGGGATGCTTTGATATCACAGGGAGAACACAATGGTTGCCTCAGATGCTTTGCAAACTCTAGTCCCATCTGAAGATATTCAGTGTGGTTCAGGCAGGCACCCTGACATTTACATATATGTGTATATGCATCAATCAAATATTTGTTTTATTTTAATTATGTATATGAATGTGTATCTGTGTAGGAGTATGTACTTGTGTATGTAGGTACTACTGGGGCCAGAAGAGGATGGGGGATCTCTCTGGGGCTGAACTTACAGGCAGTTGTGACTACTGAGACCTGAACTCAGGTCTTCTGCAAGACTAGTCCCACTCTTAACCACTGAACCATCTCTTTAGCCTCACTCTCTATTCTTTTAAAATAAATATTCTTTTTTAATTAAAATATAGAGACTAAAGAAACAGCTGCATGGTTAAAAGTACTTCTTGTTCTTTTGGAGGACCCGGGTGAAATTTTCAGAATCCTCATAGCAACTTACTAACAAATATAGGTTCTGGGGCTCCAACACCTTTTTCTGACCTCCTCAGGCACATGGTGTGCATATATATATGTAATCAAAACATTCAAACACACATACAATAAATAAAAATCTAGAAGTAACTAAAACATAATCACACATTTCCCCTCTTCTTTTTCCTCCCTGCAGTCTCTTCCAAACCCCTCAAAGCCCCCTTCTCTTTGTTATTGCCTCATATATGTATAAATGCATGATATATATACAACCTGCTGAGTCAGCTTAGTGTCCTTTGTACATGGGTGATTTCAGGGCTGACCCGCTTGGAATTAGATAACCAATAGAGGAGCTCATTCTTTTGAAGGCTGTTTCTCCCGTTCTCAGAAATCCTGTATTTTTACATGACTTAAGGGAACTAGAATATGTGTCATGTGGCCAAACTCTTCAAGTTCTTTAAAAAAAAAAAAAGTAGTATTTTTTGCTTATACAAGTAGAATTATATACACCAGGAATTTTACACAGAGACGATCTGTCTATCTATCTATCTATCTATCTATCTATCTCTCTCTCTCTCTCTCTCTCTCTCTATCTATCTATCTATCTCTATCTATCTATCTATCTATCTATCTATCTATCTATCTATCTATCTATCTATCATCTCTGAGTTTGTGTGTCTATATGTGTAGTATACCTGGAGTTCCCTCACAAGCTAGGCACTAGCTCTATAACTGACCTGTGTCCCAAGTCTATGCCAGATTCTCCTTGGGAATGAATGAAACTCTGACTCTGGTTGCTATAGCGAAAGACCTGATTCTAACTAAGTTCAGTGTTAGCAATCCTGTTGCTTCACACAGAAGGCATTAGTCAGAGAAAACTACTGGGTCAAAGTGTAGTTCTACCTTTTCCCATAAACCCATGCCCCTCTGAAATGCTGATGGAGGCAGTTAGGGAAGCCAAGCCCAGTGCCAAACTAAAACACATGTTAATGGTCTCATTATTTCATGACCCTTCATAACCCTTCACCACTGGATATACATAGCGCTTCTTAAGGAGCCTATTCGAATGAATTGAGCCTCACCATGGGTCACTGGATAATCTGTGTCCCAAAGGCTTCTTTCCCATGGTCACCAAAGCACTGAATTCATCATGAAACACCGGGATGAAGGCCTGTCCAAAAGATGAGCGGTCACTAGGAAGGCACAGCACACCTAGAATCAAGGACCTATGCACAGGGCTATGGGGATCTGAAATGAGATGGCAGAGCCCACTGTACCCAGAAGGGCCACTGATCATGATAAATCAGGGGACATGACAGCATGAAGCAATGAGGCATGTATTTCCAGCCAGGGGAGATAACAGTGCAAAGCAGGGAGGCATGACAGAAAGCTCACAGCTAGAACTCTGTCAGTTATAGTCTGACTAGGGTTCTCAGCATGGGATACTGGGGTTGCATACATGACAAGCTCACAGATAACCTGACCTCTTTGTTCACAGCACTACTGGCTACTTTTCCTGCAAGACAGGAGAGAACTGACATTACCTATGAGTTTCCCTTTGATATTCCACACACACTCTCCTGGCCACTCACTTCCTGGCTGCCAGCCCTATGTAGCCATCAGAAAACCTTAGGGACAAGATTGTGAAATGGGAATTTTTCTTCATGCTGAGTTTTATGAAACAGACACATGATCTTCAAAGCCAAATAAAGTCCCAACATTGTTGAGTCCTTTAAAATGAAGGCAATATTTCCCATATCACGCTATCTGAATGGATGGAATAAGAAAACTACCTCATTTACCACAAACCTACCATGAAGGCTTGCTTGCCTTGGAGCAAATAAGGCCCTTAACCCCTGCAGCTATTTCTCTCTCCAGGAATCAACTTAGAAGAAAATAGGATGATCAAACCCCAAGAGCTTGGCAGTGGGCTCTCATTCAGGCCTCAAATGGGAGGGATCTCTTCTGCCTTACAGGAAAATGAAGCTGAAAGTCTGAGTGAGCTGCTTCAGGCTCTAACAGTGCTCCCCCTTCCAACTCCAGCCCCCCCCTGCTGTGACCAGTTCTAAGTGGTCTCAGTAGGATCTTGACGCACCCTAATGAAGACACAGTCACCTTACCCCCCTGCTAACTCCAACCTTTCCCCCTTCAGAACCTGGAAAGATCAGAGGGAGAGCTTTATTCTCTACTCCCTTACCTTACAATGCAGTCTCACCACAGGGCAAGGATTAGGCCATGTTCCTTCTTCATTCTTAAGCCAAGAATAGCAAACAGAATCAAATAGTGTGGGAAACTGGACTCTTAGAGATATCTGTTTGCACTGGATGTGATAAGAGCTGGAGAATTACTAATAACTCAAAACAAATCAGGAAATCTGGAAACCTCTGACCTATTGATAAGCTATTAGGCTGGTTTGTTTTAACTATGCTCATATCAAGGAATGAAGGAAACACAAGAGATGGTATTTTGGTGCCTGCCTTGGGGTGGGGGAAGCTCTTTGAACTTGGAGTTTTCTTAGCCTTCTAAAAGCCTTTTTTCACGTATGCTTTTATCTTAGTTCTCTCTAAATACATACTCTCCATGGCAGCTGTGGGTGCGCTTCAGGCTCTCGCAGAGCTTGCAAAATCTGTCAGAAGCAAAAGTGATTCCATCAAGGCCTTTGAACATACCTGCTAATGGCTGGAGCTGGAAAGGGAATCATGCATGCCAGGTTGCTCAAACAGCAGCAACTCAGGGAAACCAGGCGCAGAGAAGACTACAGTGTACAGGAATCTGCACTGTGCACGCCTTGGGAGTACATACGTGAGGCCTCCATCTTACAGAAGAGGATGTGAATCACAGAGAAGTTAAATAATTCAGTTAGTTTACACAGTGAGGAAAGATTCAGAGCTGGTCACACCTACAGTTCTTTATATAATGACTGGTTGCAGCTAGCACAGAGGAGAAGGCCCTTTCAAGGGACTTGGGAATGCAGACTAAGGACCTGGACTCTACATTCTTTAGGGTGCCTTCAGGTTCTAGCCCAGAACCAAGAAAGGAATGGATCAATATGGGGGACTGTTAGGATCCATTCCTTTCCCATTCTTAGATAAACCACTGCCTGTTAAAGACTTCATATTTAAAATTTAAAAAAAAAAAAAGAAAAACAGAATTCTTTCTTTTCTGCACATATCTTAGCTATAACACATGTAGTTTTTTTTTTTAAAATCACTTTTTAAAGGTTATTCCCCAGCATTAAAAGTGGTAACCAATGTAATTGCTGAGAAGTGTTAGCTGTAAAATAGTAAACAGTGTGTGTGCTAGCAAATGTGTATATATTATGTGCATTCACAAGTGTGTACACACACACACACACACACACACACACACACAGAGAGAGATTTGGAAAAATGTTATTAGTGCGTCTTTAGATTGTTCTCTTTTCCTTTCCATATGCTCTGGTATATTCTAGTCTTTTCCTACAATGATAAGAATCTTATACACAGAAAAAGTGTTATAAGCCAAAGCAATTTTTAACAAAAATTAAACATACTTTTTTTCATAAAAGATGCTAGTTTGGCTAAAAGAAAAGCCATTTCACATAGTTAAGTTATAAAACATCATCCCAACCAAATATTACCTTACACCAAGAGGAAAAAAACTGAGAACTTGCAAAAACTGAACTAGTGTTAAAATTTACAAGCTCCATGAAAAGTTTATTCGTAAGAAAAGTAACACGGAACTCTTACACAAATCTCACTGACCAGAACAATGGAAAAAAAACAGAAACGGAAAGTTTCAGAAAATGATTTTTCCTCTTAAACCTGGAAGAGAAATTTTGGAGGGATTGTTATTTAAGTGAAAACTTGGCTGAGCTGTGTTTATTTTCAACAGATTGTTGTCATATGTGTGCACGCCCATGTACACACTCATGCACACATACTCTTGCATACATATACACACATGTGCACATACACACATGTACACAGACACATAGACATACAGACACATATATACATACTTATGCACACACATACTCATGCATACATATATACACATACACACACTCATGCACACATACACACATGTACACATATACACACATGCACACACTCATGCACACACACACTCATGCATACATATACACATATGCACACACTCAAGTACAAACATACTCATGCACATATACACATATGCACATACACACATGTACACATTCATGCACACATATACACACTTATACATACATGTACACACTCATGTATGCATATACACACATGCACACACTCATGCACACACACAGACTCATGCATACATATACACATGTGCACACACTCAAGTACAAACATTCTCATGCACATATACACATGTGCACATACACACATGTACACATTCATGCACACATACTCACACACACTTATACATACATGTACACACTCGTGTATGCATATACACACATGCACACACTCATGCACACACACATACACACACAAGGTCTGACAACTACTTCACTTTCTATTTTCTATGAGAGACAAAGAACAGCAGAAAGCTAGGAGTGAGTCTCCTGTGCTGCAGCTACCCTGGACAGTGAGCTCCTATTCTGCTACCACTCCCTCTGAGAAGCCTCCAGCACAGAAGGCAGAAGTCAGTCTTGGATCCTGCCTCTCCTCTCCACCCTGCTTCAGTGGCCCTTGCCACAGCACAGCACACAGAAGATGTAGTTAAGCCCGCCTTGGCTACACATGTGCCCTTTCACCATCCACAGGACCACATCTCTGATTGCAAGCCTATCAGGCAGGTCTCCAGACTGCTCACCTGCTCATCTTTCCTCTGACACTGTTCTTCCCGCAGCAAGCAGATACACCTCAGACTTCTGTTCACCCTGCAGTGAAACCTCTGCACCTTTAATTTTCCCAGAAACCTAAAACTTCTCTTTAAGAAAAAAAAATCCCTAATAGTGAAGCCAAGTGTCTAATACTCTGAGATCCATCTATTTGGGCGCCTGATATCACTTTGTTGTCATTATCTCTTTGAACGGTCCTCGCATGGCTTCCAATCTTCCCACCTCTTGCAACTCTGTCTGTTTCATTATGCTCAAAGCAAAGCAGAGAGCCACGTGACAGGCATGCAGATGATCTGAGTACCTGGCATCGTCTCTCTGCACTTGAAATCCCATCCATAGACTTAGCATGTATCTATGTGAGTTCTGTGAAGAAAGGAGAATGCTAGAGAGACTGAAATTCCCTAACATCCATGTAAAAAGCCAGGTATGAAAACACACATGTATGATCCCAGCACTGTGGAGGAGGAGACAGGTAGATGCCTGGAGCTTGCTCACCAGCAAGCTTAGCTGAATCACTGAGTTCCAGGCTTAGTGAGAGACCCTGCCTCAAAGATTACTGTGGAGGGGACAAAATGATGACCCAGCAGTTATGAGCACTGGCTGTTCCACAGAGGACCTGGGCACAGAGACTGTTCCATAGAGGTCCAGGGTGCACTGGCTGCTCTACTGAGGACCTGGGTTTTAGTTTCAGGACCCACTTGTCTGCTATAGTCCTAGGGGATCTGACATCTTCTGGCCTCTGCAGGTTCCAGGCACACAGATAGTAAAGAGATGTAGATGAAGGTAAAATATTATATATACCATTATTATATAAACCATATATACATATGTATATATATGGTTTTTATTTATTAAAAAATTATTTTAACAAAGGAAAAACTAATTTAACTAAGGTTGATAGTAATTGAGAAAGATATCCAATGTTGACTTCTGTCCAACACATGCAAGCACACACATACACATACAAACATGCATATGTGCCCGCATGTATCTCACCCAACATACACAACACACCAGATACTTTTGAGAAACAGCTCTACTAAATGAAGTCTGAAAGGGGCAATTAAGAGCAATGGGAATTCCAACTGGCTACCGTCCAACAAATTATGACTGTGTTTCTTTTGAATCTTCAAGTATTTTTCTTTCTTAAACTTTAACCATTAACTCATTCAGAGCAGAGTCAGCTTCTTTAAATGCTAAGTGAACACCATGCACAGTGCCCTCTATCTGAACATACATATGGTGGGGGTGGGGGGAAAGTGCCGACGGTGCAGATTATCTGATAGAGAAGACGATATTCTTTGTTTTGGAAGTCACACATTTCCAGGACTAGTGTCTGGGTGTGATGTTTCTTCACAAAGTTCAATCAATCCAAGAAGAGTTCTTCCTTTACAAATGTCATCCTCTGTAAATGTTCCCCAGAGCCAGGCTCAGGGAGGCCTCCAGAGTGTCTCTCAGAACGAGACCTTCCACAAAACAAGCTTTCAGACACTCTCAACTCTCCTGGCATGCCTGAATTATTCATCTTTTTGAAACTTTCAGAACACCAACGGAGGCCCGGACAGTTTCTGCAATTTGATGTTACATCTTCTCAAGTGGCTAAAGAGGCTGTAAAGCACCCCATTGCTTAAGCCTGCCATCTCAGTTCCATTAGCGGTAAAGACCTCTCTATTCAAACTGCTAAGTAAATCCTTCGAGAGCCCGGGGACTGTTTCATGCTTGAAAGCAACTGTTAAGAATTTGACAACAACCAAACTGTTCCTATTTAATCCTTCTCCCAAGGTAAAAAGAATTATAGGTAAACATATGCCTTCATTATTTGCTTTGCTGCATTTCAATACCCAGTCCCACACAAAATTGCCAGCCAAGGACTTAATGCCACTGCTTGTACATTTCAGAGTGGGCACCTCTGCAGAATGGAAAAAGATTAAGGAGGGTGACAGAGCCAGGGAGCCAGAGAGCCAGGGAGCCAGGGAGTCAGGGAGCCAGGAGCCATGGCAAGTGTTGTACAATGTCACCAGGGTAACAGGTGAAGAGAGAAACACTATAAATCAAAGGTCCTAGCAGGGAAGAAAAAGAAAAAAGCATTCAGAGGAGGATTGTGGAACAGAAATTCTTACACTGATTTGAAAGATACTGATATGGGTCATAATAGCTGGAGAACTGACTCGGGGTTATCTCTCAAGGTTTCTGTCCTGCCTCGAGCCTTCAGTGATGTACAGATTCTTACATCTCCAATTTACTATTCTTACCAGAGGTAATTTTATTAATACATCAGACAGACATTCTAAAATGCGATGCATCTGAGCACAGGTGAGGAAAATAGATACTCCTTTAAAATGTGCAATCTAAGAAGCATGAATAATTAGTACAGAAAAGTAAGGGAGATGAAAGTAATGAGGGGGCTGAGAAGAGGGGACTGGGACCTCCAGGACCACTGGGTCTGCAGATGACAACATGTCCCTTGAAGAAAGGTGGCTTTGTCTCGTATGTTGGGTTGCATTCAACTCTCTATAACATGTGCTAAGGAATCATATCTAGACAGATTTTGAGAGGGAGGAGGGTAGATCTCAAGATAGGGGGTTGTCTACGTGTGTAAGAAGTAGCATATATAGATGAAGCATATGTGCTCACCATGAAATTCTGCTTCCAGTATGAGGCTGTCACCAGCAGTGTCTCAGAACAGTGTTGTCTACTCCTTAGGAGCCCAGAGCCACATCCAGCATTCCTTCTCCTTCTGTGAGCCAACATACACAGAACCCCAGGAAAGACCAGGCAGCCTTCCAGATCTTCCAGACGGAGGGTAGGTAAGACAAATTGAAACCAGAAAAAGCGCACAAATGCACTAAAGAGCTCGGCATTCCTTGGCCTCCCACGCCTCAGACATTCCAGCCCACCACTCAGAGGGTGAACTCTGATTCACTTCTCACAAAAGGCTTGGACTGGGTGGGGTGGAAGATCTTCAGGGATAGTTAAACTGGATGGAATCCTCTTTGATCTAAAGTGTTGGTGGTTAAGGTTGTAGCTCAGTGGTAGGGCACATGTTTTTACATGACCCAGCTTTCATTCCCAGCACCATAAAAACAACCAGTAAAAATCTCAGATGGGATAGACAGGCAAAAATCTATAATGTAAATGGTTTCAGGTGAATAAATCTTCATTGAGTATGTAATCTCTGCTCCAAAGAAATACAAAGGAAAGGAAGTCAGTAGGTCTTCCACAGCTTACAGATTAACAAAGGAGAATGTTATTTAAAGCAATAACCAAGTTCTGGGATGCATAATAGTCCTCTACATGGAGAGAAAATCCCCACTGAATATGGTTCTATCAGTCATTTTGGGAATGAACCATGGGAGATTCAGAGAAGAGGGAAACTTAACACCACCTCAATGTTAATGAGAAATCTGATTATTCAGTTTACAAACAGAAGTATCTACTGCCAATTCAAGCTTCCTAAGGCTCCTTTACACGTGCACACATGCACACACATGTATACATGCACACACACAACACCCATACACACACATATGCACATACACAGTGTGAAACTATAAAGTCTAATGGAAAGAAAGTCTGACTCTTAAATGAATTCAGCCTTTTCTCCTGCCCCCCACATCACAATATAATACAAAATATGTTTTTTTCTGGGGAAAGGAATGATTTCTATTTCCAAAGCATCTACTCAACTCCTGCTATTTTAATATCTTCCTGTGTTCTGTGGATTTGAATCTTGCTCTCTGTGATAAAACGAGTCGTGATGGTAAGATCAACATCAAATGACCCAGCACAGCACAGTCATTCACATGTGGAAATACTAAGAAACTCCATCTTGGGCACAGGCCAGGAAGGCAGTCCAGACAAATGAGAGACACCAAGATCACATGGCCTTATGATTAAAAAAGTACAAACAGGCTTCCTCAGCCCTCCCACAAGTAAAGCCTTCCCTTGAGGAGCCAGTCCCAGCTGAACTCTTGTACTAAAGCAGGCAGAAAGTGAACAGGGAAGTTGATCTATAGGCCATGTGAACAAACTGGTGTACAGCATGTGTGTATGTGTGTGTGTGTGTGTGTGTGTGTGTGTGTGTGTTTGCTACACATATGTGAGTACCTAGAGAGTCCAGAAAAGGTCATTAGATCCCCTGGAGCTAGATTTAGAGGTAGTTGTGAGCTCCCTTATATGGGAGCTGAGAATTAAATTAGGTTCCTTAAAGAACATCAAGTGTTCTTAACTACTGAGCCCTGTCTCCAGTGCTGTCTATTCATTTGTATGGTTTTGTGCCCTGCTATATCTGTAGCTTAATCTCTCAGCAGTGAGGGAAATGCAGCTCTCTCTCCACCTGAGCTGGCTTCTGGTCCTCACCACCAAGCCTTCACCTTCCACACAACATGTGTGAAGGGTAGTTTGGAATAATTCAATCTGCAGGGCCAGGAACACAGGCATCTCTCAGCACTACTGAAAGTCTGATAACTAGACTCAGAACAAGCCAAACTCAGTAGCACATTATATCAAACAATGCAGGCTTCTGAGAGAACCCAGGTAGAAACACACTAAGGAGCGCATGGTGATGTCATTAGCAAGACAGTCATGGATGATATGCCTGACTTTCAGATTTGCCTCATTATATTAAAGATATAATTTAAAACAGTTTCATTTAAATGGAATTTATTTTGTGCTCAAAACCAAACAAGCTCCTCGAGTTGAAAAATTATCAAGTTTAAGTAACAAAGAGTAGGGGGAAACTTTGCGAATCCCAATCACAATTTCTTAGAACACTGGATTATAATTCTAAGCCATAGCAAGATCTGCTCCTAAAGTGTGCTGTGATATGTATATGTTACAGGGAAGGGCAGTAAGAGGGAAACACCAAGTAGGGCTGAATTTTTAACTCAAGTCATGCCCACAATAAACTTGATTATCCATCTTAAAACTTGGATGTAACTTGTTAAAGTCGGTCTTACAATAGTTTGTTCATAAGTTCCCTGAAGGGAAAGAAAATAGCACTTTGCAATGGACCCTGCTTTAAGAAGCCAGTTATAGAATGAGTATGCAGCTGAACTAAAGACTGGTGGCTTATTGATCCTGGTCAAACTCATTACCTGTTTGCCAACGGCAACTGATGCTATGCTGCCCTAATGGAAAAGAAGAGGAACACCCACCAGGATTTCTCATTAGGTGAAACACTCAGGCAGATGATTTGACTGGGAATAACAGCCAGATTAACTGGACTGGCTGCCTAGATGTGATTCAATTTTCTCTAAAGAGAGACACCCCTTCACGACAGACAGCTGCTTCATTCTTCTTCTTCTTCTTTTTTTATAATCACTTATTATCACTTCAGACTTGTAAGTTCATAGGAAGCTCTAATTACCTCAAACATAAACATTCTGGTCCTTTCATATTCCTTCACTTCCTACGCTTCTAAAAGATCTTTGATCACACTAATCAAACTCCCAACATCTCGCAAATCTGAAGCTGCCATTCCAGGAGCTGGCCTAACTACAGTCTCCCACAGACCACAGACCCTGCCCTGTGTACTGTATCACTATGGCAACACAAGTTTGGCTGTGCTTCTGTGGTTTTTATGCTGAGCCAGCACTCGACTGAAATTTCCACAATAACCCTGAAATTATTTGTACAAAGAGAAGGCTTAATTTGGATTCTGTGGAACACATGGCTGGTGCTTCTTCTTACCCTAAACTGTTCTGCAGGGGGTACATGTAGGAGAGGAAAAGGATTTTTCTATCTGTTATGTATTTGCCATTTGCAGACACCAGTGTCACAATGAGGCAAGTCTGCATATTTCTCTAAGTCACCAATGATTTTTTTTCTCTTTTCCATAACTATTGTGCACCCCAAGTAAAGCTATAAGAGACACAAGGGAAAACAGA
This sequence comes from Rhabdomys pumilio, assembly GCA_030674055.1. Lineage (NCBI taxonomy): Eukaryota > Metazoa > Chordata > Mammalia > Rodentia > Muridae > Rhabdomys > Rhabdomys pumilio. The sequence goes on from JANHMN010000020.1 coordinate 31,527,024, forward strand.
TTTCCACACAACAGAATCATTTTGATCTAAGTTATGTAACAATGTATCAGCCTATAAACACTTGGGACTATTTCCAGTTCCTGTAATCCAGCTCCAGGAGCTCTGATGCCCTCTTCTGGACTCCACAGATACTCGCATTCATATGCACATACCCACACACAGACACATACATACACAACTTAAAAATAATAACTCTAAAATATGTTGATGAAAGAGGCCTTTTAGAACAGGCAACAGTAATCTCTTGAACCAGGAAATTAACCCAATATAGTCACCTTGCACAGGAATCAACTGCGTATCTATTTACTGGTTACTAAGTATACTAAGTATATGGGCAACATAATCCCACTTCTCAGAATACTTGCAAGAAACTAGGTAGCCAGGCCAGAAAGAACCCTGAACATAACTTTCTGAGTGTCTACCATGAGAAATGGAAGTAACTAGCTCTACGGGATAGCTGAGAAAAAGAAGATACCAGGGAGGGTTTGTAATTCAATTAAAGCTAAACAGATGACTCAGTGAGAAAGGGCACTTGCTGCACAAGCAGGAGGAACAGAGTTCAGATCCCAGAATCCACATAAAAAGCCAACCTGGCTATGCTGCCTGACACTGATGCATTGTGGGAAGGAGCAAGAGAGAAGGATCCCTGGGACTTGATGCCTGCTAGATTAGCTCCAATTTCAGTGAGAGATCCTGTCTCAAAGAATAAGGTAGAGAGTGGTAGACAAGGCCATGCAGCTTCCTTGTTTGGTTTCCATGTACATGCATCCCCATCGTTGCATAAACAAATACACATGCATGAGCAGAGAGCACACACACACATGAAATAGTGTGTACATGCCCATATACACATAAACTCAACAGGCTGAAACCTGTAAACAAACAATATTCTTACACGCATGTACACATGCCTACCTAGCCACACAAATCACACACACTCACACACACTCACACACACACACACACACACACACTCACAAACACATTCACACACTCACACACACCCTGCATGTCAGCTCACTTTGCTGTCTTTCCTTCTTGGAAGAGACCAAGTTTATTATTATTAATTATTGTCACTATAGCTATGGTTATTAATTTTATTATCCAGAGCCCACATGAAAGAACTCATATGACCTACAATCTTGTTTATCTCATCAGCCTTGAGAAGTCTATATTTATGAAATTTATGAAACATTAAACAAATTTCAGGAACCTTCCAAAGAAAAAATAATGATCAGCTGGTCATGATGGCACCCTTGTCATCTCAGCATTTGTGAGGCCGAAGCAGAAGGATCATGAGTTCATGGCCAGCTTGGGTGGCACAGTGTGGCTCTGTCTCAAAACAACAACAACAACAACAACAACGAAAAACAAGTTAAAGATTCAAAGAATATTTTACTATCGTAAAGGATACTAGGGAACCCTGGTTGGAGATGTTAGCTTTTTTCTTTCTTTCTTTCTTTTGAAAAAAAAAAAAAAGACTTCAGACTGATTTTTAAAAGGAAAATACTTTGATAGACATATGACACTGTTTGGAAATGTAAGAACTCATGTTGATTAAGAAAAACCACAGGAACACATGTTCCTCATTTGGAACTACAGTGTACAAGCCAGCGCTGTCTGTCAAACCAGCTGTGCTTATCACTGTCAACCGGCCCATTGCAAGGTCAGTGTAAGATGACTGTAATTTGCAGAGTACTCCTGAGAAATCCCAGGATGCCTGACAACCTTCCAAGTTTGACAACTGCCTGACTGTGCGCCTTCTGCCCCCTTCTCACCCCTCTTGATTTATTTTGAGGGGAGGATATTTTACCCTTCTTAAAAATATATTCATTATGGATACACAAAAAAATGTAAAGACTGTCTATTAATAGAGAAGAGTGATGTAAACTATAATTATTTTGCTAAGAGACTGTTTGCAATCTGTGGCCAACCTTACAGGCGTCCAGAACAAAGCCCCTTCTTTGTACCTATTTTTTTTTATTGCAAATATACTAGTTGGTTCTTTATATTTTCAGAGGTTATTGTATTAAATTGTCTATTGATAGTACTTTTATGACTGTAAATACTTGGCTTTCTCCGTGTGGAGTCTCACGTTAGACTTCAATTCGCACGCGTGAACTCAACGCTGATCAGTATTTTTTACGACGCTCGAGAACTGTTACACCTTTCATTTTATCTTTTATCTTTTATCTTTTCCATTTTTTTCATGTAAATTTTGCACAGTTACTTGTTAATATGTAAATATTTTACTTTCAGAAATGAAGTATTTTAATTGCTCTTGTTTTATATAGGATTGAAAGAAAATTAACTCCTTTATTAAAAACAAATTCATCTGTAAAAAAAAATAGAGCAGAGTGTTTTTTCAACACTATTATGTCTACATATGTGATACAATGTTTAAGTCAGATGAAGCCTAGCTGTGGCTTATAACCATTGCTACTCTTCTTACTAGGCTCCCCTACCCTGGAAACTGACAGAATAGTGCCAGTATTTGTCCAAAACAACCCAAAGAAACAAAGTTACCACCAGCCATGTGCTCAGCCTTGCTCAACAAACACCATTCATAAAATGCTCACCATCAGGTGAGGCCACCTCCCTAAAACCCATCAGAGATGAACAGAAAACACCTGTGGTTCTTGCGTCAGCTCACCCTACCACAACTGCATCACTTGAACCTTCTTTCACCCTGACCAGAAATTCAAGACTAGCCAAGGCTCACAAAACTCACTCATTCTGCCAATAGGAAACTCCTTTTTTTCCTTGAGTAAAGGTGATACCTACAGTAAGGGGATCAACAGGAAGTGAGGGTCGTTGGGTGTGATGTTTGTCAACCTCCTGTCAAATCCACCTCCTAAACTGAGGACATATTATCTGTACAGGGTTCTTCTTATTTTAAAGGGCAAGTTATGGGATGCCCTCCCATTTTACGACTGAACTCTGATTCTCAGAGATGAACAGTATCTGGACAGAACACTCACAGCTGCTCCCTGGGACATTCAGCCGAGGATGGATATGACTGCCCCATTGGGTGGTACAGCAAGAACTCTCTGTCTCGTCATGAGGAAACTCCCCACCATGTGTAACAACACACACAAAGGCACTAGAGTGTCAAAAGACCCAACTGTCCAGGGAGACTGGGCGGGAAAATCTCAGGAATTCTCGTTACAGGCAAGAGGATTATTTTTAGCTTCAAATGACACAGGCTAGAGAGCAGATACTAGGACAGAATGAAGAAGCATGTGTAATCACTTAATAATAGTCTCTGCATGGCCTGGGGGAGCATACAGCCATGCTGAAGGCATTTGGGCTTACCATGATACCTTCCCACATCACCTCTGGCCCATCAACCTGAAGGGGACTTACAAGGACCAGTCCACACTTGTTGAACAGTTTTCCAGGTGTTTCTAGGATGACTGTTATCATTCTCTGTATCCTCTCTAACTGGGAAAAGATGTCCTCTCCTCAACTCTTGCCTCACCCAGGCTCCACCCCTGTTTCAGGAGCCCTTCTAAAGTTTTCTGAGCTGTTCCCAACCACACAAAAGTTGCTGGAGATTTTCACCTTCCCAAGAAGAACAGGGTTCAGTTATATCTTAATCAGCCTGGCACAACAATGGACCCCAAAGATCAGGAACACCGTCCCCACCTGGAAAACCTTAGCATATTATGACAAGGTACAGAGTTTAGTGACAAAATCCAAAGAAAGCAGAATTCTATGTGTAAATTCACACTAGTGCCACCAAAGTCTGGGGGCTGGGAGCAGGCTCCACATACACATATGCACATGCATCTGAGTGCATACTCCCAAACACACCACACTACACACACACACACACACACACACACACACACACACACACACATACTTATGTGTGAGTGGGTGTGCACACAGAGCAAGATGGACACATACAGAAAGGGAGAGAGAGAGAAAGAGACAGAGAGAAAGAGACAGAGAGAGAGAGAGAAAGAGAGAGAGAGAGAGAGAGAGAGAGAGAGAGAGAGAGGAGAGAGGGGGGCACTGGAGTTGAGTCCAGTGTTCAACACAGAACTGCAGGAAGAAAATGGGGTTCCCTATCTTGTGGTTTATTACTGTAATGTCAGAGCCACAGGACTGTCTTTTCCTTAAAATGTAAAATTTTCATTAAAATGTAATGTTAGAAAATAGTAGAAACCGTATTCTGGAATCTCCATCGAAAGGAAGGAATGGGCAGAGGCTGACCCAACACGAAACAGAGTGGACAAGTCCAGGAAAACCACCCTTTGTCTCTCTCTAGACCTTCCTTGCTACCCTGTCCCAAGCTACCTTAACAAGGTCGTAAACTTCTAGTTGTTGTTTCTGAGAAATTAAAAAAGGAGGGAGGGATGAAGAGGGAGGAGAGAGAGAGAGAGAGAGAGAGAGAGATTGAGAATGAATGAATTGGAAAAAAGGGAGGCAAATCCCTTTGATGTGCCAGTCAGTCAGTGTGACACCTCTCCTGGCAGCTTCTGCAGTCTCAGTGCCTTTTTAACAAAAGAAGCAAAGGCTTCAAAGCTTCAGTCATTATAGCAACAGCTGACATAAGGACCCAGTACAGAAGGAGGGCCCTTTCCCCTACAAGGCCTTCAGCTGGCAGCTGTATAGAGAAAGCAGGAATGGGCTGCCTGGCCTCTGCTCTAGGGCTATCAGGATTACAGGGCAGACAGCAATGCTGGGATTTCTCCTAGATGCTGAGAGGATGGTCAGTGCTCTGGAGAAAGCAGAACAAACAGAAGCACCAAGCCTGTTTATTTTAAGTAAATGACATCTCAGTAGTCAGGAGGCAGCGGCAACTTGAAACCGAATAGCTGAGAGATTAGCATGGACCAGTCCTCACAACCAGTGCTGACCTCCACCAGATGAGGCTGGCACATAGTATGAAAGTGCTCAGTTATTAAAACTGTACTATTAATACACAAATATGATGAATTCAGTTGGGGTCCCCAGCACCTAAGTGGGATCATCAGGGTGCCACAGCTGATGCCTTGATGCTAGCACTGGGGCAGAGGGCACAGGAGGGTTCATGGGACTTACTAGCCAGCCAAATTCTTACTAATCAAATCCTTATCATCAGGTTCAGACCCAGCCTCAAAAGATAAAGGGAAAAGTGAATGCAGAAAACACATAGAGTCAACCTCTTGCTTTCTCGTGCATGTCCTAGTATATGTGGGTCCCTGTTACAGAGGGTGTCCTACAAACAATTTCCGGCCAGCCTGGTGGGAGGGGGGTCCAGGCCAAGGGGACAGAGTGGGAGCAGGGAGGGGAGATCGCGTGTCTCCGTCACTCCCAGGACAACAGGATGATTCTCTCACCTTTACTTCTTCTGAATAGGGCTCTTATATACAGTTTTGTGGTGGGTTAGGGTCTGGCAGCAGATAACCCCTATTGGCTTGGTCTGATAGCTTAGAGATACCTCATCTACATGTGGGAGAGCCTAAGGCACTATTCCTACCTGACTGATGGCCATAGACCTCTCTGTGGGAGGGATTGTGGAGGACTGAAACTAAGTGAAGGAACCAGGGGTCCAGGAGCAGAGCTGAATACCTTCTGTCCCATTAGGGTCCGGAGTTCGAGGCCTGTGCTCAACCAGATGCCCAGCTGCCTTTCACAGCCCACTGCCCCACAGGTATATACACACAAAGGCACTCATAGACACATGTACAAACAAGAACACACACACACATACACACAATTATACTGTAGTGCTTTATTTCATAATTGTCACGAGCAGCAAGGCACAGAGAGAGGAATATCTTAACAGGCCACACAGTAAGGCATGATGTCTAAATGGAACTAGGGCCAGGCTGCAGCACATCTCTAGTTCCAAGCTCTCCTGGAGAGGCTCCATCATCAAGGAACTGTGCATTGCTTCAGTGAATTCACTCCATTTGGCTGACTGCAGTAACTGGGTACCACTTCTAGAAGCAATAGAGATTTGCTCTATCCACTTTGAGGGCCAAATAAAACCCACTGTCTTCTACCTTGTCCCTCCTACATGCCTAGTGGAGAAAAGAATACCAACTAGAAATAATATTTGTTCTAAAAAAAAATCTTATTTTTGTTATAAAATTGGCAACCAAATTGGGAGGGGAAAAGTTTTGACGTGGTGGGTGAGTTCTAAAATAAATAAGACCAATGTAACAAACACAGCTAAGTTTAAGATTATCATCACCGTTTTCTGTAAATGGCCTCTCTGAGCTGTGATACATGGTGATTTTTAAGTGTGTAAAGCTGACTCAGTGGTTCATGTTAGAATTTTATCTTAAACTGGAAAGATGTCTTTGGGGTTAAGAGCACTGGCTGCTCTTCCAGAGGTCCTGAGTTCAACTCCCAGCAACCACAGGGTGGCTCACAACCATCTGTAATGGAATCTGATGCCCTCTTCTGGTGTGTCTGAAGACAGTGACAGTGTATTCGTATACATAAAATAAATAAATAAATCTAAAACAAACAAACAAAAAACCCAGAGGACTCAGATTCAATTCCCAGCATTCACATGGCAGCTCACAATCACCTGTAATTCCAGTATTCCAGTGTCAGAGGATGTGGCACTCTCTTCTGGATTCCATGAGCACCAAACACACCTGTGGTGCACAGACTCACAGGCAAAGCATCCAGATACGTAAAGTAATTTTTTTAAAAAAGTAAAATTAATCTGTGTTCTACAAGAATTTTTCCTCAATATTTCAAATGGTACTGGTGTTAAAACCAAGAGAGAGAAAAGCCAGACTCTTCCTTGGTGGCACTAGGACAATCTCAGTATGAAGAAAACTGAAGATCGTTGTGTCTGGCCTTGGAAAGGTGGGACCATCAGAGTGGCCATATCATGCCACCCAACAGTAAGTTAGAAGACAGTATTCTACCCTGAGTGTCTGCCTCATTCCTTATGCTTCCAAAGAAGATTGGTGATGCCAGATGAACAGGACCCCTCCGTATACCCTTCAGGCACCCAACCTTCTATAGTCCTTTACATGTAATGAAGGCCAGGCCAGTTGCACAGCTCACATGATGGCAAGGTTAAAACATTGGATCCTTTGGCTCACTTCTCCTCTGTGCACACTTTCTTTCATAATCATAAGCTTGGCAACATCAATGCTTAATAACCCGGAAGCAACCAACACTTGCACATTTGCCCATGCAGACCCCTGAGAGACCCCTGCAGGTTCAGTAGAAATGAAATGGGCATCTTTAGGAGCTTTCATGAAAGCTGAGTCTCCCCGCCTTCACGACATGATTTCCCATGGCACAGAATCTCTGCCTATATTCCACAGAAATCTCCTGTTTCTTTAGAAGAGCAGCAGCCACAGCCAAACCCATCATGATCCCCTAGCTGTACCTCCTGCATTTGGTATGAGGTCTCCCCGTGAGCCCTCTGATCCTCAGCCCGTCTCCAGAGGTGTCCAATTTAGCTTGATGCCCTGCTAGGCATGAAAAGAGCTGGAACAACTCATTGACAACCTGAATCCTTTCTTTCTTTTCTTTCATACATTTTTTTGTCACCCAAAAAGAGAGAGGCAATTTTGGTAAGTCCCAAATAAAAGAATAAATGGATCAGGCTCAACGCCAGTAACTGGAGAAATCAATACATCAACCGAAAACCACTTTGTGTATAAGAAGGGGGGAATAGCATATCTGATCCAGTGTAATGATTTCATAAATTGTTATGTTGTTATCAAAGTCTCTAAGGTGGCTGAACACTCCTCTGTAAAAAATGAGGTTTGGATGAAGCAAACCCCTGGTTTAGTTACAGCCAGTGTGTCAGTTCTAAACCCACTCAAATTGTGTCCTGGCTGGAGCAAGTGTTTACTGTACAAGCTGGGTGCCACAGGGCCACAGGGATCAATGCTCCATTGTGAAGTGAAAGCTTAGCAGACTCCATAGGGTGCTGTGTGCACCACAGCGAGATCCTTGAGAGGATAAAAAAAACACCAATTTTGAGCTGGGGAGCAGGAGGTTCACTTGATTTGAAAGCCAGTGCTACCAACCAGCAGTTCCAGAGGTGAAGTTGGAGGAACACAGAGGCAGCAGGACCCAGACAAACACGTAAATCCTGCCAGCAAAGCAGAGAGGGTAGAGGGGATGGGGGAGAACATCCTTGTGAAGAGCCACTTGCCTTACCTAGAGCTTGCTGGTGCCCAGGTGATGGGGAATGAGGCCAGGCAGGAGTGCAGGCTGGCGCTGGGAACCACTTAGCACCCAAACCAAACACACTACAGAAGAATTCACCAGGACTCTAAAACTGGAGTGGCAAGAAGGCATTCTCCTGGTGCTCCAGGCAACTCAGTAAATTTCACAGCTGATGAGAACCTCCTTGTACCTCCAAGTACTTCCTTGATTCAGGTTAAAAATTATTACTGAGTTAAATGAGAGCGTGTAGGAAAGGGATTCTAATGAAATAGTTCTTAGAATTTTAACAGAACCTCCTCTTTTTCTCCTAATGCTTTCACTGTCAGGAACTGAAAAGTAAACTCTGTTAAGTAGTAAGAAGCATCATATATTCTTGGGTTCATACATGTGTATGAATGTGTTTTTCTGTGTGTGTGTGTGCACATGTGCGTGTGTGAGTGTACATGTGTGTGTATGTGTGCATATGTGCATGTGTTTGTGCATGTGTGTGTACATGTGAGTGTGTGTGTCTGTTTGTGAGTATGTGATATGTGAGTATGTGAGTGTGTGTATGAGATGTTTGTGTATATATATGTGTGTGTGTGTGTGTGTGTGTGTGTGTGTGTGTGTGTGTGTGAGTGAGTGTGGTGCCTGTGTGTGCAAAACCGAGTATTTGTGTGTGCATGTGGGTGTGCATGCTTACATGTGGCCTTAGTGAATGTTGGGTTTCCCTACATGTGGCCTTAGTGAATGTTGGGCTTCCCCATCCTTATTTTAAAGAGAGGTTCTCTCATTGACTCTGAAGTTCACTGATTTTGCTAGACGGGTTGGCTGGGATTAGAGGTGTGTGTTGCCAGGAGCAGCATTTGTTTGTGGCTATTGGGGATCACATGCAGGTCCCCACACTTGCACGGTACATATTTCACCAACCGAGTCATCTCTCCAACCCCTGAAAGACATTTTTTACTCCAGCAAGTTTATTTTTAAGGTAGCACAAGGGGAAATAGACTTGTAAAGTGATAACATTTTATCTTTATATTGTTTATTATGATTTATTTATACATGGTTTTTTCGAAACAAATTTCCAAATAACTCCAACATCAACAGTAAACACTGTTGAAGCCAACTAAGTCTTTGTCTAAAGCCTCTCACTGGCCTTTTCATTTTTTCTTCTCTTTTCTCTCCCTTCTTTCTTCGGTCCTTTCACTCTGCTCCAGTGAGCCAAAGGTGACTGAAGAGGGCTAAGCTGGCCAAGGCTTTATCACCAAGGTACTGACCCAGCAGTGACCCAAAGCTCTCTTTTGCAGTCCTGTCCAAGAGCATGGACTGTAAAGGAGACTTCAGGAACTCCACTGTAGAACTTGGCAGAACAAGTATGTCTCATCTCATGTCACTACAACAGGCTCAGTGTGCTTCTCTCCTGGGCCAACTTCAGCTGTGTGTGTGTGTGTGTGTGTGTGTGTGTGTGTGTGTGTGTGTGTGTATGTGTGTGTGTGTGTGTTACAGTTCTTGACAGACTAAAGATCTAAATATCTCTGCTGTAGTCATGTTATCCCCTTTATATGAAAGATGTCTGGCCAGAGATCAAATTATCAAAATGATACGTTTGTTTTATGAATGGGATGATGTAAAGAATAATGGTTATGTGAATCATTACCTCCCAGACATCACAGACTGAATGACTGGTGCTCACCCAAAGACATCAAGCCCTTCTCTCTGGAACTTGTAAAACTCATATTATTTGTGCTGATGCTCCTCAGAGAAGGAAACAATCATGTATTGTCTAGGAGATTACTAAATCCAGTCGCCAGAATGCTTGAAAGAAAAGCCCGGGGACTGGGGATAGGGCCCAGTGGGCAGTTAGGCTTGGCTGGCATACAGGAAATCCTCAGTTGAATCGCCAGCACTGCACTTACCAGGCCTAGTGGTACAGCCTGTAATCCCAGCTTTTGAAGGTGGGAGCAGGGAATCAGAAATCTAAAGTCATCACTGGCTAAAGGGTATGTTTAAGGCCAACCTGGAATGCATGAGACCCATACAGACACAGAGACAGAGACAGACACATAGACCCAGAGGTAGACAAAGACAAAAATAGGCATAGACACATATACACAGGGATGGGAAAAAGAGAAGAGAGAGAGAGAGAGAGAGAGGAGGTGATAATGGCCAGAGATGCAAGGCATGCAAACACAAGCTAAAGGGCACCAAGGCTTCTCTGCAGTCCACAACCCCAGGAAGAGACAAGGATCAGCACATTCCCAAAGCCTTGGAAAGAGTGCAGCTCTGCCAGCACTGTTAAGCCTCACAGAATCAAGAGGGAATAACTTCTCTCATTTTAAAACAGTAAATTTGTGGTAATGTGTTACAGTACAGTAAAAACAGAAAGTACAAGAGCGGTTTTCACATATGGGGCTGCATGTCTCCCTGGAAGTGCTGAGGTTAAAAATGGAAGCCATAGGGAATGCACCTTCCCAGTGAGGACATCACAGTTTTGAGATCTTTTGTTACTCTTAATGTCCTCTAAGGACACCTGCTTGTGACATCGGAAGAGGAGTATCTCACCACCCCTTCTGATCGAGCTGGAGACAGAACTCCCAAACACTTGATTCAAGTATTCAAAGAGATAGAATAACTTTATCCCAAAGTTTTTGTTAATGTTCCAACATAGGTGAAGTTCTGGCTATTCCAGGGCACCCTCTAAAAAAAAAAAAAAAAAAAAAAAAAAAAAAAGTTGTTTTTTTTTTTTTTCTGCCCAGTAAGTGGGTCTAAATCCTTTTAAATTACCTTCTGAACCAAGAGGCAGGCAGGTGCTTGCTTACTCTGTGCTATTTTATATTTATACATTAAAAAAAATAGAAACTTTGTTCTCAAGCCAAAATAGCCCATTTAAAATAAGTAAATAGAAAGCTAAGATAAAAGCAATATTTAGCAGAAAGAAAATTAAGAGGCGGCAAAAGTCGAATAAGCTAAAAACACTTCTCCCAAGAAAAGCGCTGACATCAACAATAGAATTACCAAAGCAAGGCTCTAAGACTGGAAACGGTTACAAAATAATGGATGATTGGCATCATTTTAAACAAAACTCCCGAAATACTTCTGCTGGTCATCATCCCAACTGAGTACTAGGTCTAGAGAGTATTCAACTGAGTGGTAAAACGCTTGACAAATATGCACAAATTCTGTATACAGATTCCAGCACACATAGAGACAGCAGAGAACTGAGCACTGACTCTATCCATATGTACAGATGAAGACACAACTGCTCACTCGCTCCAAACATGTTCATCACGACCTCAGACTCCTTCCGTCGTTCCGGTGTGTCAATGTCATTCATTCAAAGGTGCCTGTGTGAACAAGAGGAACTCCAGAGCCAGCACAAGCCCGCAGCCAGATGTCCTTACATAAGCACATGTGGGAACCAGGTTGCTTACGGGGTGAAAACTGGCTGCTGTCGATAAGCATTTTGAGCTTTGGGGCATCCAAGATTTTCTTAGTCATTCTGTGTCCCAAACTAAGAAATGTCAAGTGATACATATTTGGATTCTGATAAAAGAATTGCTTTTTGTTGGAGTCTTGGTGGTTTTTTTTGTTTGTTTGTTTGTTTTTTTAACAAAGACTATTTTTAATTCAATAATCTGATCTAAAATTATTCCTAATGCTTCTCACTAATTTCAAAAGGATTCATTCTACGTATCATTTTTGAAAATACAAAATATCCCATTTGAAGAAATAAGTTCTTTGGGAAGGTGAGTATTTATTGAGACTAGTTTCATCTAGTACCACGGCCTGGTATCAAACTTATAAGCTTCTTGCCACAGGCTTCCAGGATTTGGGATTATAGACTTATGTTGGTATGAGGCATTTTCAAAAGGTGCAGCTTCAGGTCCCAGCACTTCACATTCACTAAAGTGAAACTGAATTATTTACAGGTGCTGTAACTCATGACCAGGACCCATCCCATGCGCATGGCTGCCAGGCAGAACCTTCCCATCTATAATCTGTATTATGCTCTCTTTACAAACTCACTTTCTTTTTTAAAGAGTGTGGTTGAATTCCAAAGTCTTTGCAGATAGGTATCATGTTTATGTGTGTCCAGTCTAACATTTTACACTAAATTGGCCACATAGGCTATCCATGGATACTTGAGTCACACATCTGTAGACTCACAGATAGATGACTATCATTAGCCCTGAGAATCTAAGCCCAAGATAGGGCAGCCTCACTAAGGAGATGGGAAAACAGTTTCCTTCTAACTCCTCCTTGTGTCTCTCCATCAGCAATTCGACAGGCTCTGCCTCTGACTGCAGAAGCAGTTAGCCATCCCATTTCCACTCACAGGTAAGCATACCTGTGTCAGGAAACTGCCATGTAATAAAAACAGTCCCCAGAAGATAAGGAAGATATTCTGGAAGGAAATAATGGCTTACTGACATTCTGACAAACAAAAATGGGATGAAAACCCCAGTAGAAGAAACAAAACTAGTTAATACACAAATACGAAAGGCAGAAACCCTACAGCTTTCAATATAATTTCAGATTAATCATCTCTTTGTCTAACTCTGGAAGATACCAAAATATCTCTGGTATATCTTAGGAATTTGACTAAGAATGATAACAGTTCAGGTGGAGTTTATTAGAACGTCATGGTCACGTCACTGTGAGGTGAGGAGTCCTTTTAGAATGCTTGGGGTAAAATTGCTTTCAGATCTGATAGTTTTGTGAATTTGAGGAGGATATCTGCATAGGTTTCACTCATGCATCACTACCCTGAAAAGCTCATGTTCTTGATGACACATATGGACCTCAAAGAGTCCAAGGTTTGGGGGTATTTCAGACCGTTCTCAATACAGAATGCTCAGCCTATAAGATATTAATGGTAATCTGGATCAGATCAGCTCATAACTGTGCAAAAAGCTGGTACAATGTCAAAGACTGTAATGATAGACCAAATCAACACCCAGCATAGCAGCCACCAGAAAGACAAAGCACATTTCTGCAGTCAGGGAGGATTGTGGTCTTGGAGGCTTCCAGGACAGACAAAAGTGTAGTTTATGAGTAATGAAACATAGCATATAATTTAAGGTTAAGCTGACAGAAAGATACAGAATGTTATGACTATAATTGTTAATAACACCTTAATGTTGGACAAGCTGGGAGGAAATAATTGAACCACGTGTTAATACGAACTGGGAGGCTTACAAACTTTTCTCTTTGTATTTTTCTCAAATTATCAAAAATGATGCTATTTACTAACAAGCAGAATTCCTAGACAAAGAAATTGTATCACACAAGGTAATGGATTGTAGTATAAAGGCATATTTCAACCAAATTATTTCTGAAACAACTGAATTCAAGATAAATTTACAGATCCCTTTTTAAAAGGTTGTTCACATAATGAAATTATTGCGAACAATTTTCAAGGGTAAAGGATATTCCTCAAATAACCTGTGGAAATAACTTAGTTGAAGAAACGAGTGTCTAATATATACACAGATCATTCAGTTTAGGTGGAGGAATTCAATTAAACCTGAGAGCTATATGCTGCAAAATACCTACTGGGATGCACCATTGGGATGGTCATGTGATTCTTGAGGAAAGGGGAGGTGCAGGGTCTCACTATGTAGTCCTGGTTGTCTTGAGACTTACTGTGCAGCCAAGGCTGGGCTTAAACTCACAGCAACTCTCCTGCTTCAGCTCCTCACATGCTAGGACTACAGATATGTACCACCACACCTAGCATAAGGCACTTGATTGTGGAGGAGATATAGTACTTTGGGAGAAATAAAACGTACAATAATTAGTGTTTGACTTGGAAAGAGAGACAAAGTAGCTCATACTCTTAACATCCACAAGGATTTTCACTGAAACATAGTAATCAGTACCTTTTGCTTTTCAGGTTAGTTTGTTTTAATAAGTTTGGCCACCTCAGTGTGTTTACTTAAACCCATTGGGGGAATATGGATTTGGTAAAAAAAAAATGTCAACAATTAGAAATATAGCAAGAAAATATAATAACGTATAGGCAACTGCAACCCTGAACATACGATATCCCAGTGTGCTTGCTTCTCTCTCAAGGCACTGTTGCAATTTCCTTAATGCTTTGAAAGCTCAGCAGCTGCACCTGACATTTCAACATGTAAGTATTCACTCTCCTAGTTTGCCCCACACATACAGGGGGAGCCTTTTCTGTGATATTTTCTTTGACACAGTCTACCTGTTGCACTAAACATGATGGCCTCAAAACTCATCTGTTAAGAGCTGGAGGCACAGCTCAGTGGCAGGCTCTGAGTTCAGTTGCCAGCACAGGGAAATAATAAATAAACAAATAGATGATAGATAGATAGATGATAGATAGACATATATAAATTGTTAAATAAATAAATGAGTAAATAAATAAATAAATAAGAAAAGAAAGGATGGGAAGATTTCTTCCAGAAAATTCTCCCTGATGAGATTGAGCCATCATTCTTATACTATAGATACAATGTCACCCCTCAACAGCAGGGAGCAAACCCTGAAAACATGGACTGTGTCTGTTTGGCTCACTTCTCCTTCCCAATATCTACTACAGAATTACCACATATGGACTAAAACATCAGTTAACTAAAAGCTATAATGTGGCTATTAAAAAGCCCAGATGCAGCTTATTAAACCTCAGGCTAATTGCATGGCAATTTCTCTTAAGGATAGTTTAGAAACACAAAGTCCCATTGATGCAGTGCAGGGCACAAAGGCTTTCAGTGCCTCAGTGCTCTAGAGAACTGTCCAAGGGCCCCAAAGGTGGCCAGTATTCACAGGCAGGGTTTGCAGTAGCTGCCCCTGACCCATCTCTGTCTCTAAACTGTGGAAACTATCTATTATCAAGGTCAAGAAACTATTTGAGAACCCAATAAGTTTTATACTCAGGACAGAACCCAAACAGCTACCAAAATGTTCAGTTTTTATTATCATCTTGGTGAGAGAGGAATCAGCAGTCTTTAGCACACAAAGTGTGTGCAAATCCAAATACTCAGTTAACAGGTAAAACTTGGAAAGAGAGGCCAGATATTGATTATATAATCAATTAGGAGATCAGTGAACTGATTTAGATAAGGATATAGCTACATCACCAATGAAGTATGTAAGCCCCACTTTTTTCTAATGCAGGCATCTGGAATTCCCCTGCAGGATGCATAGGACCTGCCTGTCATCTCTTGCACTCTGGGTCTCCTAGGGTTAAGTTATTATCATAATATCATGTTCTTAAACAACTTTTATCCAGTTATCACCCCACCCCCTAAAATTAGTGACTAAATATTGTACTATGAGAAGACAACTGCCTGAAGGGCATCCCATAATACCTAAAGTCAAACTGTTAAAAAACTCATTTGTTCCCAGGGGTCAACCAGTTCGGTTGCCTAGAGGGCGCTGTGGGGTCAGTTCCCTCTCCTTCATAGGGAGATTCCTTTTCTGAGGTTTGAGAGGCATAGTGACTCCCTAGACCATACCTACTCCACACCAGGTAAAAACCACCCCTGTATTCTACAGAAGATGACTCTGGATCTAAACCAGGCCTTGTCTGCACCCTTAGAGAAAAGTCTGGTAGAACAGGCCATGAATGAATGACGTCAACATCATGGCACTTACACATAACCCCTCATTTACCAGTAACCTCACAAACTGCAGGAGCTGCTGTGATCTCTGAAGATCCAGGGTGGAGGAGTGGTCTTAGGGGATGACCACTGAAGAAAGTTTTTGGTTTGTTTCATTTTAGCCTTGTTTCTTACACAGATTCTGCTCCCTGGATGAAAACCAAGTCATGAAACATCTTCAGCTCCCGATGGAATTGCTTTCAATTCAATTTAGAAGAAATAAAGAGGCTGGCATATTGCTGTCACACTGCCACAGAAGCAAGGACGAGAGAGCATCATCGTTCACTGAGATACCTGTGTGGACCTCAGAGTGAAGAGGAGAAGAGTCATCTGTCTCTCACAGACTTCATGCATCTCTAGATTCAAAGTCTGCAGGGAGGGTTGGGGGAGGGATGAGGGATGTGGTGTGGGGAGCTCAGGGGAGGGTTGAGGGGAAGGAGAGTGTCCCTACATACAAGCTCAGAAGCCAAAGAAGAACATTATCTCATCAGGTATCCTATCATCTTCTACCTTAGTCCTTACAGATGAGGTTGGCTTACTGAGCCTGCCTGAAGCTAGGCTAGTGGTCAGGAATCCTGGTGGTTACAGCATATGCTTATTATACCCAGCTTTTTACCTAGGCTCTGAAGATCTGAGCTCAGGTTTATACACAGCACATGCTCTTACCCACATGTCTGCAGCCCTGTAACCTACATGCATGTGCTTTTTCTATTCCCCATCATTCCCCGTAAGCTAAGTGGAGCTGATATCAATATTCACTCTGTACATTTAAGCGCGCGCGCGCGCGCACACACACACACACACACACACACACACACACACACACACACACATCCTGACCCTCCCCACACAATAAAAATATCTATGCTACCTTTGACATTTCCAGGTTTGGAACTGGAGTCAAGGCCAAGATAGTAGATACAAAGTCTCTTAACTCTATTTTCAAAGACTTCTCTAATTCTAGAAAAAAAATATTAATAAGTTCTAGGTTCAAATCTCAGCTCAATCATTTCCTTCCCATTAATCCTCACAGGGGCTCCTTAGTGTTAGTATTCTGTCTAAACTCTTCCCCACAGTTACCTGGCAACAGCCAGGTAGGCCTGGTCCACTATAAAAGGGGCTGCTTGCCCCCTCCTCTCTCTCTTAATCTCTTATCCTCTTAACTCTCTTGCCTCTAGCTTCTCTGTCCCCTTCCCCTTCCCCTTTCTCTTCCTCTCTCTCCACGTGGTCATGACTGGCCTCTACTTCTCCTCTCCTCTCCTCTCCTCTCCTCTCCTCTCCTCTCCTCTCCTCTCCTCTCCTAT
>JANHMN010000020.1:31544182-31636925 GCA_030674055.1 Rhabdomys pumilio
CCCCCCCCCACCATGTGGTCTGGAGTGATCTGTTCTGAGCTATGGTTGGATGTCTATCGCCAACATCTAACACTGGTGACTTGACATCTAACACTTGGTTTTCTGCTTCTTACAAGACATACTGTTAAACTGTGAATAAATGGCTTTCCTCCGTACGGTACTGAGCCACAATAGGTAAGGAACAGGTAGGAAACAGCAAGTTGAAAATCTGCAAAGCATCCTCTTTATGTCATTAATCCAGAGGTTCAAGGTTAAAGGCTTACAAAGTAAAATCCTTCCTGTGCTGTCTTCTCATGCAGGGAAGCATCGGGTGGAAAGTGGACATGTGTAATCGCTCACACATTAATGACTGGCATGTGGCAGCCGCCACAAGACACACAGATGCAAAGTGACATTAATGGAGAGATTTGCCTGTGGCCATGTGCTCAGGGAGAGGGAGGGGGTGCCATACAACCCTTTGCCTTGAGCTTGGGTATGAAATCAAATGTCAGCTAAGATTAATTAGAAGCCTGGAGTTTTGTTCTACCCTGTTGATAGAAAAAGTATATTTCCATAATGGGGGGTAGTGTGTATGTGTGGTGCGGATCTAGCCAGCACAGGAGGGGAGGGCTCCTGTATTGTGAACACCGCCTGTGTGGCTTGTCAGGGCAATTACTTTCTGCTCAAGTGGCTTGCTTTTTAACATTTTATTATCTTAACAACAAAAAAATGCTGCAAGCAATAATTATTTATTATGCTAATTCTTTAGCTTTCTTCCTGAGATTCCTGTAAGACCATTAAAAACTAGCCGTGCCCTTGAAACAAACCATGAGTTTATTAATACTCAACCAATTAAGGGGGGGAAGGCGGAAGAAGAGAATCTCTGCATTGGCAATTATTAACTAAACCATCCATTTGCACACTTTCCTTGCTGTAGACTTTAACTCAGGGATACATCCTATATATTTACCTGACTGGAGATTCAAGGGAAATATGTTTAAACAGTTACAAGGGTATATGAAAGCTAAAGAAGACAGAAGAAACCTGCTGTGCCGGCCTGGAAACATTTCAAATCAAGTTATAGGGGAATCCATGTGCCTTAACTCTTCTCACAAGTTGAGAGCATGCAGGAGCACTCCTCAGCCCTCTGCGGGAGGTCCTGGATGCACAGGGTGCAGCTATCCTCCTGCTTCAGCTCCCACTGCTATGGTTACTTTGTTTTTGGTCTGTTTTTTGTTTGTTTGTTTGTTGTTTGTTTGTTTGTTTGAAGACAGTATTTCAGTATGTAGCTCTGTCTCTCCTGAAACTTACTATGTAGATCAGATTGGCCTTGAACTTAGAGAGATCTGCTTGCATCTGCCTCCCCAGTGCTAGTATTAAAGGTGTGTGCCATCCCATTTGGATAAGTGCAAAGGCCCTCTTCTTGGTTGGATTATGCCTCTTTGGTTAAAGGCTTGGTCCCAGTGTATAGCCCTGCTTGGAAGCAGCAGACTCCTTTAGGCCAGGGCATGTAGGGGACAGTATGGCACTGGTAACATGCCTGCAAAGTGGAAGCTGAAACCTTTCTTTCAAAGCCGTGTAGCAAATAGTTTTTCCCAAATTTCTTCCATTATGATATGCTGCCCCATCACAGATGAAAACCATCAAAGTCAGCCAACAATATAATGAAACCTCTAAAACCATGGGTCAAAACACATAGCCCTGGTGCTTACTTTTGTAGACCAGGCTAGCCTCCAGCTCAAGAATCTTACAGCCTCTGCCTCCAAGGGCTGGGATTAAAAGCGTGTGCCATACAATCCAGCCTTTTTTCTGTTTTGAAGTAGATTGTTTGGGGTCTGCCATTACAGGAAGAGAAAACTGACATGCACACATTTCACAACCTCTGGCCCTAGCAATTCAACCTTGCCCTTTACTGCAAACCTCTCTCCATCAATCACTTTCATCATCAATATTGATATCAATAACACATTCCAATGCTCCAGTGTGTAGACCATGCACTCCATAATCACATCAGTGTGAGAACTTGTTATTACAAGTTATTAGTGACCTAGAAGCTGCATCTTTTGTTACGTAGGGACAGTAGCAGAGACTCTGTGTCACAAAAATGCAGGCAAGCAGTGGGTTAGTGCAGTGCGGGAACAGGACAAGCTGCCTAGAGAAAGACGGACAGCAGAAGAATCAGGTTTCATAAGACTGGAGGAAAGAACACATTTAGGGTCTCTTATGGGGGATCTCTACCCTGACCCTGTGGGTGATTTGTGATGGGTTGGTATTCCCAGAAAACAGAGAGGGCAATGTCTCCTCTTGTCTCTCTTTTCTATCCCTGTCTTGGTTTCCCGTTGCTATAACAAAATACCAGTAGTTAGATACTTTTAGAAGAGCGGGGTGGGGGTGGGTGGGGGGGTATGTTTAGCTCACAACTGCAGAAGCAAAAAAAAAAAAAAAAACAAACCATCATCCAGTGGGCTTATCTGGTCCACTCTCAGGAGGGAACCCTGGCTGCCTCACAGCATGGCAGAGAAGCAAGAAGAAAGGGAAATGAACCCTGTGGTGAGAAAGAGGTCAGGCAGGCTGGAGTCAAACCAGCTCTTTTTGCAACCCAAAATCACAGGGCATAACCAGGTCCCTGGAGACCTACATTAATGGCATCCAAAATACTGTTGACAAGAAAACACTGTAGGCAACTAGAATCTGTGGGAGTTATCAAGACAGGAGAAAGCCAACCGTTCGCTGTCAGGGCTTGAGTTGGTTTGCATCCTTAAAATTACTTCAGTATTTCTCACTTTAAAAATGCAATGAATAAATAACTTTAAATCCAGCAGGTAGATTACCTAACATTGTACACAGAGTCCCATCACTGCTGCCATGATCCTGAATACTAAACTCGACGATCTGTGGGCTAAGGGACAGGTGCAGCAAAGACATGAGGACATGCAGACACGCCTTGGGGACACAGGAAGGGCACGCAGAGGTGGCCAGCAGTGTCTCATCACCCCTTCCTCCCACCCCGCCTCAGCTCAAAGGCACAGTAAACAACATCCTCAGAGGCTGAATTTATTCCTCTTGCTTGCAGAAGAAAGCAGCTGTCAAGCACGGTTTTTACACATCAGTATATTCTAGGCTATTATCTTTAGTTTTCAAAATAGACATGGTCCAATTATATTTTCTGCAATTGTTTCTCTCTCTGTCTCAAAGCACCGAATACCTCTAGCCTGGTGTTGAAAAACACAATCACAAGCAACCAGAAGAAAAAGACCTAGTACTCTTGAGATGCTAATTTTTGCTTATTTCTTTCTTCCCACCAATAAAAGTAAAACCCAAACAGACCATAAAACATCAGGCTGGCTGGCATCTTCCTCCTTAGTAGCATCTAGAAAGCAGCCTCCTGTGCTTCCAGATGCTTCTGAACCTTCAGTTTTACTGGGGAGGACCAGAGGGTCTTAATTAGTACCCAGGTACTTGTTATCCTCAAGATCCCCCACTGCCTCCCTCTCCTCTTCCCTCCCTCCAACCACTGGCACGCTGATTTCCCCAGCACTCAGATCTAATTCGGCACAAACGCTTAATAAGGTTGTGGAGATTTAATACAATTAGGAGTGTTGTTCACAAATTAACCAATCCATTAACACTCCTGCAAAGAAACAATTCCAGAGAAAACATGGGCCTTGTGAGGATGAGAAGACCAGCAGCTAAGGGTGGGATCATATAGCCCACCACCCTGTCTTTCACGCCTCCATCTCCATGCCTTGCACTTTCCATGTCTCAGCACTTAGAGATAGAGGTGAATTTTGACACCAGGAAGTCTTTTCTGTCATTCAGCTTCTAAAAAGCCGGGAGGAAGCAGTATGTTCACAACTACGGGATCATCAGAGCTCTTCTGTCAAACAGTCACAGACCCAACAACCCTCCCCAGGAGCCATTAGGAGTAAGTTCATTGAAAGATGGATAGACATATCAAAGGATGCCTGGAAAACAACACAAGGGACAGACAGTGGCAAGGCCCCTGCGTGCACTATGAGAATAGCCACCGTTTTATTTAAGTTTATGGGCTAGGGATGGCTGAGTGGGTAAGAACACTTGCTCCAGGAACACAGAGACCCAAGTTCCAATCCCCCGCATCCATGTATGACTACACACATCTGTAATCCCAACACTGGGGTCTGGGGGAGCTCAGGGGAATCCCTAGGGCTTGCTGCCTAACAGCCTAGCCCCCAAATGGAGAGATCCAGGTTCAGTGAAAGACCTGTGTCAAGGGCATCATGGGGCAACTGACAGAGGGGGGAGATTTTCCCTTTAGTCTCTGCACTCCTATACACAGATACACACTGGCAAACGCACATGTACACATATGCACATAGAACCAAACATATAAAGTATAGACATTCTGGTTTATAGTCCATGCATTTCCAGAGACTCACCAATAATGTTTTGAGCTAATTAAAGTGGGATTATTCAAAATACATGACTTTTGTCATTTGGGTCTGCCCCAGGCTATACCTCTCATGGTCACTGACAGCTTTCCATAATCTTTGTCCTCAACAGTGGTGGCATGAAAGCCTGTTGCATAAGTACTCTGATCTTTATCTTACCCCCCCCCCGACAGTCTCTCCCCTCTAATCTCTAGAGATAATGTATAGATGAAGACGCCTCCTGGTTTCACTGTGTATTTTCTGTCTTATTTCCATATATAAACCTATCATGTTTGAGTAAAGCCAAACATTATATGCTCTACTCCAAGTATCCCAATGAATCATCTCTGTACCTCTAGGGGTGTCATGGTTGAGGGACTCTGTTGTAGAACCCATCACCTTGGAAACAACCACTGATCAAGGGACTGACCACAGTGAGCTGCCACCTTCATGTCTTCTTCAGACCACTCAAAGTACATTAGAATATTCTTCTACACAAAAATCTACTAAACTACTGGCTAGAAGATACCTTGGTATTTCCTGAAAGACAAAGGAGAATTACAGCTTCATATCCATTTAAAGAAACAACACCACCATTTTTCCTCTGATCGCCGAAGTTCCGCCACTCTGCAGCCCCCATTGGAAACCCCACAAGTCATGTGACTTCTGTTCCAGATCTGCAAGATCAGTTCCACACCAGAGAAACACCAGGAAGACCAAATGTTACGTGGTAAATCCCCAATAATTCATGGCACAATGGCACAGTGTCCGTACCACCAACCCAATCCCTGTGTTCCCTCTCCAGGTTGTGAATTCAATTAGAAACCGTCAACTGGCCAGAAGATTTATTTACATAATGGGAAGTAACTGTGCTACAAGATTCTTTCCAGTCCAACCAGTGGTTTCTATTCACCTAATTACAGCTGGCTCCCCATAGCCAGGGGTTCTGTGCCTGTGAATCTACCTCAGCTTGAAAAAACACTGAGGGGAGAAAAAATCAGGCAAGTGGACAGACTTACTGGCCTCCATTCCGTAAACAATAAGCATGACAGCCATTTCTATTGCGTGTTTTATGTTAGAGATTATAAATAATCTAGAGATAGCTCAAAGTGTGCACGCAGGAGAAGATCACGTGCCAATGATATGCCTCCTCATGACAGTTACTTGACCATCTACAGTCTTCTTGTCCACAGAGGACCTGCAGCCAATCCCCAACATTACTGCGAAACCACTGAATTAAAGACACACAAGCTCACGTCTGACATCAGCAAGGTTTTTTGAAACATAATTGCCTGTTTTGATATCAGAAGAGAAAGTTGAGGCAGAGTTGTTAAGGGCCCAGACTAAGAACTAAGTTACTCAAAACCAGAGTTCTCCTTGGCTCCTCTTACTTTAAAGACACTGAAGTCTCCTTGGAAAACAGTCAAGGCTACAGACTTTACAGCCGCAGGGTCTGCTCTGTCTCCTCCGGTGAGTGTCAGAGTTCCACAGAGCCACCCTGCCCTGACGCAGGAACATCCGTGGGATACATAGTGCTCAAAGGACAAAGGGCACCAGTGTGTCTCCAGTCTTACAAATCTCCCACAAGGAAGTTACGCTCTAAGTGTCACACCTCTCTGATTTCTATACACGAAGCTCTGTGCAGAAGGAGCCTGTTAAGGAGGAAGCCAATCCATAAACGGTGGGGGTGGTATCACCGAAAGTTAGCACGTTGTACTAGATATATTTGAGTGCAGTTTAGATGCTACGAAATTGGTATATATTGTAATAACCACATATCTTTGCCATGGCTGAGGTCAAGGGGTACGTCTCACAGCAGAACTGCTAATGTTAAAGGGAATAAGGTTAGTAAATATTTAGTGAATGTGAAATATTTTATAAGTGTATGTAAGTGCAATGGCTCTTTTTGTGAGCATATATACCCATCTTTAAATACGCCACTAGCTAGAAAGAAAAGACCTTTCTGACTAACAGGATGAAGATGTCTACCGATGAATCCAACCGGGATGCTTTTGAAAATCTTCAAAGTACCCAAGAAAGTCCACTAAAAATGTTGTTGATTTGTGTGTATTATATCATCCCCCTAAAATGCTAGAGTCTAGTTTTCAAACACTTACTTATAGAAGTTTTCTGATGGTCAGTCCACCCTTGTAAAATGCTTAATAGTTGTTTTAACTAATAAGTAAAAAATATTAACCAAAAGACTCTAGCTGCTATGGCAAGTTTGAGTGGCTTATACCTCTCTATTAAATATATAGGAATTGGAGGCTGAGGGGATGACTTACCCAGTAAAGTGTGCTTGCCATACAAGCATAAGGGTCTGGGTTTGCATCCCTAGTGCCCAGATAAAATGCCAGATGTGACGGCAGCACACGCATGGAAAGCTGGTGCTAGAGAGGCAGCCAAGAGAGCACCGCGAGTCCTTCCTAGACAGCCACTCAGGTCAAGCTTCACTGAAAAATTTTCTTCCCCACAGATAAAGTAGAAGACAGGCCAGATGCTAGAACCCAAGTCTTTAATTCTATACTGGGGATGCAGAGGCAGGCTGGCTGGTCTCTGTGCTTTCCATGCCACCATGTCTACATACTGAGACTTTGTCTCAAAAGAAAAAAAAATACAGAGTGGGAGTGACTGAGGGCACTGCCCAGTGTCAACCATTGGCCTGCATGTGCATGCCCATATGTGTGGAGGCGTGCACGCGCATGTGCGCGCGTGCGCGCGCGCGCACACACACACACACACACACACACACACAAATACAAAATCATAGGAACTACAAATATAACTGAATCCTGAAGTCTATAAAAACTAATGCAGTTATTTCTGCAATTATAAACATGATTCTTATTTTTACAAATCTTTCATATATGTATTTATTTAGAAGGGCACATACATGATATGGCACTTAGTGGAAAATGTCAATGTCCAGACATTGTTTCTCTCCATCCTCCATCCTCATGAAGGTTCCTGGAACAACCTCATGGTGCCGGAACCAAAATGCCTCCTTGGAGGCAAGCACCTTCACCTACTTAGTTGTCTCTCTGAGCTATGAGCATGATAATTACTTAATTTCTCCCAGATCTCAGAGCTCACAGACTCTCAGACATTCCACAGGAAACATGGAGCTTCTCACTCACATCTCGGTCATCCCGAGGCGCTCACAGAACCTCGTCCATGAATGAATGAGAAACAGCGAATTTGTCATTTTTTGTAAGTCATCAAAAACATAATCCTGCAAAACCATACTACTTTAAAACCAACCAATCTGCTTTAAGTAATCTGTCAATTTTTTTTTTTTAGCATTTAACATTGCTCCCTCAAAAATGCAAACTGAAATTATTTGAAACTAAAAAACGGAGTTGGGCCTTTTCCGATAGACAGCAGGCCTTCTTTGATTGACAGCTTTGTTGCAGACTGCTTTTCTCAGCAGGTCACGTGTCAGATAGCTCTTAGTCACTGATTAGCCTAAATCTTCTCTCTACATATATAGTATAAATAGCACAGAATAATAAATAGATATCTCATATGCATATCTAAAATACTCATTGACTAAGGAAATTAACAGTTTTTGTTTTCACAACCATTTCTAGATATATCTGTGTTAAACAAGGTGTGCTCAAGTTAAAACGTAGCAGGTGTAATTAACAGCCATTGATAGCGCTTGGCAAAGCTCCTGGTCTGGGCCACTGTAAATGATAAGAACAGGCATGCTTAGACAAGAAATCCCTTAAGACACACAGTTAGTTTCCAAGGAGTCTTGGTTTAAGAATTTTGATAATGAACCCAATCAAAGGTCAGCATAGAAGCCACTATAAGTAATTCTTGTGAGTGGGAAGATGGGCCAGTAGGTAAAGTGCCTGTTGTACAAGCAGGAGAGCCTGGCTTTGATCTCCAGAATCCACACAAAGGTGGGGTGTGGTAGCAAGCATCTGTAGCACAAGCACTGGGGCCATGGGGAGCTCAGGGTGGAGCCAGAACAGAATGGCTGAAATAGTGAGACTCTAGCAAAAAAAAAAAAAAAAAGCAATGGAGGAAGATACACACACACACACACACACACACACACACACACGCAAACACATACACATGTGCTTGGACAGGCACACTCACACAGGCAGACACACAGACAGACATAAACACATACATGTAAGCACGTGCACATACACATATAAACATATACACACATACATACACCACATATACATATCCTCACATACAGATATACACATACATTCAAGCACATGCACACACACACACATAAACACACACACACACACACACACACATGCACTAGCAGATTCTCATATCACATGCACAGATATACAAACACACAGGCAGACATACAAACACATATACACATACATACACACACAGGCAGACACATACATACATACATACACGCACACATATACACATACATACACATATATGCACACATGCACACACATATATACACATGCACACATACACATACATACACAAACACAGAAGACACAACCAAACGGTCATGTGCACTTACATATGAATACACTGCATGTGCACACATATGCACACACAAAAGATAAAAATGTAACTATTGGTGTCCAATAAAAATGTGGATGTTAGTGTGAAACCTGAAAAAAAACTAAAAGGAGCGGTGCCACCCTGAAAGAAGACCTTGTTTCCCTGTCTGTGAACATTAGCAAAATTTCTCAGACATGCTTATAAAAGTGGAACTGGAAATAGAATCAGAGCTAAACCCAGTTTAACTCCAGCAGTAAATAATAGCATCCACAGAGAAGTGGGCTAATTCTTTGAAAGCTCAATTGATTTCCGAAATAGTTTCCTAATAAACTTAACAATAACTCAACTGTATACTAATAAATTTAGTGATGACTCGGTTGAATAAAATTTATCACTTAACATTTCATGCTTCCATAAAATTAAAGATGAAGCTAAAATTTCAAATATATGTATCTGCAGAGTAGTTTTATAAATAAGCAGAAAAAAAAATATGTTCCAGCCTAAACGTATTGTAACAGGATACAGCTCTGTGGAGAAATGTAATGGAAAGCCAGCTCAAGGAGAGAAATTAATGAGGTCTATTTTATATCAGTTAAATAAAAGCTTGTTCTGTTGGTGTGGTACAAATGGACAAGAGGGTGCATCAGACTGTTTGGTAACTGACATCTCTCTCTAGAGAATGTCTTTAAAAACTTTCCCCAAATCTTTTTATGTCAATATTTACACCACAGTAGAACTTGTCTCCTCCTGAATTAGACGAACATCAGGACAGCGATGGACAAGGACTCACCAGTATGCAAGAGAGCATCTAGTTTTAAAAGCACACTGAACACACAGGAATAAACCCAAGAGAGTACCCATACACATTGCAACACAGAACCCAGAATCCAACACGGGGTGCCCTGATTGTGGAAAAACACTTCACCAAAGCAAGATCCCTCCTGTGGGATCTACTCCATTTTGCTCCTGACCAGAGCAGATTTGTTGACTGTTACTCTGTCATCTCCTGGATCAGCAAACCTGTGTATGTCCTGCGTACCATCACGCACAGTGAAGAGACCCTTCTGAGTAACAGGATGACAACTGGTGTCCCCTCATGTCTTTATGCCTGCTACCCAGGAGGCAGTATCCTTTGTGTCTAAGCACCACACACCTTTACAAAACCCTTGACTCACCAATGAACAGGGAGACATGCAAAATGATCTAGGAGTCTCAAAAAGCAAATGTGCAGCATGAAGCTATCTCTGTCTAACAAGCATAAAAACTATACATGAGTCTCTGAGAATCTTATACAAAATCCCAAGACAGGAGTGGTTTAGATTTTAAACATTTTCAGATTTAGGAATATTTGCAGATGCCTATAATGAGCTACTCTAGGGATGGGTCCTGAGTCCAAACACAAAACTCACTTGTTTCCTAAACATCTTACACACAAGGTCATGTAGGCACCTCATGCTATGCTGTCAGTGTACCAGCATGGCAACACCTGCCTACCACAGGCATCGAATGTGGACCTGTCCATGTGGCATCATGCTGGTGTTACAGGAAAATATCTGGAGTGTATTATAGTTTAATGTCATCAGAGTTGAGTTGATCAAGTTTGAATTGCAACTTTGACCCTTGCGATGAGGCCTATTCTGTTCAGTGGCATCTAAACTTATACCCAGGCTTCTGAAATAGTAGTGTGTGTGTGTGTGTGTGTGTGTGTGTGTGTGTGTGTGTGTGTGTGTAGGGGGGTCAGGTTATTGAGTATTCAATGAGGCAATACAAACTCACTTAAGACACTGACATGGTAAGCATCTAGTAAGCATATATTGGTCCTGATGTATTCGGCTGCAATACTGCTCTCCTGAGTGGTCGGAGCAGTGGCCAGCCCCTGAGCATACCCAGCACTGTGAGGTGGGCACTCACTATATGAACTCATTAGTTCATTCCATTTGGATCAATGCTTACTGTCCCAGCTATGAACTGCAGAAGAGAAAGACAGGACCCACTGATGCCTCCAAGAGGACTAGCAAAGACTGGGGGTGACCAATACCGGGGTCCCTACAGGAGAGAGACAAACAGGATGACAAGGCATAGAAGAAAAAGACCAGGACCCAGGTCTCAGCCATGAGAATGGGAACAGAAGCAAAACCCCACCACTTCCCAGCTTCTAACCACACCTCAGTTCCTCACAAAACCACGGAACACAGCAGCAAAATGCCCCACATAGGGCCAAGAATTTGCTGGGCATCAAGGATGAAAGGGTATCTGAGCTGAAGGTGTGTTCTTAAGAAGGAAACACAAGGAATGCGTGCCAAGCCACCAACACCACCATGTTCTGCTTTTTATAACTGGAAAATAAATATTCAAAGCTTGCTTCTTCCTTCAGTTATTTTTTTTTTTTGAGACTTTCCTTCTGACACATACCTCTAAGCTGAAAGACACTTTCAAAGACTCCCTAGCAGAGGAAGCATCTAACTTTTTTTTAAAAAAAATAAAAGAATAAATAAGGAGTCTAGCTGAGGATTTATTCTGCCTCTTCTGTGAACAGTGTTGAATATGCATGGATGCTTCACTGGCCAACCTCTGAGCTACCTCTGTGGCTTACCACAGGGTGCTCCCCCCAACTTTGAGGGGTGCTTCTGCAAGCTCTCTGCTATGCCATCACCAGGGAAGGAGTTGGCTTCTTTCTCTCTCCCTCTCCCCCTCCTACACTACTGAAAGAGGTGTATGCCCTACATGCTTCTCAAGTTTTCCTATAATCTGCAGGCAAACCCTCATCTAAGACCCCTGTATCCTCAATGCTGAGGAAAGACACAGAATCCACAATTGAGGACGCTCAGAAGAGGCCCTCGCTGTGGGACAGAAAACCACCATCCCGTGCCATTGCATATTTAATCCTGGATAAGCACCATTTGGGGAAGAGACCACGCCTTGTAAACAACTCTAGGATATTCTCAGATATTCTCTCCCTGCACTCCTATGGGTGGTCAGTTCTTCCCAGTGTGTTCAGCTGCAGAGTATTAAAGTGAGAAAGGAATGGTCAGATGAAGGGATTGCCCAGAAAGCAGCACGAAACTAATCCCAGTGAGAAAATAAGCCAACCAAATAGCAATTTCTTGTTCATAAATAAATAGATAGCAATGACTCTTGGCTTGTTTATTTGAAGTAAAAGGAGGCCCAGAAAGATGATAGAAGACTGACCCAGATGAGGTGCACAGATGTGATTCAGAGATGAAACCCCAAGGAACTAGGCATTCGAGAGACCTTGATGTTACTGTGGCCGCACATGGCCATCATTCCACAGGCAAGAACAAGACCTTTCAGATTACCCTTCTCAACCTCTGTGTTTTCAGGTACTCAGAACATTAGAATATTTACTTTTGACTTGGTCTACTATCAGAAGATCTCAAACAAATTTTATGCTCTCTGGCAACAGAACCAAATAGGACTCAGTATTCTCGGTATATGGTCATCATCCTTGGCAGGAAAAAACCCTCTGCCTTATCCCCACTGGCTCGGGAATAAGCACTTACATGCATCTGCGTTAGTTGAAAATTATCACGGTCAAGTCACTTTAGTAAAAGCCCAAACATATTTTGTTAATGCACTGTGGATCTGATCAATGCAAGGCATATTTAGACTATGGAAATAGCACACCAAACCCCAATTTACATGATCAATTAGTATATATTAGTAAGAACTTGTAAATTTATTCTGAAAATGCTAATACTTGCTTCATATTCACTTTTATCAGTGCAGTTTGTTGTAATGTCCTGCTCTCAAAAAGTCTGCAAAAAACTCAAGGGAACAAAGCATATGCTTTTAGATTCTTCTAGCTGATTCTTTCCCAGAACCAGAGACTCTCAAATATAGATTCACACCACTACTCTACCAAAGGCTGTTAGAGGTGAAGTCTTCAGCCACACCTAAGGCCTGCTCAGCCTGCAGTAAAGTTCTTAAAATACACTTTAATGACACCATGTGCTACTCTGTGTGTGTGTGTGTGTGTGTGTGTGTGTGTGTATGTGTATATGCATCTATATGTATGTGCATGTTTGTGTGTATGTGCATATGTATCTATATGTGTGTGTACATGTATGTGTGTATGTATTTATATGTGTGTGCATGTATATTGTGTATGTGTGTATATGTATGGTATATGTAGGTGAGACAACAACTTTAAGTGTTATTCATCTTGCTTTTTAAGCCAGGGTCTTTCACTAACCTTGAACTTTCTAAGAAGGCTAGGCTGGCTCCTCAGAGAGCTCCAGGGATCTATGCCTACCCACGTTCAGGACTAGAAGCATGTGCCATTACACTTGGAGTTTTTAGGTAAGTTTGGGGGATCAAACTCACATCCTTATTCTTGAGCAACAAGGGCTTTACTGACTGGGCTGTCTCCTCATCTTCAGAAAGCATTTTGCTCCCATATTTCATACTTGAGATAGTTAGTGTCAATATTTAACTAGATAGAATCTTGAATCACCCAGAGATGGACCTCTGGTCATCCTGGTGGGGGGAGGGGAGAGAATATTGATTTCATTAAGATAGGAAGGCCCACCCACCATGGAAGGTGCCATTCCTTGGCTAGGACCCTGAACCAAGTGAGTAAAGAGCAGGAGCATCAGGCATTAGCCTATTTCTGTTCCTGATGGTAGATTCCCTGGGCTGCTTCAAGCTCTTTGGTCTTGTATACTGGAGATGACAGACTATACACTTGAACCATGAGCCAGAATAAACTCTTTTTCTCTTTAAGTTGAATTTGTCCAAGTATTTTATCACAGTAAAAGTTTTTTAAAAAGGACCAAATCTTTTGCCTTAATCAGATAGTCAGATGAAAACACAGGAATTAGAAAACCACATCTCTACTTAGAATAGGAAACCAGCAAACCGCAGAGCAGACAACATTCTGCCCTTCTTTGCTCAGGAAAAGTTGAAGAAATCTCTAATTAATTGTATTCGATTTGCTTAGAGCTAAGCATCTTTCTAATTTACTATTTCGGGGGCTGTAAAATAGCAGTGAGTACATTGCAGTACTGGGCTACAGCAATTGTAGAATTACTTTTAACACCAACATGAAGACTATACTAAACACAGCTTTAAAATATGATATACATAAGAGGAGATGAGAATAGGGGATCTGGACCCAAGAGGCCAGAAGGAAAGGATCCCAAATTAGCTGTTCCCACTGTCAGTGTAACATCCTGAAACATTCTATGACACCAATGCAATGCATCCCATAAAACCACCGTGATTAAAAAATGCACAACACGTTGGAAAACAACCTCAGAGACCCAGGCATGGCACAATTGTCATGCATCCTTTACTATGCTCCTGGGAAGAGCCAGGAAAGATGGCAGTTACTTTCTAAGTCAGAATCTCAAACAGAGGAGCCACTGGGGCTGGGAAAAGCCTTACCCTCGGGGATCTGCAGGTAATGGTGATGGTCTTAAGGCTCCAGGAGCAGCAGCTATTCAGACAAGCACTGTGTTCTGCACAGGACCATCTCTCCCCGTAGCATAAACAAAGCGGCCTAGAAGGGCCACGTGATTGGCCCAGCCAGGGTAAGAACTCACAGGACTTTAGTGGGGATTTCAACAGGCTATTTTACCTGCCTGATGCCCCAGAGACAAGGATTGTAGGTCCTGTCATTTGAAATCTGAAGCAAATTCATGAACCACAAGGGCATTGAGTGACCCTGTTTCCAACTGGGTCCACTGGGGGTAGCAGTTTCCTCCTTCAGAAGACAGAGCAGTAGAGTTGACCCTTCCTTTCCAGTCTTTCAACTTCAACTTCCTTTTTAAAATGTAAATACTGCCAGCTGAGAGAGACCAAATTAGATCAGTAAGATGAAGAGGAGTTTGAGGCAGAACTGAGTTGACCCAGCCAACAGAGATCAGGAAGAACTAGGAGCGGTGAGCTAATTCAGCAACAAGTCTCAGAGGTCAGAAATATTCTAGGCCTATACAAGATTGTACAGAGGCTAGAAGCTTCCAGGACTAGGTCTAGGTTAGTCGACTAAGGCAGTAAGCCATCAAGCCTACAATCACTTCAGGTGAATAAGTTACTTTCACAGACTGTTTTTACGAAGCTAAGTCTATGGATAGTTTGTTTCTCATTGATAACAAATCAATGTGCCTTCTTTCCAATTTAGAGTCTTTATTTTTTTTTTTTTGACTGTGTCAGCATAAAGTGTTTAATCAGATTATCCCTAAGCCTTTCCACCCTATAAATGTAACCAAAAGCTTTGATACTTCCCCTTCGGCACTGAGAATTAAGGCCTTGTACACACTCATCAAGATCCCACCCACTGAGCTACCCACCCACCCCCTAGACCACAATCCATTATGGAATGAATCTGAGAATGACTGTAGCTGTAATAACTTATGTTCCTGTGTTCCCTATCTCTGATAAGCTATAAATGTGCACCTAACAGGAAGAGGCAGGAGAATTGCCACGAGTTCAGGGCCACCCTGATCTATGCAGTAAATTGTAAGCTGGCTAGGGTTATAGCATGAGATTCTGTCTTTAAAACAAAACAGCACAAAACAAGGAAATGAATGCGTGCCAACAAGGGGGAGGAGGGAGGGGAGGAGCCCAGGAGTTACATTTAGAATAATGATTCAAATAAATGACAAGGCTGAACT
This sequence comes from Rhabdomys pumilio, assembly GCA_030674055.1. Classification (NCBI taxonomy): domain Eukaryota; kingdom Metazoa; phylum Chordata; class Mammalia; order Rodentia; family Muridae; genus Rhabdomys; species Rhabdomys pumilio. Next base: position 31,559,709 of record JANHMN010000020.1, read on the forward strand.
CCTTTTCTGCCACCTCCGCCCAGTTCCCAAAAGATTTACTGCATTTATAATAAGTATAATGAGATTAAAACAAGAAAAGCATATTAAAATAAGTTGAGAAAAACCAAGAGGAGACTAGGAAATGGGCCAAGGAAAGGATTCTCAATAGACAGAGGACAGATCAGATGATAGTTGCTTTAGCTTGGATGTCATCTCTTCTCCTCCACTGGGAACAGCCTATTTCTCCTCGAAGCCCAATCACTGGGCCCAACTGTGCCATCAGGGAGCAGAATCTCTCTCTCTCTCTCTCTCTCTCTCTCTCTCTCTCTCTCTCTCTCTCTCTTTCTTTCTCTCTCTCACCTCCACCCTCTCCATGTCTCTCCTGGAGTCAGAGGAACTTTGCCTGTAACTCCTTAGAAATACCACAGAGAGAAAAGTTCCTCTGAGGCAGCCCTGCTCATGTGACCTTCTCTGTGAGAAGAGCCAAGGAACCCTTTGATTTCTTGCTGATGTGGAGCAGCTTGGCTGGCTCTTCTTCTCAGTTTGAAAATGGCTCTCGCACAGTAGAATAGGCCTTTGAATGTGTCTTGACGTCCAACAAGAGGAAAGTTATGTCAGGCAAAGGCTCGCCAAGAGGAAACTAACTGCTCAGAGGAATTGTCCCTTCTCTTGGAACTAAGGTGCAGGAGGAAATCTCCCCCGCAGGTTATAGAAATTTACAATATATCATAATTCAACTCCACCACACAGCTCCGTAACATTGCTCCCCCCACAGCTCTGTAATACACCCCACATGGCTCTGTATTACATCCTAACTCAGCTCTGTGATACAGCCCTGCTCAGCCCTCTAACATAGCCCCACTCAACATCATTCCAGCCACACTGCATTTGCAACAATTTTTGTTACAGTTCGTATACTCAGGAAAAGGTAACGATTCTCATGGGGCCTGAGGTATGAGGTTCTCAGCTCATATGACTCAAGTTGGTCATGGGTGGAAACCTTCTGACCTCTGAGAGCCTTTGTGGGTTCTCTTAGCCCAGCTTCCCCTAGCTACAGAGCCCCAATAAGTTTGAGAATCTCATACTTCCACAACATAGTACCTAGCTGTTCTGTAAAAGGTTCCTCCAGCATCCCCTTTTTGATGATGCCTTCATCAAAACAGTCCATCTTACAGGGTAGTTCTGTAAGGGGGTGAGGGGTGGTCAGTGAGACTGACTGGACTCACTAAGCCACTCCCCACCAGAATAAACAATAAAAAACAGAGACCCTTTCAGAAAGAAAAGCCTGAACTGCCCAAAAAGACAAAGACAAAGCGAAACAAAAAAAAAAAAAAAGAAGAAGAAAAACTGCAATGAAGACTCTGAGACCAGGGGAGCTGCCCAAGGAGATTTAAATCAGCTGAGGCACCAGGAAAGGACATGTTCCTACTTCTGTAGCTCCCTGTAGGCTGTGCAGAATGCTCCAGATTCCCAGCCTTCATGACCACCCGTGTTGGAGCTGTTCTTGGTGATGCAGCTGTCCATGAGTTATGTCTGCTCCTGTAAGTAACACCTCACCTCTATTCCTGTAAGGAAGTCATTGGTTCACCAAATTTGACGTCAGTGGTATCTATACTTTGGTCTGTCATGGCTCCCTATCTGGGCTGAGGAGACAAGTGTGTTTACCCACCCCAGGAAAAGTTTTGTCACATAACGTGTGCCCATAATTAGGGTTCAGTGTATGGTAATCGATCATTGCTGTCCATTCTTAGCCTCTGAACTAAGGCTGATCTCTGTGGTCAAATTTTACATTGAAAATCACAGCTCTAAATAGGCCAGCTGCTGTGGAGACCCTGGTGGCACCTGAGGTTGACAACTGTGCTGCCCAGTGCAGAGAAGATAGCAAAGCAGCTCTAGCCTGTGGCAGACATGCACATGCATGCTCCTCCACACGTCCTGCAGCACCCCCTCTCTTCACCGTCTACCTCAGGGTCTGTCACACACTTCTCAGGTGGATCCCCATGGTCCCGACATTTGGAGCAACCTCAATGAGATCAACCAGGACTCACTGGCCCAAGTGCATTCTTGCATGCTGTCCTTCCAGACAAGCTAATCCTTCTACTCTGTAAGCAACCGGAGAGACCTTATAGGTACTTGGATCAAGTGCCTTCATTTTACAAATGACACATCTGAATGCAAAGAGACCAACGTATCAAGGTGACGTCCTATTAGGGATGTCATATGAAAGATAGCTTAATGAGCCACCTCTGCTAGAGACACGTTTTGACAAGCGCCTTTCTTCCTTGACCGAAATGACAAGGAAGTGAAAATTTCAAGTGTCTGAACAGTCCAGGGAGGAACTGAAAATGTCAAGCCTCTGCCTTTGCTTAGGGTACCCCCTACGGCAAATTATTCCTCGCTGTCCATATGTTTCAGTGAGCATGAGATTCAGAAGTATATGCACAGGGAAGTAATTGTCCCAAAATACTTCACAGATTATCTTGTCTCCTGATTATCTCTAAATGAGTCATCTCCAAAGAACTCAGATCTGAAAATGAAGAGAGCTGAAACCATGGGATTCTGAGGATCCTGGACTATCTTTTCCCTTCTGACTATGTCTCCCACATTTCAGAGTGATGCCATATTCATTACAGATACATCAACCTGAAGGCATCACATGGAATATTGTTTCTATGAAACAACTTGTTTCTAAATTCATTTTCTCCATTGACACAAAAAAGTGGGAGCTTCACTATGCTTGCTTTGTTACAGAACCCAGGACTAGTAGCCCAACGGCTGGCACTACCCAAAATGCTCTCCCACCTCCGATCACTAATTGAGAAAATGCCTTACAGCTGGATCTCATGAAGGCATTTCCTCAAGGGAGGCTCTTTTCTCTGAGATAACTCCAACTTTGTCAAGTTGACACACAAAACCAGCCAGGACAACAGGTAACTTGAAAAAAGAATAATTTGATGTGAGGAAGGGTCAGGTGCTTTGGTCCACACCTTAGCACCAAGGAGAATGCCGTGCCCCTCACCTGTCCTGGGCAGTCATATCACCCTTACTTTTCTCCCAGCCTCATTCCAAGGCCAGATAGAGAGATAGATAGATAGATAGATAGATAGATAGATAGATAGATAGATAGATAGATAGATATAGACATAGACATAGACATAGACATAGACATAGACATAGACATAGACATAGACATATAGACAGATAGACAGATAGATAGATATAGATATAGATATAGATATAGATATAGATATAGATATAGTAGATATAGATGATATAGATGATATAGATATAGATAGATATATAGAGATACAGAGATAGAGATAGATGATAGATAGATAGATAGATAGATAGATAGATAGATAGATAGACATAGACAGATAGATAGATATAGATATAGATGCAGAGGTAGAGGTAGAGGTAGAGGTATAGATAATAGATATAGATAATAGATATAGATATAGATAGATATATAGAGATACAGAGATAGAGATAGAGATAGATAGATAGATAGATAGATAGATAGACAGACATAGACATAGACATATACATATAGATAGATAGATATAGAGATAGAAATATATAGATACAGAGATAAAGATAGAGATAGATAGATAGACAGATAGACAGACAGACAGACAGACAGACAGACAGACAGATAGACTTTGCTGGATGTCTCTTGATCATATTTTACTATCCTTTCTACATGGCCATCCATCTTTTCTGAAATTCAGATGGAAATGAGAAAACTCCATAGCACCTTTGGGTCTTAATAGCTATGGGTTCTTGTGTGGCCACAAACTTGAATTCAATAATATTCCTGTGTCCTCCTCCTTGTTAACTTGTCTATAACCATCATGGTGGATGTGAGAAGATGTTGCTCCTCTGTGCTTTACAGTAGATCTAGAACACAATACCCATGGATACCAGCGTCCATGTGGAAATGCACACTACTCAGTGGTCATACTTCCCAAGAAGTAGAAAATACAGCTCTGGGATCATTGCCGCCGTAGCCTCTGTTTACATTTTATCACTTGAGAAGACAGAACACTGTAGGGAACTGTAGGGAGAGGAATAGGGTATATATACCTGTGAAGACTAAAAAAGCTTGCTACTACCATGATCCACTCAGAGCTCTAAAGGGGTAAAATTATGTTCATCCTTGTGAAGGTTCATCTGGCTGCCAGGGGATCTCTGACTTGAGGGTCCTATACAAGGACTGGCCTGTAACCATGTTTAGGAGGTGTTTTCTGATTGCTAGTTGATGTTGACCGGCCCAGACCGCTGTGAGTGATGTCATCCCCAGGGTGGTAGGAACTGGGCGGAATAAAAACACTGGCTTAGCAAGCCAGTAAGCATTGTTCCTCCATGCCTCTGATTCAGTTCGGATCTCTGGTTCTGGCCCTGCCTTCCCTAGATGATTGACTGTGACCTTAAGCCGAATAATGATTCTTTTCCTCTCCAAGTTGCTTCTGGAGACTCTTGTTTGCCACAGCAACGGAACTCGACCTAGGAAACTCCCACAACTGAAAGGAAAGACAAAGGGTGGTGAACACATTCCCTACCATGTCACCTTTGCCAAGTGATGTCATGGTTCTTTTTGTTTACAAACGTGTGCATGTGTGTCTACAGGTGCAAGTGCACAAGCAAGTGTTTCCCCCCCCACCCCCTATCTCGAGGACAGCCTTAGGTGGTCTTGGGAATGTTTCCTTTGAGATAGGATCTCTCATGAGCCTGGAGATCACCCATTGGCTAGACCAGATAACCAGTGAGCCCTGGGTTTCCTCTTGTTTCTGTCTCCCCAGAACCGGGTGTTACTTGCCTGGCATTTCCAATGGGTCCTGGGGATCAAATTTGGGTGCTTGTGTTTGTAAGGCAAACACTTTTCTGACCAAATCACTCACCAGTCCATTGCTATGGTTCTTTTTATAGACCACCACACAAGTCACATCTGTCTGAAAAGAGTACCATGGAAATCTACTGCATGATAAATTTCATTTTTAAGTGATCAGTATTATACCAAAATCCTATGTTAAAGCAACAACTGAGTCAAAAATTCTTATCATACACAATAAGATTACAGGCATGCTTTTGTATATTACCAAAAAAAAAAAAGTGGTACTTTTTAGTTTTTGTTTAGTGAGCAGTATCTTTCTACACTCATCAAGTGATAAGAGCAAAAAGCCCTAAACCCACACCTGGTCCTTTTATTAAGGTTACATTCCAAAGACTTAAAAATGTCAAACTTGGGGGTGGGTAGAGCTGCAAGCTGAAATAATCTAGCTTTCTCTTCTCAGGGGCACTACAACAAACATTTACTGAGCAACTACTACATGTTAGAGACAGTTAAGTGGGTTAAAGTGAGCCTTCTGCATTGGCAGCATTTATTTTAAAGGGACTCTTTAAACCACTTTATAACTGCATATCCAGTGTATAGCGGGTATATTTCAGGCATATCATTATTACAAGAGAGATGAGGAGGACTCCTTTGCACTGAGAGGGGTTCATTTCCTTCTAGTCCCTGTGAAAGCCCACCCGTGATGCCACTGAGAGTTCACTGAAGGAAGCCCAGAAATGTATGAGGCCTCAGATGGCCACAGGAAGCCAGGCTGAAACGGTCTTTTTGATTGTTTGCAATAAACTTGCTTTTTGCATATTGAATAGGTGATTAAAAATGTTCACCCATCAGAAAACAAAGAGACGCTCTATCAGCTATTCTGCCTTGCAGCTCAAAAAAGGTGAGTGTTTTGATTTTACTTAGGCAATGGCAAGCTGACATAATCATTATTATGCATCGGCCTGTTCATCCTCGGAAGGTTCTGGGGCCTAAGGTTCGAGTAGGTCTCTGGTTCCTCTGTCCTCATTTATTTGCTCCTGATATCCTGAAATCATCGTTCACCCTGGCTGTGAGGCCATGTCCCCTACTCTGATCCCCATGTCAGCAGGAAGCTGCAGTATCCTCCTGTTTCTCTACCTCCCCTTGCTTGTACTTCCTGTAAAAAAGTCAGAAATGACTCATGGGTAATTACCACTTTGAGTGGTAAGCAGGATGGCTAGATTGCCAAGCAAGTTTTAGCGACTTCCGGACTTCCATACCTAAACCCACAATGCCATATATAAGCTCCTGCCCATGGGCTATCCGGGCAACTGTATGCCACATACATACCCCGACTGCACAGTGTAGAATCTACTGTGCTCCAAAGAGTTAGCAGGAACTCTGATTTGATTTGCAAATAAGTACTACTGCTCAATTTCACCTCTCTACAGTGATTAGATCAGCATATCACACAAGCACAGAGGCAAGGGGAAAATTGGAATAATTGTTCCAGACCAGCCTAAAGTTGTCTATGGGTCACCGTGGAGTCATACAAGAGTACAGGAGAAGCCACACTGAAGAATCAGCAGCTTACACAGAAGAACTTAATTCTGTAATAACGAGTTAGCTGATAACATATGAAGCCGGTAGGGACTCTCCTAACCATTGTCGCCTTCTTTGGCTGTAAATTAATGAGCCCAGGATGTTCTTTCTGGCTCAGGCAGGTGGGTTTGGGGACACAGCTAGAACTAGTGATTAGTGGTGGATCAGGGCAAGAGAGGAAGCAGCGGGAGACCGGCTGGATCCTGACAAGTCCTCTGTTTCTGAGAAAACCCCCACTGAATGTGTTCAAGTCAATCTATGGTGACTGCACAATCCTTTTCCTTTACCTGGAAGGTTAAATACCAGAGATGCAGTGATTGTCTCTGGTGGTCAACCAGAAATCTAGGCTCTGATTTCAGAGACACATGGTTACACTTCAAACAGAAGACAGAAACGTTTTTGTTTCTATTTGGAAGATAAGTATATTTCCAAAATCCAAGGTTCACAGTTCTGTACTGAAGTTCTGACTGTCACACAATGACTCTCCAGGTCACCCCAAGAGAAGTCTCTGCCTCTTTAATTTTTGGTGGATTTGAAAATCCTGACCACGCCACTCTTCTTTATCCGACACTACCAAGGGGCTGTGGGAACAGTAAGTGCACAATGAATACTCAAATTAAGGGCACTGTTTTAATAAGCACAAAGAGGTGGCTCCTTCTTAGAAATGATAATATATTCTATACACTTCTAACCTGGAGAAGCTTCTGATGGCTGTACACCACAGTTTAATTGAACAATTTAATTCAAACTTTACATTAAGTAAAAATGTAGCAATCATTTGAACCATCTCTCCAGACTTTTTCTGTCTTTAACCCCTACTGGCCAAGTCTAGTATCCTTTCTGAGTAAGGCTGCTATCCCACACTCGTGGTCCCACTTAACAGTTACCATAGTCACTCTGTATCTGGATGCTGATGAGGCAAGCATGGCATCTAAAGAAGGACTCAATGCTCTTTATATTTCTACCCCAGTTCCCTCTCAGCTCCAGTTAGGGAATTCTGATCATTTTGGGTTTTTTTCCTTATTGTTTTTTTAGATCCCCAGACCCATCAGAATCCCCTTGGAGTATTTACCCCAGAGGTTCTGGCTGAAGAGATGAGCACCTGCAAATTTTTCACCCTCCTGAATGTTGCTGCTGCTGCTGCTGGCCCATGGACCACGCTTTAGGATGCTCTCTTCTGAAACAACTTGTCTCAAACTGTGGTCACAAGACTGCTAACCTATAGATGCTCCAGTCCTCCTGCTCTATGCCAAAGGCTTTCGGAATCACATCACTGGGCTGAGGAGAAGCAGTCCTGGAAATCATGGGTCCAGGTGGTCCTGCCCAACTCAGACCCATGGAAAACCAGGGGGCTGCAGGGTTCCCCTTGCAGAAGTGAAATTTACCATTTGTATGGACACCATGCCATGTCTCCACTGTCTTAGGAACCCACTTGTCTTAGGTAACAGGAACAGAGCTAAATGCTGTCCCCAGGGCCCATCCATCTTAGTAAACATTTTCCCTCCTCCTGTTTTCTGCTTTTATTTTTTTCTCTCTCTCAAACTCCCAGACCCGTAATTACACCCTGGACTTGCCAGCTGCCCCACCGAAGGGAAACCTGGTGCCTTGTGGGGCAGGAAGCTACTTGACTACACCCTTCCTTCTCCCTCACCCAATGCAGACAGCCTTACTTACTTCACACCCCAAACCCCCTCTGAGTTACAGGGTGAATTCTGGCTTTCCGATGACTAAACCTAAAACCTCTACAATATTTTAAGAACCAGAGAAGCCATGTCTCCTTACAATAGCAGGCTTATAGCATTTTGTATCTTTTTAGAAAGTTTCATTAGTGAGTTGGAAAGACGGCCATAATTAAACCTTCTCTGGCTTATGAGATAAGCCCGTTAGCAGAGCTGTGTTGTATTCATAGAAATAGGAAGACAGAAAGACATGAAACGGAGAAAATTGGTGAAAGAGTTGGTTTTCAAATAAAAGAGTCTCAGAATAACAACAACAACAAAAAAAAAGACATGGTAAATGTTACCTAAGAATATTTTACATTTAGAAAAAAATGCTTAAAATGTATTTAACTCATGGGGCCAGAAAGATGGCTCAGAGGTTATGAGCACTTGCTGAATAGAGAAGAACTGAATTGGTTCCCAGCACCTGCATGGTTTGGTTTAGAACAATCTATAATTTCAGCTCCTAGGAGATGTGGCACCCTCTACTGGTCTCCTTGGGTATCAGCATACACACCTGGAACTTAGCATTATCAAAACTAACTCAATTAAAATTCCTGCCCATCCTTCTGAAATGAAAAGTATACTTCAAACATTTAAATAATGTAGCATCTTAGGAAGTATAATAAAATTTAAACCATAATCTCAAAAAAAAACCCAAATATTGGTCTAATGCCCAGCTTTTCCACCAGAAAGGAGAGGGCATGCACCCTAATAATGCCAAGAAATCACTACGGTGTGTGGAAAAACTTAGATATAGCCATGGATTTTAGTAGAAAAATGTCTCAGATATGCTGATATTCCAAAACTTCTCCCAAATCTAAAGACTGTGATTCATTCATACTGGGTTCATGGAATCTGAAGACATAATTAAAGCCAGTGGTTCCTTAAGGAAAAATCAGTTAGAATATATTCCAGTTATGAATCCAAGTATCCATATTTCACCAAATGTCAGGAGCGTTCTATCTGAAAACCCCATAAAATAACCCCACACAACACAGACTAAAACCTGTAATTTTCTACATCAGAACAATTTATTCTGCTTAAGTGATTCTTCAGAAGCACATAACACCAAAGGTGTAACGCTATAGTAATTTCCTGGCACATGCCTTTCCAGCTCACTGACGGATACCTGAAGTATTTCTTCCTATCAATTATCCAGTGAATGTAGTACAAAAATGTACAACGTCACGAGGGTAGTTATCCAAAACAGACAAAACACCGGCCTGCTAAACAGACCTGCTGACGCTCCTTAAACAAACCTCGGCAAGGCTGAGTTTTGAAATCATTTTATACTTACAGAGGACAGCAGACGCTGAACAGAGAGTTCAAGTGTCCCCTTCGCTTCCCTCGTGGCTATAGCTTACATAACAGGGAAAAATTACCCATGTCAACAAATGAGTAGAAGGCAGCACGGGCCCCTCACACTCAACAGGCACTTCAGTCAGATGTCCACTAATGTCCTTGAAAGATTCAAAACCAAACTTCCCTGGAGGGCTGGCTGGTTCACAAAGTTGTGCTGAGTTTAATGATATCCCCAGTACCAGAGTGGAAACAAAGAGCTGACCCTGTCCTGTTTGTGCAAGCCAGCGCTCTCCAAACTTCTCACATCATCCTGTGTTGAGAACTAAGCACTTCACTGCCCAACCTTATGACAAGTTGGCTTTTTAAAATGGGTCAAAGAGGAATGGCTGGCCAACTCCTTGGCTCCTCATCATGGAAAAGACTTGCTTAAGCAGTGTTATTTACCCTTCCTTTTGCCTTTATTATATGTCTTTTTAAAGAAGATTAAAAAAAAAAAATAACCTAAGCCTAGAGACAGACAGTTAACTTTGCTATTTTGCCTAATAATTTGATAGGGTAAAAAATGGAAAATATGTTTAAGTGGAACACTTATGGATTATGAAATTCACGTGGGCCCAAATCTTAATTCTTTTTCCTTATAGTGAGTCCATTTCAAAAAGTTAGGAGGGAAAATAGAGCCTAGCTCATTTCTATAAATGACTGGTAATGAGTCTTAACTCCATACCCATTCTAAGAGGCAAGAAAGCAATGGAGGAAGGGCAGCAGAGATGAGTGCGTAAACTCATGGTTTAATCCGTGAGGCGGACACCAAGAGGAAAATGTCAGCTCAGATTGTAGGAGAGAAGGGGGCTGGGTATGAAACCCAAGGCTTTGAGCATTGAGACTTTGCCACTGAGCTACAAGCAAAGTCTGCCTGTCAGGGATTCCTCCCTCTTTCTCCCCCTCCCTGCCATGCCAGTCAGTTCATACACAATTTCAAAGCTTGCTAAAGGCAGTGAGACTAGCAACTCATCAAATAAACAGCGAGTGCCCAGTGTTAGGTCCAAGACTCTAAATTAAGTGTTATATGGGAAGGTGGGGGGAGGGGGTCTCAGCCCTCAAAGAGCTTACAGTAGGATGCTTCACCATATTCCTGAACCCGTGAAAAATAGCCAGATATTGCAGAATTGTGTGAAAGGAAGATGCTCGTGTCACAGCATCAAAATCCATCTTCTTAACACACACAAAATAAACTCTACAAACCTCAGTCTCCCAGGACAGTAAGTGCCTGGCCTCTCTCTGTGCTTTCCAAAAGCCAGCATGGGGAAGGGGGCCATTGGAAGTCCAGCAACAAGTCTGATTTTTTTTTTTTTGCAAACGGGAACCTTGCCAACTTCAAAGTTTTAAATTTTCAACATTTCTAAGCAATCGTTTTCACACGGCCTTTCATTTCCCTTCTCCCCACTAACTTACAAAGATAATTCTAGCTTTCCAAATAAAAAAGAAAAGGTGTTTCCATTTATACCAAAACACAAATAGAAATGACTCTCCTTTTTCCAAAAGAAAAATAAGGATAAATGTTAGCAAAAGTTTATTTTGCTAGTTCAAAGGATCCTTTATCCTATCTTTAAGAAGAGTACCATTGAACCATATAAGTACTTTAGCCCACCTCCTTAGACACAAAACTTGATCACAATAACGCCTGACACAGCTTAAATTTAAACAAACCCCATCTAAGAGACTTTGGCATGTTAATCAAGAGAAAGCATCGCTAAGGCCTTCGAACTTAGCTTTTAATACCGAGTTACAAGGCTTCCAAACTGACACACGTTACTTTATTATTCACTAATAAGAATACAGCCAAAATCTGTATCCACTTTATATCAGACAGCTGTGCATACAGGCATCAATGCCTCTTCAGCAGCACTGTTAGGGAGATACTAAGCCAGAGGAGGGAAACGAGTCGCGTTTTTCTATTGAAGTTGGTGGTCTGGGTTTCTTTCAATGCATTACACAGCTGAGAATCCGCTTTCCCCCCTCTCAATCGCCAACTAAGCTCAAGGGTCTTGCTGCTCAGCACCAAGTCTGATAGAACCTTCTGTGCCTATGAATACAAAGGACCAGCATCCCAGGATGCCTCGAAAGTCAAACCTGATGCTTTCACTGGCCAGAGATCGATGCAGCTGTAATGTTTGTAAATGGTACTCTTACTTTAATGAAAGTTCCCTTCACCATTTAAAAAAAAAAACTGAATTTATTCAGCCTTCCCGAAAACACATAAAACCCCATTTTGCAATCGTGCTGCCTTTTTTTATTGAAAGAGAAAGGTGAAACTCCACCGCCACCATTGTGTGTGGACATTCATGAAATAAACACGAGGAGGAAGTGTGCGCGTGTTGTCAGCGTTTGCCAAGCATCCACGTGCGTCCTCCTGGGACAGAAGATCCTAGAAGCCCTGGCACTCTGTGCCACCTTCGGTCCTGCATCTGACCCCTGACTCGTGTCCACATCCCTCTGTCTCCACCAAGAGCTCCTCAAGGCTCGCGAAGCTTAGCTGAGCACAGCCTCGGGTTGGCTTGGTGCACACAACCAGTCCGCCCCCTCCTTTCGATTGGGACCCCGGGCAGCCCCGCTGGGTTAGCAAGTTGCCATGGCCCCGGCTGCACACCATTAGGGAGGCCGAGGGTGGGGTCCGGGACGCCCAGCCACAGTGGCCAGGGCTTGGGGAGCAGCAGATTCCTCTAAGGTCTCGGAGATCTTCCGCGGCTCAGAGAGGGACCGCTGGCACTGTGAAGCCGCGCAACAGCAGGGACCTGCTAAGGTCGCCCACCGCACAGGGCAGGAGGCGGCAGGGAGGTCAAGTTTGGAGAGGTAGCGGGCTACACCCCTAGGTTTGAAAATTGCCGCAGGCTCAGCTGAGCACTGGTAGCCTACACCGGCCGCCACCGGGGTCGAGAGGCCCGCGCAGCGCCTACTCCCGGCGGCTACAGCTGGGAACTTCAGGCAAAGTTTTCTGCCTTTCCTGCCCAGGCCGCCCAGGAACACGGAACCCCATGCACAAGTCCAGGCCCTTTAGGGACAGGGAGCGAGATGGAGGTCTCTGTTCCTGTACCCATGTTTGTCCTGCAGGCTCCTGCGTACGCTGTGCGGGCCCCGGGGCTCAGCGACTCTTTCCCTCCGGCCATCCGCCAGCCCGGCTCACTCGCTACGCGACGCCGGGTCCTGCCTGCCCCTGCCTGGCCCCGAAGCTCGCCTCGGACTCTCCCACCAGGGTGTCGCCTACGTCCCAGGCGCCCCGGGAACGATAGTGGCGTCCCGCTTACCTGAAAATGTCTCCCCGGTCGCAGTTAGCAAAAGTCCAGCTAAAGTCACCAGGCAAGTCCCAAGTGTCCTCATGGTGCTGAGTGCGAGCCGGGCCGCCTTGGGGCGGCGGCGGCCGGTAGCCTCGGAAAGCCAAGGGGGACGCGAGCCTAAGCTGCAGGCTCCCAGGATAGACGCGACAGCAGCGAAACACCAGACCCCAAAGTGGCAACAGTTGTACAAGTCCGAAGTCCCGCGGCTCCCGGGCGTGGGGACGGCGTCCTGGATCTTCTTGCCCTCCCACTGGCCCCGGCTTAAAGTCTGGCGCCGCCGGGAAAGGGAGCGGAGGGCGCGCCCGCGGAACCCAAATCCTCGCTGGGATCCCGTGCTGCGCCCGCCTAAGCGCTGCCCCTGACTGGGACCGAGCAGCCCGCGGCGCCGTGGCCGTGGCTGTGATCGCGCGCTGGCAGCCCGCCGCCTCTCCTGCAGCCCCAGCCACCTCAGGCAGCGGCGCGCCGATGGCCGAGCCCGCGCTGGCTGCGCGCGGGGCTCCTGCTCCGCGACTGACTGGCGATGCCCCGCAGGCCGGCTGGAAGGAGCCCACGTCACGGCCGGGCCGGAGCCGCCGCGGCCCGCTAGAGGGCGCGAGCGCCCGTGTCCCCGGCCCGGGGCCAGCTCGGCCTGCGCGGCGCCTGCGGGCTCCGTGGGGCGGCCACCGCCAAGATGCGGGCGGGACCCGGCGAGCTGGAGCAACCGCCGGGGCGCCAACCTCGACCCTAACTCGCCCCAGCAGCGCCTCAGGTTTCCCACGTTGGCCTCGGGGACAGGGACCGCGCCCCAGCCAGAAGTTTGTCCCGGGTCACGGGCGGCGAGGAGTTGGAGCGCGCCCAGGCACGGGGCGACAGTGTCCCCCACAGTGGCGGTGGCGGTGGTGGCGGTGGCAACTGGCTTGCGAGCTCGGGCCGGGAAGAAGCTGGAGCCGCCAGCGCCCAGGGCCGCTCGATCTGCAGCGTGTAAGGGACACGCAAGCCTCTGTGCCTGGGAAGCGGGACGCGCTTCTGCCGCTCCACTGCGTGGTATCGCCACCAGTGGGGCCAGGAGCTCGGAAGGCAGCTGTTGCATGGAACCAGGGATTGGGCAAAACCAGCGATTTCTGCAGCTGGTGCAAATGGAGAGTGAATCGAACAGTGTCTTGAAACATTTTAATTTGCCATTTGGAGTCAGAAATGACTATTTTATTAAGTGAAAAAAAAACACTATCAACGATTAAATTAAAAGTAAAATTCAGGTTTGTATTTGGTTTTTGTTGTTTTGTTTTTTTAAAGCTGTCGTTCATTTTGCTCAGAGTACCACCATTAGGGCACGTGTAGGTTATTTACCAAGCTAACTGCGGGCCATGCTGGTTAAAATAAGATCCCAATTTCTGTTCTGATAAGTGCAAGTAGTTAGTGCTTAACAGCGAGGGGGGTGGGGGGAAGGGGACCTAGAGCTCTCACATTGCTTCCCCTGCAGGACCTTTGCACAGTCCTTGGCTGCTTTGTGGTGCTTTAAAGACCAAAGAAATAAATGACCCTCTCACTCCTGTGGTTGAAGGCTCTCCGGTGGCCCCAGAACTAGCCATAGATGCCTTTTGTGATCATCTCCCAGGACATATGTGGCCCAGTACCCAGTGTCTGCCAGACCAAACACATAACCAGCATGCTCTTCAGGCATTCCCAGGAGGTCCTCCTGAGGCCTTCAGAAGTCTCCTTGTTAACCACTTACTTACCATCATCCTATGCTGCCATGAGCTTTTATCGGAAAATGAGCCTGCTGGGCTTATCCAGAACTTGGAAGGGAATTTTTGAAGTCTCATACTTAATTCAAAAGGATCAACAAGTGACAGAGGTCTAATCTGCCACCTGACCTTCTTGATGAAATTACACCTTATAATTCAGATTTGCTTTTTAAAAGTGAATGGTGCCGGGCGGTGGTGGCGCACTCCTTTAATCCCAGCACTTGGGAGGCAGAGGCAGGTGGATTTCTGAGTTCGAGGCCAGCCTGGTCTACAGAGTGAGTTCCAGGACAGCCAGGGCTACACAGAGAAACCCTGTCTCGAAAAACCAAAAAAAAATAAAAATAAAAAAAAAATAAAAGTGAATGGTGACAGACACCGCCCTAGGCCCCCAACACTGTGATGCTTGTGGGAGCATTCATAAAAAAGGTAAAAACCAACTGCCATCTCATTGTTTTCCCAGTAACATCTTTAAGTTGGATGAAGAGACTGATATCAGGTAAAGCTTTATTCAACACATGTGTCAATTCTTTAATTATGTGTCATTTTTCTTTTAATTATAATTAATTTTTTTTTACATTCCAATTGCCCCCCACTCCACACCCCCAACAATACTGCAAGCCACCGAGAAGGCACTTGCTAACTGCTGAAGGCTGTTCTAGGCTGGCAGCTCCTTCAGAAACAGACCCTGGGCTAGGATGACTTTGACTTGGGGAGTCAGTACCCTAGGTGACTTTGACTTGGGGAGGTGACTCCCAACAAGGAGAGAAAAAGAGATCAGGGAGCAGTCTGAGGACAGTGTCTGCTGCAATTGAAAACGGGATGCCAAAGTGGCCATCTGGGCTCAGTCCCCTGGATTTAGGTATCTAACTGCTGTCACCACAGTCTACCCTAGTTCTCCACAGAAAGCATGTCTTCCCTCAGGACTTAAAGCCTCCTGGGGGCTCTGTGAGTCTCAGTTGTCCCTCTGTTCTTACAGGTGACAGTTCTGAGCTAACTTCACTAGTTCCCTGTCATCTGTCCATGCTTCAAAGAGTGATGGGGGTTTGGCTGCTGCACCCTGGGATTCCTAGGGAGCACTGTTTATTTACTGCCCCTTGCAGGTGACTGCTCAAAGCCACCTTTGGTCTAAATAAAGAGAAAACAAAGTACTGGGCCTTCCCAAGAGGCTGTCCCTGCAGGAGTCTCCCCAGGGAACTTGTCTTTGACTTGTATTTTCAGCTGTAGAGAATTCTCTGTTCAGTCTAACCACTCTCTGTCACTCCAGTCTCTCTGGGGACAAAGGTGACATTTGCAAAGTGGTTGGCCAGAGTGAGGAGTGCTGTCAGGCCAGTTTCTAAGATGAGTGGGATCTGGGAGAATAAAAAAAACAAAAGTCCAGTCAGTGTCTGGGTTCCCAGAGATTGATCAGGCTGGTAAAGATGCCTTCCTAACACAGCCTGAGAAAACCAGGCAGCGATGGGGAGCTGCTTTTCCTTTCTTTTCCTCCCCCTCTCTATTTATCTATACACACACACACACACACACACACACACTGACAAGGTGACAAGGACATGCTTGTAAAGCTTTGTGACACTCAGGCCCTCCAAGGCCCAGGCAGGAAAGGAGACCATCTCTCTTGGTAGACTAGTGGGCAGAGCCTGGCTGAGCGATGCAGGATCATTACAATGGACCATAATGATTCTGTTTCTGATTTTGTTTCACATCTATAAAAGTCAAAATGTGAATGGAGACTGATCTGACCACAGCCCACCCCCATACACCCTGAGTGTTAGGTACACTGACTTTGGAGGTTAACCACAGGGAGAAAGTTTCTAAGACGCCAATTACCCCAGAGGAATGGCTATGTATCTCCAGCTACTTACTTGTGATCCAAAGGAAAAGAGGTTTGCATTGTTTTTATGGGTCTTCTTGTCGCCTTCCTGAAATAATAAACTTCACATTTTTAAATATTTGTTTGGATCATGAAACTGTTCATATACATACATACAAACTTGTCTATATGAGATATATAAAATATAGAGATAAAAACTCTTGGCATGTCTGAGGCTTTCATTTTTATTCTCCCAAAACCCACTCATCTTAGAAACTGGTCTGACAGCACTCGTCACTCTGGCCAACCACTCTGTAAATGTCACCTTTGTCCCCAGAGAGGCAGGGGTGCAGGGGTGAAAAAGAGTGGTTAGACTGAAAAGAGAATATATATATATATATATATATATATATATATATATATATGTAAATGTGTGCGGTATAGGTTATATAATGATATGTCTCTTGATCAAAGTATGTAAAGGAAGGTGGGAGGAGGTAGCACTGAATTTGAAACTCACTGTATCAAATTAAAAAAAAAACTGACTGGCTTGCATGTGGCATTCTACAGGAAAGCCCTGTGTGAACTCTGAGACAGTGAGCAAACATGATTCATTACTATGAAGGTCTCTGGGAGGTGGGGTTAAGCGACAGTCAGTATATTATAAATCCTAGCTCCTGGATTTTATCTCTACATCTCTTCTTCACCTTGGGGACTGTGTGAGCCCTGGAGTAGCAGAGAGAGATTGGCCGTGTGACATGCAAGTCCTTGGACTTATACACACTTAGCATATGCAATGCCTTCCACTTTACTCAGCTGTGGGCTGTTTGTTTATTAGATGCATTGCTGGGGATCAAATCCAGGGCCTCACCTATGCTTGGTAAATGCTGTACCTCCAGGCTTCACACCTAACACCTAACTTCAGATGTGAGGAGAGCAAGCAGATTGCCTCACCCAACATGCACTGCATTCCACAGATGCAGGCTCCTTAGGAATGTGGTGTTGCTCCATTTTCTGCAGCCACAACACCACAAATCAGGCAGTTGAAAAGGAGGCTATAGTAGTGGTAGCTCTGTGGTGACCCGAGTGCTCGTAAGAGGCAGAGAAGGAGAGGCATGCACATTTGGACCCTCCCATCATTAACTTCCTATAAGTGATGTGGGTCTGTGGACACTTTACCTAGCAACATCCTGGAGTCATCGTCACCACTGAAAACCTGGTCAGCAGCATTCAACCACAGGGATCAACCCATGGCCCTTCTCTAACCAAGTTACTTAGAAACATCCCCTTCTACAAACATGACAATAAGTTTCTACCTTCTTTTACTCTCCTAAAAGAGATTAAACTTTTCAAAGTGAGCATTCCCAGGCCGAGGGAACAACCCATATTCAATCCATAGAGAACGTGTCTGCATGGAACCAAAGAGAACACGATGAAGTAAGGAAGATATCGTTGACTTTTCATGGGGCAAGAAGAAACCAGGTCATCCCAGCTTTCTCCCTGGAAGACATGCTCACACCTGAACATGAGAACACCTTTTCCATGGGTGGTCACATCCTGTCAAGGTCAGAGCCTCTCATTGGCAAAAGGCAAGGCCCATGTGGGTGGAGTTCAAAGCCGCTGTTTACAAATGTTCAAATAGCCAGATAGAATTGCCAGACACACCGAGGGTTTTTGTCTCTATGTTTTGCTCATAAGGTACCCCAGAGTATAAATAAACATCCCACCATGTTCTGCTCTCCTTGCACTGGAATGGTGGGTTACATACTCATTGTTGACCTCCACACTGTTAGACTTTGATAATGCTGGGTACGGCACTCTCTGCTTAAGCACCCACCGCTTTCTGGAAAAATGAATATAAATATACTGATTTCAGAGCTGATAATTAAGTGAGATACAAAAAAAGCCCATGCTAATTCCAGGTACCTCATTGCTAGTGATCTGTATGGAGTTTGATGTAAAGTCATTAAACCAAGATCCTCCCTGGTTTCTCTTCCCCTCTTAAGATGTGGCTGTTCTTTTGCTCAAACCTCTCAAACGATAGGGTCAGACAGGAGGCCAAGCCAGTGGCAGTTTCATGCCCACAGACCTCCAGAACTATGAGATCAATAACCCCTTTTCATTAT
This sequence comes from Rhabdomys pumilio, assembly GCA_030674055.1. Taxonomy (NCBI): domain Eukaryota; kingdom Metazoa; phylum Chordata; class Mammalia; order Rodentia; family Muridae; genus Rhabdomys; species Rhabdomys pumilio. Next base: position 31,578,118 of record JANHMN010000020.1, read on the forward strand.
AAAGTATCCCGTCTCAGGTACATTGTCATAGCAACACAAACCAACCTAAGGTAAGATCTTCTGTTTAATTTTCCCAGATGGGACTGAAGCCTACCATTTTGCAAATAGAATTTTTTTTTTTTAATCTAACACGTTTGCTTTTTTTTTTTTTTCTGGTGTCAACTTTCATCCTATTACAATTTTAGGTAAAATGGTTGGGTAGATTGATAAGATTCTAAAAATGCCCTGCGTGGTTATAAGATCGGCAACAGACTCCACAAAGTAATCTCCATATTCTAGAAAATGTGGTTTTACATCTATGTTTGAATCTGTGTGCCTGAGGATGATAGTGACCATCTAATGGACAAGTCACCAATTCCATCTGATATCCCATTTCCTTCTAAGAATATCTGTATAGATGAAGGTGACCAAGGGCCCCTGATGACTGCTTAAGTGCAGACAGGACACCATGCTGCCTTTTATGAGTAGTTCCCTGTGGAGTCAGGCCTTCTGCCACTGCACCCTGAACTATGGAAAACAACTACTTATGTCCTCCTGTGCCTTTAGAGCAGGTAGGACAAGAATCAAGGTCTCGCTGTCATGACTGAACAGTAGCAGCAGCCACAGCACAGAAGCGGCAGCCACCTACCCACACTCAGCCAGCCATGGGTTTCAAGAATGGTTCATCATGTCTGGAAAAAAATAAAACAGGTTGCTGTGTGGAAGCTTGATCTCCATTCCCAGACCCCACTTCCTTTGTTCCCAGTTCCAGAAGTCCCAGAAGAAAATGCTTTCTGCAAACTTTTTTGGAGCTGGGAAGTTTTGAGAGATCTGCTGTCTCGGCTTGCAGAGTGTGAAATGACATTTCCCTGTTTGAATCCCAGTCAGTTCAAAGGCTCATGCGGCAGCTCACCCTGCAGCAGCCACTCTCTGCGTGGGGGTTCATTAGAGAAAGTATCTGCCTTTGTGTCCCTCTCTTTGCCCAGAGGCTTTGAACTAGCGTGTTTTAGATTGGCGCCTATGCTTTTGCATGACACAATTGTTTTTCTCAGGACACAGTTTGGAGGTGAGTCAGATTATCCAGGACTTTGGGCTGGAAACTGTGGTCCTCTACAGAGTTCCCCTGAAATCTCATTTCCTTTTTTTGTTTCGCTTTCTTTAAAACAAACCCTTTGAAGTCGATAGGTATGTTTCTCAGAGCTCAGCTTGACTAACACTATTAAGGAACGCCGTGCTAACAATGTCATTCCTACTTCAGATTAAATTATTGCAATAATGTGTCCTGGGTCCTGTGATCTGTAATAAGGCTGGCTTTTTGGTCGATAGGAAAAGTGGTTCTGGGGGAACATCAAAGGAAAGATCATCTGTACTTTCTCTTCATCTTGGATATTTTAAAGTGTTCCAATGTTGCAGTTGAAAGACAGGCAGTTCCATTAAGAGGAGACACCCAAACCTATCCCAGTATAAATGTGTTCCTATGCATATGCATGTGTTCTGGTTTGTATGTGACAGCTGTGCACGGTAGCTGGTGACAGACTCTGGTTTCCTCCCCAGGAATGCTGCCCACTTCTTCTTCATCAGGATCTCTCTTTGGCCAGGAGCTCATATATTAGGCTATTCTGGATAGCTATCAATCTGCTGAGCTCTTCCTCCTGTCTCTGCCTCCCCAGTTTGGGGATTACATGCCCATACAATCATGCCTGCCTTTCTATGTGAGTGTTAGGGTCAAATTCAGGTCTTCACATTTGCAAGGCAAAGCTTTATCAACTGATCCATCCCTCCAGCCCCATACATTTTTAAGATACCGTTCACTAAATTTTTCCTATGGGTACAGCACAGAATTAAAACCGAAGGTTACGGTGCCCTTTTAAAGATGAGGTAGCTGGGGCTTTAAAAGCTTAAGGAACGGTGTTATCAAGATAAGGTGATACAGCGAGGTCTCAGATGTCTCTCATCCAACAGTAGCTGGCAGAGTGAGGGCTTGAAGGTGAATACTCTTAGTCCCAGGGCCTTTTGCTTAACCACATGACCTTTTTCCATACCATACATTCTTCACCAGATTCTCCAAGTTGCCACTCTCTGGCTCAGCACTGTGCCAACTTTGTTTGCACGATGACCTCAATGGTTACACCTGTAACAGTGACTTGGCACGGTACAGACCCAACAGGGCTGGCCACTGTCTACATACGGAGAATGTAGACAGCTAATTTTGTTGAAAGAATAAAGAGGTGATTGTAGAAGATACACCGGCATGGGGTGTGGGTACTGTCATTCTGATGGCATGGGGGGAGGGTTGGGTCTTACTCCAATATGTCCATGTGACATTATTCCCTCCCAAAGATAATGACTTAATTCCAGAAAGGTAGCACTTGGAAGGCTGAGGCCACCTGGATCTGCAGTTCACACAGTGAACATACAGTGTCTCAGAAACGTAATAGGTAGAGAAGACATCTTCAAAGCAAGAGGCTACTCCTTTTCTTTGTCCCCTTCCAGAACAATTTCATGATAATTAATAGTTGATGAAATAAAGGGACAATGATTAAAAATAAGAGAATCAGAGAAAAAAATTCCCAATCCCAAGACTGCCCATATTTTTCAGAGTGAGCCTCTTAGCTCAGGCAGATGGGAAACTCTGACAGCTTCCAATCTGTCTGTGATGCTGTTAGAGGTTCCTTGGATGAACGTAAAGCCACCTGAGACCCAGGAGGGCAGCCAAGACAAAATCAGAATTTAACTTTAAAAACACTTCATGCTTCCGTCATGACCTGTATCAGCTATATCCTTCCTCATAGGCAATCTAATCTGATGGCTTGGAATCTTGATTCAATTTACAGGATTCAGTCTTTCTCCTTACTTGTAGGTCGACACGGATTTTTTTTTTTCCAATTTCTTTTTGAGACTGTCCCCTGTTGTGTAACTCAGACTAGTTTGAAATTTTGACCTAGGATGACTCTGAACTCAAAATTCTCGGCCTTCCAAGTACTAGAGAGTATAGGTATGTACGGGCATGTTCCTCAGCTCTTTACCTGGATTAAAAGAAAACAAATTGACCGAGTGCTTGAAACTAGGTTTTTCTATCTGCCAGTATTAATTACTTCTCTGTTGGTGTGATAAAACACCATGACCAGAAGTAATTAGGGAACGTTTTTTTTTTTGGGGGGGGGGTGTGGGCAGTTCCAGTTCCAGAGGGAGGGCCCATTATGCTAGGGAAGGCACCACAACAGGCAGAGGATGAGTGGCGGGAGTAGGTGGAAGACTGGTTGCATACAGCAAAAGGAAAGTGATAGGAAGTGGTTGGCAAAGCTAGCAAAATGCAACGCCTACCCACAGTGATGCACTTCCTCCAGCAAGGCTCCACCTCCTAAAGATTGCATAACTGCCTCAAATCGCACCAACAACTAGGGGCTGAGTTTTCAAACACATAACCCTGTGAAGGACATTGCTCATTCAAACCACCACACACTCTAACCTTGTCAGTTTTTGGTCAAGTGACCCAAATGTCTAATCAGCAACTGGAACTGAGTCTAGCGCTGGTAGTCTACCTGGTCTCTGAATGTCCCAATGGCTCTAAGGTGGCCTCCTGACCTCGGGATAAAGGAGCTCTGTATTAGTTACTTCTCTTATTTCTGTGGCCAACCACCTGGTAAGTAGAGACCTCAGGAAGAAACTGTTTATCTGGGGTCAGATTTCTGGGTGCTTAGCCCATGATGGCATGGAAGCTATCTGACTTCTTCTTGCTAGATGGGGAGCAGAGACGGGGAAATGCCAGTATTCTGCAGGTTTTCTACTTTTCCCTTTTAATCCACTGCCCATGGGATCCAATGCCCATGAGATGTCGCTGCCCACACACAGGGTGGGCCTCTCCTATTCTCCACCTTTGCTGCTCAGTTAACCATCTCTGGAAACACCCACACAGACTCACCCAAACTGTGTTTTGCTAATCCCTTATCCAGCTATCAATCCAACTGGTTGATTATTAAAAATCACCCATCATAAAGCTACAGGAACCACTTAGGTTTAATGGTTTATGAACGTTGCAGAGTAGCTGAACAACAACTTGAGAATCAAAGGCATTCCAAATCAAAAGGCCAATCCTATGACCTCAGGCGTCTAGGTTCAAGCATGAGGTAGAAATACACAAGTTCAAAATGAAAGCCTGCTCGTGCGGGAGATGGAGTATGTTCAAGGTCAGCACGGTTAACTTGATGAGAACGTCTCGAAGTGTTTAAGATTTTAAAAGAAATGTAAAAAGTGGGTAGGCTTGGTGTTTCATTGTCTAGCATATGTAAGACCCCAGGTTTAGTCCTTTAAAAAGAAATAGTCTGGATAACCATGATATAAATTAAACTCTGTGCATGTAGGTTAAATATCTGTTATCTAAAATGCTTGGAACCAAACTTATTTAGATCTCTGTTTCTCCCATTTGGGAATGTTTGCATATACTTTAGCAGCTGTGCATTGGTGTTCTGAAAACCAAGCCAGTGCTTCTCAACCAGCATGCGAGCATGCCAGCACACAGGAAATCTCACATCTTGGAGCATTTCTGACTTAAGGATTTTGGATGAGGGACATACCCCTTGGACTGTAAAGTTCCAGACAGACATTTTTGAGTCTTCTAAGCAGTACTGCACTCATCCTGGCAGGAGGAGAGGTATTACAGAGAGAGACTTGCATTCTCCATTGATCAGCAGACTACCTGAAAAGGCACAGCTTAAAGGATAAGAACTTGCCTGCAAGTCTCATGCTGAGGGTTGGGAAAAGTTTAAACTCTGCTTGACAGCCCAGGAGGAACCTGCCATTTACCAGACCATCTTGCAGGAGACAATGACAGGTGAGAGAGTACGTGACCCCACACCTTGATCAAGGATGCTTAGTTATGTATATCTCTTGTCCTCTACTCAACATCAGCATCAGGTCAGTATCTCAAAGATGGCCTGGGGACCCCTTTCTTTTTCCTCTTTCCATTTACACCACACTGCAAAGGTTTTCTTCTGCTGGTATTCACTAACACTTGTCTTTTTAATTGGCATATCGAGGAGTAGCTGAATTTAGCTTGTTAGCTTAGCTTCCAGGATCCAGGCTTTGACCCTAAAATCTCTAGGAACAAGCTGGCAATCTGGTGAGGAGTTTGGAGTTTCCATTTTATCCGCTTTTTATTGGAAAACATGCTGAGAACAGAAAAGACAAATAATTTATCAAGGTTTCAGATTAGAGACACAGACAGAACCCACTCCATTATCACCCCCCCCACTTCCTCAGAGTTCCAAATAATCACAATAGACTTAAGGTAGAAAAACTAAATAATCCACAAAGACCAGCTGAGATGGCTGAAAAAAGAGGGAAACACAGGGCAGAGCAGAATGGGAAAGAACCAAGTGGAACCCAGGGTAATGAGTCCTTGGCTAGCATGTGTCAGACCCAGGAAGTATTTGGATCTGTGTCTCGGAAGTTGCTGGAACCCAGGAATGGGGGGGGGGGGGCAAGATAAGCTTTGGGTAACAGAGTTGGTGAAGAATGTTTATGATGAAGCTAATGGCCTACTCCCAAAGGCATCCTCTTCCACGTCACTGAGGTGAACGGGAGCCTCATTGGTGCTGTGGCTGTAGATGAGTACCTTACACCTGGTGATCTTATGAAAGATGCTGTCTGTGTTCACTATCTTGAAAATAGGTGGAAGTGACAATTGAAATGGATGCAGAAGCACTCAGCCCTTTCCCCAGTGCAGCTCCCAGAACAGCAGGCTTCTAGCATCTGGATAAGCTAGGACTCTTCTTGGTTAATCTCAGAAGCCCTGGAGTAAAGATCTTGACTCCCATTCTGGGGTATACTTCACAACACTCTCCCCTCCCCTGCAGTTGCTACAGATGACAAGCCTTGCCCACACGCAGAATATATGCATCCCATAATGCCCCACATTTCTTCCCTTTCACCTGTTTAACACTATACTGAGGCATAACTATTAAGGATTAAGTAGTTCTCAATTTAATATTTGTGGAAAAATCAGTGTCCTTTAGAATTTGAGGAAAACTATTGAGGGCAAAAGCCATGAACCTTGCCGTGAGCAACTGTACAGAAACTTGAAAAGTTAAAATAAGTTATATTCCAAGAGTAGTGTGATAGAGTATCTTTAAAATATAAACAGGGAGCCACCAAAAAAAAAAAAAAGATATTCAGAGACAAATTCATTCTGAAAATTTTAAATTTACAATAGCAAAAAAATTGTCACTTCAGTTGATAAGGTAGAAAATGAAATTGATAAATTCTACTTGACACAGAAGAAAAACAACAAAAGCAAGAGATGAAAAATGGGGTGAAAAGATGAGAAAATTAGAATATTCCAACTCCAAGTAGGAAAGAATGGAGAAAACAATAAAGAAGTAATTAAGGAAACGAACCAAAAACAATCAAACAAACCCACAAACCAAAGCCCCACCCGAGCCACCAGATCCAAATGGCGCCACAAATGCCCACACAGTATATGAGAATGTCCCCCAGATCCTAGCACGTCATTGTGACATTTCAGAAGCACAGAATCCCAGCGAGAAAAATGAACTACAGTCCCATAAAATCGATTGTGACACAGAATGACTTCACATTTCTCTCTACCATGAGGAGTCCGGAAAATAGTGGATCACAGCCTTCAAAATCCTGAAAGAAAATGCTGTCCTCTAGGGAAGTATGTTCTTAGCCTTACTGCAAATGTGACAGAAGATAAAGTCACATTCAAATATGCAAAGCTTCAGAAAAAATGAACTCCATCCAAGGAAAACACCATAGATATTCTGTACCCCCATAAAGGAATAAAGAATCAAGAATTTGGGATGTAAGGGATTCAATATAAATAAAGAGAATTAACAGGATCACAGTAGAGGAAAATCTCAGGGTAACAGCTGGACAGAAGCCTGGGACTTTGATGAGGAAAGTTGCTTACAATGAGACTGCAGGGACAGGACCAGCTTAAAAACACCGAGAAGAGTTAAATATTTGCCGATCAGTTTGAAACAGACTGATGATAAAGTTAAAGGATCAGAAATCGAAAGCCATGGAAAGATAATCCTACTAGTTACTCCAAACCCTGTGAACAAAGGCAGGGTGATCACACGGTGGGTGCATGTGTCCATTTGACTGTCACAGTGACATCGACTGACATGTCTGCCTGCCCAGAGTGTGGCAGAACTAAATTGAGAGGACAGGAGGACAGTAATGTGTTGTCTCTGCCAAGTGGTGTGATGAAGGCTTGGTGTGGTGGAGGCGTGGTGTGGTTGGGGGCGTGGTGTGGTGGAGGCGTGGTGTGGTTGGGGGCTTGGTGTGGGGCGTGGTGTGGTTGGGGGCTTGGTGTGGTGAGGGCGTGGTGTAGTTGGGGGCATGGTGTGGTGGGGGCGTGGTGTGGTTGAGTACCATTGAATGGGAGCCTAACGTTAGAAGGAATGATGCATGATGCACGAATGACACATTCAGTGAGGTGCAAGGAACCACCTCTAGGCATTGGAAGTGTGTGCATGTTTGGGTTGCAAATGGTACATGCATTGTAAGAGCCTCCGTGCCTCTGTAACTTCAATCTAATTACATTACTTTGTAATTATATTTATTGTATTCCCTATAATATGCATAGAGAATTTACTTATTCCCTATAACTGCCTATAACTATTTTTGCCAAACTGTATTCCCCCCCCCCACGGGACAAATGATCATTTCTTACTTCTAATTTTTGTTCCTGGTCATTAGTTGGTACAACTTGCCTCTTTTCTGGTATTGCAGATACTAACTATACAAGTTGACATGGCTCAGAACATTCGCCAAAATAGAACTCAGATCCACAATCCACAGCCCCAGTCAAAGAACTCAAGGCACCATGAAGAATAACCTGTCGATGAAGCCCGCCTGTAGTGAGTCAGGTTTGAAGACAATCTGACTATTCTCCCCTGCAACCTATCCAGGAGGTCCCACAAAACTCCTCTATATCTGGCCCTCAAGGCCCAGAATTTGAAATAAATAGCAGCATCGTCTCTCACTTAGGACCAATCAGAGAAAACCAATGTAATTCTTTAGCCAATCACATTGGATGTCCTGCCTACCTATGCCAACAGCCACCAATCAGAACAGAACCTGCAGTACCTTCCAAGCCACAGCCAAGATTTTCCGCTCCTCTCCTGACTGAGAGTTGATTTTTCTGCCTGAAGAGGCTCCGACCAAAACTCCTTTACTCTGGTTGGTCTCCTAATTCCACAAAGACCCAGTTTTTAGCAGCTAACCCAACAAATCCAAGTTTAAGACAGCTGAACAGTTTCTTGAGGGTTGGAAAGGCAGAGTGGCTGGGTGGTCGTCTATCATGCCGAGACCATTGATGGCCAACAGCTGCACAAAGAACCACTCCTTATATTTATCCACATACTGTGGTCCTCTATTTCCATGTGCTAAGTACCATAACTGCTTATTACAAAGGACACGAAAATAAATGAGATAATTTGAGTCTTCAGCCTAACTGAATTTAATAATCTTAGTCTCTTAAAACTCAGATAATCAAAATTAGCCAAGTTTACATAACCCAATTAAAGGCGCATTCATACTTTTCTGAAGATGAACATAATTTTGAAAGGCAAGTCTTCACAGAGTGAGAGCAAGTTACCCCGTTGTGCAATTTTATTTTGCATTGTCTCTCAAATTGCCCATTTTAAGTTTTCTTAACTATCTTGATATATGTCTGAAATATGCTTCTTCCCTTTCAAATCTGCTCTGGCGTTTACGACCACACATGTAAATGTTAAAAGGATTCCATTTACACATATTTTCCCTCTCGGTGCTTTAGAACTGGATTGCAGATGTCCTAGGAAGGGGTGCAAATGTGATTATGGAGGTCGTTCTATTGACAATAAAACTAGTTTTTATAATGTGGATCTGAGAAAGCCAGAGAAATTGTGGTTGGGAAAACAGATGTATTCAATAAAAACCCACTCATGCACGTGGTGGGCTAGTTGTGAGTGAGATTCACATAATGCAATCAGTAGGAATTTGATTGGTCTGTAGAGTTGTCAAAGGCATGTGGGATGTCTGAATAATAGCTGGAAATTTGTTGTGGACATGAGGCTATTAAGCCTGTCTCCTGCTGCATTCAGCATGGTCCTAAAAACTATTATTAAATAACTGATTTTATAGCAACTGTTAAAATTATTTGGCCAAAGTATAAATTAAAGTTTATGATGGGTACAAATGCATGCCTTAAAATGTATAATACTAATTTATGTTCTTTTCCTGTTTTTAAAATGCCCTCTCATACAAAAAAAAAAAAAAAAGCCAGTGATTACCAAAATAAGAGTCGATTAATAAGGCTGCCAAGATGCCTTCTCAGAAGGATGGAGCATTCACTGTGAATTACTCAGTGAACACAGAATACCATGGGGAATGGAGCTGGTGTATGTGAAGTTTATGGACTTCCCAATGGGTACAAAGGAGGGCGGATTTGAACCTCCAAACCCTCCCCAGCCTCGAGCATGCTCCTAACACCCTCCACACCTGGAGAGGGAAAATGGTAACTAAGAAACTCTGCAGCTTGGCTCAGCTTGCCAGTTCTTGTTTCTACCTGCCCTGTTCTTCCCACAGCCCTGGAACTAAGCTGGTTATGACTCAGGCTTAGAGGTGGGACAAGCTTTTCTGTGGTCAGAATGAAGACTGCTCACATCTTAGCTCCATAAAATGTCACCTGTATCAGAGTGGTTGTTAAACTCTTGACACTTCCCATCTTGGAAATTTGTCTATACATTTAGGGACGAGTGAATTTTAAGAGAATAATAATAATAATAATAATAATAATAATAATAATAATAATAATGGTATTCTTAAATTTACTCAATGAGAAGATACAATCTGAAGATGTAAAGTGTGTCATTAGGCAACTTTGATATCCACAGTTGGTATAATCATATGGGACTGTTAAAGGAAACATGATAACACGTGTGTGTTCCAGTGTGTGCACACACGAGCATATGAATGCACAGACATACACACATGCCCATGCACACATGCACACACAGAAATGCATGCGAGGACACACATGTGAATGCATGGACGCACACAGACACACATTTGGAAAGTCAATACTTTTTGGAGCATAAGATGATCTGGAAGCTGATCAGGTGTTGAAGTCATTAAGTTCTAAGCTTTGGAAGCTCAGCTGCTGGATCTCCTGTGACTCCTCCTACCACAGATGATGCTAGATTTCTGAGATAGAGCCTGGGACTCCTCATAGTTCAAAAAAAATGTTCAAAGAGGCCCTCTGTCTCACATGGGAGTTTTCATCTTTCATCCCAACTAGACTTGCTCTTGTAGGTTTCTGGGATGCTGCCTTTTGTCATTTACCAGCTGAGTGTTGTGTCCTGTTTGCCCGGCTGACACTGAAGTACAGGGGTTAGTTAAGGAACTGAGAGCCATCACTTCCCTCAAGTTCTAGACTCTTTGGATGACTATGAAACCATATAATAGTTTGAGAAACTTTTTCGTATTTTATTGTTGTGCCAGGAAGTGTTTATGAACCCTAAAAGACCAACAAGGAGCCAACGCCTATGTAATCAATATTAGGGTCTCTTTACTACAAGCTCGAGCTCGGGCTCTCTGCCAACCCTGACATAGCAGGACCGGAAGGTTGAGCAGCCCCAAGAACTCACCAGGATAAGGTTTTCTATGGAATGGCAAATAAGTAAGGGGGCTTAAGCCAACAGGTAAGTACTTTGAAGCAAAACCATGAACAATCACAAAGGCTCTGAAAGAAGGTACATCTGAAACAATTAGACTAATCTTTGATTGACTGTTGCTAGGGGGTATCTAGGGGGCAACTCTGGGGTATTGGCCAAGGAAAAGCCATGGGGTTATTCCAGGAACTTGGCAGTAGCTTGAGTTCATCTGTAGGTCAAATTCTCGGGCTCTTTTTCTTTTAAGATGGAGGCCAGTTCTAAGATAGAGTAGGTTTGTTCTCTCATTATCTATTATTGTCCAAATATTAGGGCTCATCCTGAAGGTACGAATAGGACATAATTCCCCAGCCTTGGTTTATGAAGCTGAATGTTAGGCCCTTCAGGTAGACATTTGAGGCTGATCTTACTAGACTCAGTTCAAGATCCAAGTTGCTGGGAGCATTTGTGGTTCTACCAAACAGTGCATCCTCCCTGTCTGTTGCTCACACCACACTTGCATGTGAAGAACAAGCCATTCTGGAGTCGCTGCTCACTAATAAACACAGGAAATGAGGTAGCTGAGAGGAGAGGATCTGAGGATACTCTTCAGTCTAGTCTCGCACATCCACCCTGTGCCTGACTGCTCAGACAGGGTATCTCCACTTTGCTAATGAAAGACCAACAAGGAAAAGAGTCAGTCAGTTTTCCCTTCTTGCAGGGAAACCTTGGACGTACTTTGGTTCACAAGACCTCAAATCCATATATCTGCGGTGTATATTTCACTTAGGAATATTTTATGTCCAAAAATTCAGTTCTAAAAGGTACACTTCCCTATGTACCATTCCTTATTTAATTCTTTAGATACAACTCACTCCTGTGCAACTTCTTATGATTCCTCTCCATTCGCTTCAAAAGAGCTTCTACCCACACACACTGTCTCCTTTCATAACAAGACTCTGGCTGGATGGAAGGCCACCGTGTCTGGCAGCAATTCTCTGAAGTACCACATTTCAATTGCTTTGCCACATTTCAATTAGGAGACCTCTGAGGTGAGAAAGAAAAAAGAAATAGAGTGGGAGCCAGGTGGTACTGAAAGCAATACAGAGCAAAGCCACGTTCAGAGGCATCTCAGGGCTGGAAGAAAGCTGATAAAGAAAGAGAACTCTCGAGAAGCACCTAAAGAAATGTTCAACGTCCTTAGTCATCAGGGAAATGCAAATCAAAAAACCCTGAGACTCCACCTCACACCAACCAGAATGGCTAAGATCAAAAACTCAGATGACAGCAGATGCTAGCGAGAATGTGGAGAAAGATGAACACTCCTTCATTGTTGGTGGGATTGCAAGCTGGTACCACCATTTTGGAAATAGGTCTGGCAGTTCCTCAAAAAATTGGACATAGCATTACTTGAGGACCCAGCTATACCACTCCTGGGCATATACCCAGAAGATGCTCCAACACGTAATAAGGACATATGGTCCACTATGTTCATAGCAGCCATATTTATAATAGCCAGAAACAGGAAGGAACAAAGATATTCTTCAACAGAGGAATGGATACAGAAAATGTGGTACATTTATACAATGGAGTACTACTCAGCTATTAAAAACAATAAATTCATGAAATTCTTAGGCAAATGGATGGAACTAGAAAATATCCTAAGTGAGGTAACCCAATCACAAAAGAAAACACATGGTATGCACTCACTAATAAGTGGATATTAGCCCAAAAGCTTGCAATACCCAAGATACAACTCACAGACCACATGAAGCTCATGAAGAAGGAAGACCAAAGTGTGGGTGCTTTGGTCCTTATTAGAAGGAGTAGCAAAATACTCATGGGAGCAAATATGGAGACAAAGTGTGGGACAGAAACTGAAGGAGGGGCTGTCTAGAGACTGCTCCACCTGGGGATCCATCCCATGTGCAGTCACCAAAGGTAGACACTGATGTGGATGTCAGGAAGTGCATGCTGACAGGAGCCTGATATAGCTGTCTCCTTAGAGGTCTGCTAGAGTCTGACATATACAGAGGCAGATGCCCACAGCTAACCATTGAACTGATCATGGGGTTCCCAATGGAGAACTTAGAGAGAAGACTGAAGGAGCTGAAGGGGTTTGTGGCCTCATGGGGAGAGCAATAATACCAACCAGCCCGAGTTCCCAGAGTCTAAACCACCAGCCTGGGAGCACATAGGGAGGGACCCATGGCTCCAGCTACATATGTAGGGGAGGATGGCCTTGTTGGGCATAGGTGGGAAAAGGAAGCCCTCGGTCCTGTGAAGGCTGGATGCTCCAGTGTAGGGGAATTCAAGGGCAGGGGGGGAGTGGGTAAGTGGGTGGGGGCATATCCTCATAGAAGCAGGAGGAGGGGGAATGGGTTAGGGGGTTTCTGGGTTGGGGGTAAATGGGGAAAGGAGATGACATCTGAAATGTAAATAAAATATCCAATAAAAAATTAATTTAAAAAAAGAAAAAAAGGATTTTTTAATGTATTATTACATACATTAAAAAAAAAAAGTAAAAGAACTCGACGATGTCACAACTCAACATAGATGGCCATAACATGTATTTCTGCATGTTAAGTTTAAGCTGAGAATGTCCAGCTCACTAAAATGATGGAGCGGTGTCTCCACCACTGTGATATGCCTTTCTAGAAGCTGCGAGTGTTAACCGTGGGTGGTAATTTATATTGATATTTCTGTTGGAAAAGCGAAAAGGATGTATGTGAGATAAGCAGAAAGGAAAGTTGTTGGCTGAAAAAATGTATAACCTAGAGGGGCCTCAACGTTGGGGCTCTCTGCATTCTACAGTGATGCCCTCATGACTGCACATCTCTCCATTCTGGTCTACTCTCTCCTGTGTGTCCCACTCACAGGCAGAGATTCCACTCTGCAGGGCACGATGACCGCAAATTCATATCCTAGAGCTTAGGTACTGAGTAAGAAAGACAAAGTTCGGTTTGGATGGAGAAAGCCACCCCCACACTTAAGTATTTGAATACTTGGTCCCCAGGTGGGGGAGCTATTTGTTGAGGCTGTGGAACCTGTAGGAGGTCGGGCCTTGCTGGAGGAAGTCTGTCATTGGAGATGGGGTGGGAGAGCTTATCGCCTCTCCTCACTTCCAGTTTGTACTCTGTTCAACTTCTGACTGCAGCCACTTGTTCTCATACCTCCCGCAGCCATATGGACTCTCCCTATGGAGACATAGGTGAAAATAAATTCTTTCTTCTACAAATCACTTTTGGTCGTGGTGTAACACATAGGCTACTGCTCATAATTCTGCCCAAGTGAGATAAACTGAGAGGTATCCCCCAAAGACGGTGGACCCTAGCCACTGGAGCCAGCATATGCTGCCTTTTAAGCAAAGGCATCTTTGCAGACACCGATTATATTATGAAATTTAACATGAGAGATTGTCCTGGATTATACTAGATGGCCCAAACGCAGCCACACCAATGTCCTAATAAGAGATGTAAATTAGAGGCCATCCATAAATGAGAGGGGTTCATTCAGCCACTGGGACAGAGATGGGTGACTACAGGCTGTGGAAAATGCCTCCTAAGCCTCCAGGGTGAACACAGCCCACTGATACCATGACTTGCGCTGAGTTAGGAAGCGATTATGTACTTCTGGATTCCAGAAAATGAATTTCAGTTGTTTCCTGCTGTTGCGTTTGGGTACATGTTCAGCAGCCGCCAGAAGCTAATATAGGATAATATGGATTATTCTGATTTGCCAAAACCTGGATCATATGAGCAAGTCTGAGCCAATCACTGCCGGTTGACAAGCCAGAGGCAGGTCCTCTCAGAGGAATGTAAAAGAGGAAGCAGCCAGGATAATAGAAGAGACCATGCAAAATCCTTCTTGCTTCTGGAAATGGACAGGCAAAGGCTGAGGTCATAGCTTAGTAATAAAGCCTTTGCCATGCACGTGGGGGGCCCTTAGTTCTATCTTTCAGCCACTAATCCCATAAAGAAGGCTATAAAATTCCAGAAATAAGCAATTTATAGTTTTTTAAAGCACATAGGTATCTCACATGTATTATTATATATAATATGAAAAGCATGATAAAGTCATAGGTATCTCACATATCTTATTATAAGTGTAAATGCACTGTACTAAATTAGGAGGAGATAACATCTGACAGTGATTTCCCAATCTTTCTTTCCAAATATGTCTAAAAATACCATCTCAGCACTTTTGCCCCAATAACAACTGAACCAGAGCACGCTGAACAAAGCCCACTGTGCTTTTTCCACTCTTCTGTTGGAGATGGAGTTCAAGGATGGCTCGGCTCCTTCCGAGAGCTTTTTACATTCTCCAAATATCCGTGTCTTCATATGCCATAATAGGAAGGATGATTTTTGCTGCATCTGTTTTGAGGAGTATCAGTAAACACATGGGCAAACAGCAAAAGGAATGGCAGAAAGATGCCAGCACTGGTTTAACACCAATCCATGGTCCAATGGGTACAGGTATTCTCATTATGCCTTCTTTCAGCTTGTCTAGTGATGCAACTGGAGTGCCAGAGGTCCACTTGTGGCTTCTATTCCGTTCCCCATGTGGGCTTCCAGAGAAGCCAGATGCCAAGAGTATTAATGTGTTCTCTCGCTTGCTGGAAGTATTGTGAAGTTTACATATTATTCAGGTAAGTCCTGCATGGTTGTACCTACTTATTTAGTTTCAAACTGGACCACCTACCACAGCCCATTTCCCCTACCCAGGACACTTCATTTGCTTTTGTTGTAAAACTTTCAAATTTTGTTTTGAAGGTTCACATGATTAGAGCCAGCAGATTCCCTTAGCCCGTTCAGTATATTGTTCTAAAAAACTCTAGCGGATGAGTCAGGCATACTTTCTGTTTAGAGCATTTTTCTAAGAGTCAAGGGAAACTGGCATTTGTTTTCTCAAAAGGGGAGTATGGTCCCTGTTAAAAGCACATTAGCTTGGAGTTCTGCAAGCCAGCATCTTGTTTCCATCATTGAGATGCCTCTGGACCACTCAGTCACACCACAGCAGCTTTAGAACCCTCGGGGATGTTTGTGAAACCCATGGCTGGGTAGGACAGGCTTTGAGGTTTGCATATATCCATCACTGGCAGGAAATGTTAGAACTCAGATTCAGGAACCTCATAGGATTTGATTACCACTCTTTGGTATTTAATGAATATCTCTTTCTATCTGGGTATTTGTCATTCCACACAGTATGCACACATCTAAAATACCTTTTAACTAGGCTTGAGGGATTCAGGGAGACACAGTGATAAAATACAGAGAGATGAATTTTATAGTCATAATTTAAATATCTGCTAAAATTTAAACAAAAGAACCTTCCTGTTTAATGAGAATTTTACCCACCTTGTATCTATAATTTACACCTTGTTGACTGTTGTGAGGCTTCGCCTATCTCTGTTTAGTGCCCTGCATTCTAGAAATAGATCTGCCAGAACTCTAAATCACAACCGTGATGGGGTTTTGAATGATTTCTGTTTGTTTTTAGAGTACATTTCTTTAAAATGTTATGCTTGAGAGATTTCACATTCGTGATATAAGCATTGAGATTAGCATTTTTAAAGGAAAAGTTTTCACAAGCAGTAATTGTGACTACACAGTCTAGCATTGTTTTTTAGTAGCTTTAACCTGGATGAATCTCCCTGCTGAAAGCCATTTAATTCACTATTCATGGATTTATAAAAAAATGTAGTTGGCTTTACTTTGTAAAAGAGGCATCTGGTACTTTTCACTAGTTATTTGTGTATTTTCTTTAATCGTGCAATCAGCCATCATTTTACTCAGTTTCATCCTAAACATAATAGAAACTGAGAATGGTGCTGGTTAAAGAGCACATACTTAGATTTTCTCTCGGCTTTTCTGAGGGTCTGACGTCCCCACTAATAACCAAGTTCAGAGTTAGGAGAAAGTCTTTCAAATGCTGTGGGTTTATACTGTGGAGGTAGGACCATTCTAAATCTAATCACAACTGTTTCCAACTCACAGGTAACTGTGCATAAGGAGAGAGTAGAGTATTCATAGTTATTTTGTCTCTAGGAGTGATGCAAAATATGCTATGCCTCTAACAAGACTGGAGAGATGGCTCAGCGTTTAAGAGCACTGGCTGTTCTTCCAGAGGTCCTGAGTTCAATTCCCAGCAACCACCTGGTGGCTCACAACCATCTGTAATGTGATCTGGTACCCTCTCCTGGCATACAGGTCTACATGCAATACTCAAATACATAAAATAAGTAAATAAATCTTTAAAATAATATGCTTCTAACAATATTCTGGAAAAGTCTAATCTCCTTTGAGATCTAAAGAGAAAATGATGCAGAAAGCAAAGTAGTAACTGTGCAGTTTGGTGCTGTAGGAGCCAGCACAGCGCAGGTAATACTTAAGTCTGTTTCTCGTGAATGAATGATACCAGAGGCGTCCAACCTGGCGTCCAGACCCCAGGTGAAGGGGTCTTCTTCACCTACTGTCTTAACTGAATAGGGTCATGCTGGTGCCTCGAAAAGGGACGTGTGCTACGATTGATTGATTCTGGGCCCATGAAGAGAGGGGCAGGACCAGCTAGCTGCAAGGCACAGATGAGGATAGATCTCTGCAAACTGAAACGATCAGTTCATATAGACTGTCATTTGACCGCTCTGATGTAACAAACGTTCACACCTCTATCTCCTGAAGCCTTCTACCGTTTCACATAGGGAAGGAGCAACCAATGGCTGTCATTGAGCATAACAGGGCCCCAAATGTGGCAAACATTTAGTTTCCATATGTTATTACCATATTATGAAAATTATAGTTGTAGTGAATGTATTGATGCCATTCAGAGTTCAGATGTTACCAAGTTTTCCTTGTCTTTGTAGCAAATATTTTTTGATGCTTCCCATATTTTGTCCCATTGTATCTCAAGACAACTCTGATAGGTATGTTCTCATAGCTATTTTTATAAAATACTATGCATAAAGAAAGCACACGTTAGATCCATTTTGCAGTGTGTGCTTGCCATTCTTTGGTTGTCTCTATTCAGGAAATCCAGTCGGTGGTCTATGTAAACAAATCGAGACTTCATTGCTCACCCAACGTAAGTCAGGATCACATATCAGAAACAGAGTAGAGTTAATCTTTCTTGTTTCGTCAATGAGGTCTCTAAAGCCAGCAAACCTCTTAGGAAGGGATTTAAGACATTCATTCTCTGTGATCTTTTTAATCAAATCTAAAAGTCCCGGGCTCGAAGAGCATGGCATGGAATTTTAAGCCAGCATGGCAATTCTGTGTATGGTTCATGCAGCCTTTACACTCCAGCTCAGAATCTATTCCTTGCTACTCCATCAGCGCTACAAACCAGCAGCCCTCATATGTTGTCAGGAGCAGCATTACAAAAAAATTCCCCAAGTGTGGCCACGGTGCCAAAGAGACACTTTTATTCACTTTACATATTAGGAGAGTCAGCTTGGCTTCTGAATCTATCATATGCATCAAAGGCATGCTCTGCCATAAGCTTTCATTCCTGGTTTCAGCTCATGATTATTATTACTGAAATAGGCTCAGAATTATGAGATTGGCACCAACATATCTTTGTTTCTTTGCTGGGAAAAGAATCAAGATTCTTCCAGCTGTGGTATGATCTCTCCTTAGAAACAAGCACATCTTCAAAGTCTGTGCAAGTAGGGAGGGGACTGGTAACCCATGCATCTGCCGCCTGTTAGGTTTTCTCACTTGATATCTACCCACAGTTCTTTCCAAACCCTTTTCTGTGTGGCTTGGATGAGTTTCTTCACGGTGGGCACAATTAGATGCAGACCTCATCTTTTAATTATATAGCCTTTTCAAAGGGAAAGAAACCCTTTATCTTTGTTAAAATGTTGAAATCAAAAGACAAAATCATACAGGCTACATGGAAACGGAGATGCCCCTTTGATTCTTTCCCTTTAGTTTCTCGTCTATGTGCAAACATTACGTTTTTGCTTAAGATGAACTTTACCGCAGAAGACATATACATCTTTACAAATAGCAGTGACAAGACCGGGGATTGGCCAAGTGCTGTTGAACAATGACAGCTGCAAATGGAGGAGGTAAAAATCGGTGGAGGGCAGAATTACAAGAAAATTAAAAGCTGGCAACTGGGGCAGGGATTAAAGAATGGACAGGGATATTTGAGTTATATTCTATAGACATAGACAGGACAGGACACAAATGGCAAGATGTGAGACGATACCCCCTCAGCCCCAGATGCTGTGAAAGCTCACCCAGGAGGAAGGGTGAGGATGAGGGAGACTGACGCCCTACAGTAGGCAGAAGGGAGACTTTTACAGGAGAAGAAACAAGCTCAGGGGACACAGACCCAATAGACCTGTTCCCTATGCTCTGATTATTCATTTGGAATAGACTGAGACCCCAGAGAAGGGCAGTGGTTACTTGGATTTCTCAATAGTGACATGGATATTACAGAGTAGTAGACATGACATGTTCATGCTTTGACACATCAGAGACTTGCTGACCCTACCAGTGCTGGCCAGTTTCTAGCAACAGGAAAATATTCACTTGGAAATAGTACTTTCCCTATGCAAACCAATCGACCGATCCATAGTCCATATCCCATATCCCCTGCTTGACAGGCCTGCCATTTGCTAGGTTGCTATTCCTCTATTCTGGGTTCCTAGTGCCAGAAACTAGGAACGATCTGGATAATGAACTCTGAAATTATCGCAGTTAGCAGAGCTTGAACCTCCTTGCTCTTCATGACCAGTTCCTTTCTTGGAAATTATAGTATAGCCCAATGCCATGAGCTCGTCTTACCTGCCCACTCCTCTGACTAGCTTTAGGCTTTCTACTCAGTATGATGATCTGTTGTCTCTCCAAGGGTCCAGGTTTTCCTCTGTGGCAGTCCATTCCATGTCTGTGCATAACTAAAACAAGCATCAGATGACCTTGAAACAGAAAGACACTAGATACAAAGGGACACAGGGAGCAGATATCTAAGATGGTGGGATGGAGACTTGCACAGCCCACACCTTGATAAAAGCAATAAGAACAATAGAGAAATTACTGAAATTATTCCCCCTCCTCAGGCCTGTATAATCAATAGAACCTTCAGACTTAGGATGAGAAGAGTAAGGTTTTTGTCTTTCAAATGGGACCTAGTCCCATTGTCCTTCTCAAATCAGAACACCAATGGCTTTAAAACCACCGGAGGAGGCAGTTTGATGACTTCTCTCTAATGTGGTCACTGTTTGACTTGCCTCTCCGCTCTTATTCACGAGGCTGTTATGATTTTACCCCAGTGTGTAGAATTTTTTTTTTTTGAGCATCACCTCTGGCAGCAGCTATACTGCAGTTGTTACGAACAAAAGCCTGGCCAGAAATTTAAAAAGCAAATTGAGAGAATGTAATTTCCTATGCGGCTTTGAAATTTCAGCTTTGAAAAGTTCCATTTTACTCTGAGGATTCTGGAGGCCATGCACAAGAAGGGAGTATGTGTGTGTCCAAGAAAGACAGCTGTCTTTCACTTCTGACTGATCTCAAGATCCTATACTAGCAGAATATGTATGATAAGAGAGAAGTTTTTAATTATTTGTTGGTATATACCAACTCAGATTTTACACACACACACACACACACACACACACACACACACGAGGGGGGGGGACTGGATCTCACATATACAGGCATATTTTATAAGTATTCAATATATCTGGGAAGAGATTATTAGCACAAGGTGGATGGCTTTACTGGATCAAACCACTAAAGAAATTCTCTGCACAACATCTGCTGGGCACTAAACTAATCAGGCAGAGATTTCAATGGCTGCTCATTACAAAGAGGAATAAAGACTTTACAGAATTAGTCCAGGAAAGTCTGGGAAGGCAAAACAAAAATCTCAGCAAAAGCTAATCCCCAATGGGGGCGATAATCTTATTTCTAGAGTTATCATATTATATTATCCAAATTTGCAGTTTTCAGGAAATATACAAGATGCTGAAATAAACCAGAACTATAGCATCTACACACAGAAATAAAACAATAAAGAGGGCTGTTCTGTTCTGTTTTGTTCTGGAGGAGTCCCGGATGTCAGCTGGATGAGACAGAGACTCTAAATTAGTAAAAGCTATATTCACAAAGCTAAGAAACACTGTCTATAAATCACTAAGGAAGTGAAGGGCATCTTAATAACTAGAGAAAACCAACAAAGCTAGCACACATACACATGTCCATATAGACAGACACATATGCACACACATTCACAAGGAAACTGATAGAGACCTGCATCCAGTAGTACGGTAAATGGAGCGAAGACCCTCATGCGGGAATCTCAGCAGGAAATTTTGAATTATCAGAATAAAAAGAACCAGCAAGGATTCAATTTTGTCCATTGAGATTATACAGCTCAAGAAAAAGAGAAGGGAACATGAAGAGAGCTAGACAGATTTGTGAGATGTGAGAAAATGGGCCAGTGTGTGCACAAGGAGGTCCATGAAGAGATGAGGGGGAAGAGGAGGCAGAAAGTCATGATCAGATGTATAGAAGTGAGAGTGGGGGCTAGCAAATTCCTGCTCCATAAGAAACAAGACAATGAGTTTGGAGCTACAATGAGAGGGCACAGCTAGTTACTCTAGTCCACAGGAAACACTAAAGAGACTGGGTGAAAGTAACTGGCTAAGTGGGAATATATAAATGACAATGTAAATGTTGAATTTGTTACTCTGCTTTCTCTCCTGTGACTCAAAAGAGGATGCATACAATGCTTACAGACTTTGGTTGATTGGTTACAATGTATAAAGATGATTTACATGGCAGTTCTATCACAGATGAAGAAATGGGAATGGAATACATTGGTACCCGTGACTACATTATACAGGGATTGAGTAAAAGTCAAATAAAACTGGGTTGTTTTAAGATAGAATACTAATTTTGTGAGCAACTACAAAAAAAATTAAAATATACAGAAAAGCATGCAATTAATGCTAAATATTATAGGAACAAAACCGAGTGGTAAAATGGCGAGACTGTAAGTGACTGTTTTAAGTTATGATAGATTAAATATGTTAAGTAAAAAATAGAGACTGGCAGATAGATGGCAAACCATGACATAAGCTGCTCAATAGATACATTTTATGTAAAATTATCTTGTTATTCTTTCTGAGGTGTGGTGTACTATATAGCTCAGGCTGACTACAAACTTTCAGTCATCCTGTGTCTGACATCTAAGTGCTGGGATTACAAGCACCCACCATCATGCTTAGCTCAGAATTTTAGATGCAACATTTTAAGCAGTCAGGATGAATAAGATTTTCCAGAAAAACAGCAATGAAAAGGATGAGAGTGTGTCTCCATCTACACCCAGAGCAAAGAAAGTACACTTTAAAAACTGTCACAGGAGGCTGGAGACCTGATTTCTCAGGTAAAGTGTGCAAGTATGAGGACCCAAGTTCAAATCTCCAGTACCAAATGCTGCTGACATGTACATGTAGTCATAGCTTGCATAAAGCAGAGATAGGATTCCTGGAATAATCTGACTTCTAGATTAGCCAAGCTGGCACTCTCGGAGTTCAAAAGTTATGTCCTCCATGCATATGCATGCATGTACAGGCATTTGTATACACATGTGCCCACATATATTCTAAGACATACACACATGCAGACATACCACACAAATTCAAAAAAATGTATACTAAAATGATTACATGAGAGAAAGTAATTTGTTTCATGATATTGTGAAAATACAGAATATAGGGCACAATAAAATATGTGCCCAGCACAATGAACCAAAATAATACAAATCAACCAGGATAATTTAAGAGAAAGGTAGATAATAATAATAATAATAATAATAATTATTATTATTATTATTATTATTATTATTAATGACACACTTTCTCAAATTCACAGCAATGTTTTCTAGGATAGGTCATACATTACAGCATAAAACAAGCTTTGAAAAATGTAACAATATTGATATAGTACACACTACATTTTCCAATTACTGTGGAATTACAGGCAAAATCAGTAACAGAAGGAAATCACAAATATGCGAAAATTACACAATCCTAAATGACCAATGGATCAAAAAAGGAATCATATGGGAAATTAGAAAATATTTTTAGTTGAAAGAGAATTAAATCACAGCATTCAAAACTTATGGCAGGCGGCAGGAGCCGTGCTTCCAGGGAAATGCAGCTATAAACATACATAATTAAAACAAAATAAGGTCTTAAATCAATAGGCTAAACACCTACCTTAAGAAACTAGGAAGGAAAGGAGAGCCCTAAATTCAAAGTATGTAGAGGAAAGGCTCTAGTAAACAGTAGAGCAGAAGTAAAAGAAATTGAGATGTAAAAAGAAAAAGTAAGAATTAACCAGCTGGAGTTGAGAGACGGCTAGGCAATTGTCACAGCAATGATGTGATTTAGATACAAACTGTGTCCCAAGCTCATGTATTTGAACACTTGGTTCTCAGCTGGCTGCCTATGCCCTATCTGAGGTAATTGTGGAACCTTTAGGACAGTGTTTCTCAACTTTCGTTCTTAATGCTGTGATCCTTTAATACACTACTTCATATCGTGGGGACTCCAAACACAGAATCATTTTCTTTCTGTTATGAATCGTAATGTAAGTATCTGATATGCAGGGTATCTGATAGGCAAACCTTCACGGGGTCAGGACCCATGAGTTGAGAACCAGTGCTTTAGAAATACGTTACTAGGATTAGTCTTTGAGCTTTGATAGTGGAGCTCCACTTCCTGTCTGTTTCCTGTTTCCTGACACTAGAAATGCTGTGACCTACTGCTTCCTTAAAGTCACTTCTTGTCGGGTGTGTGGTCACAACAATGAGAAAAGTAATTATTATATGCGCACACTAGTGGGTGCGTCTGTGTGAGTGTTTACGGATATGATGGCAAGAACTGAGGAGAAGGAGCCTCCCTGAAGGAGTCCATAAGGCGGGGTTCCCAACCAACGAACAGCAAAGAAGATCTAACATGCAGAAGTCCAAGGATTCAGACTGCACATTCTCTAGTATTTGAATAGACTCACAGCACTCAGTTTCCAGGGGATTCCACTGCACAGGGTTGCTGCTTAGAGTCCACATTATGTCTACTGTTTATACAGAACTAGTGTTTCTCACTTGTGAGATTCATAACTGCCCTGTCTATCTATCTATCTATCTATCTATCTATCTATCTATCTATCTATCTATCTATCTATCTATCTATCTATTTTTTGGACAGGGTCTTGCAATGAAGCCCAAGATGGCCTCAAACTTATGATCATCCTGCATCCACCAGCCCAATGTTGGGATATAGCATGTGTGACACACTCAGCTACTTCTTCATTTTTTTAATAAATGGAAAGTAGGAGTAATTATCATAAAGTTATGATCATGATGGTCAAATCTAAGAAGATATTTTTACATAAGATACTTTTACAGATACTTTTACTTATGTCATTTGCAGATATGGGATGTGTTGATCAGATTTCTTTTTCTTTTTTTTATAAGATTTATTTATTTTATTTATATGATTGTACTGTTGTTGTCTTCTGACACACCAGAAGAGGGCATCAGATCTGATTACAGGGTTTTTTTTTAACATTTATTTTTTTTAATTGGATATTTTATTTACATTTCAGATGCCATCCCCTTTCTCCATTTCCCCTCCCTAGAAAACCCCTATTCCATGCCCCCTTCTCCTTTTTGCTTTTATACAATTTTTTAAATGTTAACCAAAGGTTTTATAAGTTTGTTAATGCTCAATATCAATCAGAAGTGTAACCCAATACCCAACCTAGATATATCAACTATATTTAACTGGTGGAGAGACGTGAACATCGGCCTCTGTGTCCCCCCCTTCTCTCTGTCATCACCTAGGTCCTCCTCTCCTTCTCCTCCTCCTCTCCTTACTCCTTCTCTTCCTCTCCATACTTCTCCCACCTAAGCTCCTCCTATATATCACCTTTCCGTTAAAATAAAACTTTTCTCTCAAAATACAATTAGAACATAACTATACCAATTTGTGTCAGTAAGGTGCAAGATAGACCTAATACCCAGTCCATCATTTTGTTGATTAAACAGAACCTCTGTCATCTCTCCTAACTAAAAGACTTAGTTCTGAACCTGGCTTTTTTTCTTGCCTTTAGAATGAATGTCAACTGAAAACGATCCTCTCAAATCTTTTCTCTCAAAGTAAATAGCCAGGATTGACTATAAGACTATAAGTTGTCAACCCCATCAGAAATCCAGAATGACTGAGTTAACTGAAATTATGGGAAGCAACAAGCATAGCTTCTAAAACTTAGCCAAATTACAGAGACCACTGAGCACCTGGACAGTCCGTATGCTACAAAACGTTGGAGCATCTGATCTTCAGCCTTCTGGCCTAGGATCTTCTAACAGACCAAGTCATGCAGAATTATTAAGGGCTGATTACTCTGTATTGGCAGATATAATCAGTCAACTATTCCACAGGTGTGTCCTTTTCTGTTCAGTAATTTGTCTGTAGATGGAAAGAGGCAATTCTTGCCTAGTGGCTGTCTCATCACAACTGGAGTAACTCCAAAGATGCTTAATTTCTTCTTAGAATCCAAGACAGGAAGCTGCCAGGAGCAGACAGGTCTCTAATCAAAATGAACATTAATACAGAAATGTTTGTGATATCAATTCTGTAGACTTCTGATGTTTTGAAAACCAACTATCCATGTAAGGAAATCTAGACTGTTGTCTGTTAACTCCTCTCAGCTATTTCTAAATAAAATATAGAAAACACCCTAACAATAAACTCAAAGCCATGAATTTGCTATAGACCCTTAACTCACAGGCTAACCATCTCAAATCAGTTAAAAAAGTTTAAGAAGGACTGGGTCTAAGCTTTGTATTCCTAAATGTGTTATACAGGCACAATGCCTATGAGAGTAACAATATTCATCTCACTTTTATATCAGTAAGAAGCTCATACCAATGAAAACCTTAAATTTGAAATCAAAGTAAATTTTGTACCATTTCAGAAATTATAACTTCATCTTAATAACAATTATGCATATTTCTACTAGTAGGTTATGGCTATGCAATAAATCCTAGCTAATCCTCCCTGTTCCAGCAAAACCACTACTTTTCCCTAGAAAGACAGCCCAATATTAACCACCTCAGTCCCCAAGCCCAGGAAATAGGGGTGCCCTGACTCTTCATTAACTTCTTCAAGCTGATTACAGGTGTTGAGATATTAGAAGGGTGGGGGGGGGGTAAGAGTAAATTGATAAGCCCCTGATGCTGTGTCTTCACTGCATTCAACTGGAATTCCAGGACATCAGAGGTTCGAGCAGGTCTGCTCAGCTTGCTTGATGAGTAGATACACCATGTATCTGTATTCTGTGTATTCTGCAATATACAATTCTCAAAACATATTTTAGTATCAAGATAATTTTTTGTTTGAATTCTGGAATCTAGTCTTCTGGTGGCCTGCCTCTGTCATGTCTAATCCATATAATTCTGGGAGTTTCTATGAGGGTGTGCTCCCACCATCCTCCCATTTCTGCCTCCCTGCTCTCAAATTCCCCAACACTAGAGAATCCAAACTTTCAGGCACCAAGGCCCTCCACTTACACTGATGCCTGGCAAGGCCACCCTCAACTACCTATACAGGTGGAGCCATGAGTCCCTCCCTTTGTGTTCTCAGGCTGGAGATTTTAGAATGGCTATACCTTTTTTCTTAGGACCAGTTGCTTGAAAATTGTTTTCCAGCCTTTTATTCTAAGGTAGAATCTGTCTTTGTCACTGAGGTGAACTTCCTGCATGCAGAAAATGTTGGGTCCTGTTTATGTATCCAGTCCATTAGTCTATGTCTTTTAATTGGGGAACTGAGTCCATTGATGTTAAGAGATATTAAGGAACAGTGACTGTTGCTTCCTGTTATTTTTGTTATTAGAGGTGAAATTATCTTTGTGTAGCTATCTTCTTTTGGATTTGTTGGAAGAGGATTACTTTCTTGTTCTTTCTAGGGTATAATTTCCCTCCTTGTATTGGAGCTTTCCTGCTGTTATCCTTTGTAATGCTGGGTTTGTGGAAAGATATTATGTAAATTTGGTTTTGCCATGGAATATCTTGGTTTCTCCATCTATGGTAATTGAAAGTTTTGCTGGGTATAGTAACCTGGGCTGGCATTTGTGTTCTCTTAGGGTCTGTATGACATCTGTCCAGCATCTTCTAGCTTTTATAGTGTCTGGTGATAAGTCTGGTGTAATTCTGATAGGTCTGCCTTTATATGTTACTTAGCCTTTCCTCCTTACTGCATTTAATATTCTTTCTTTGTTTTGTGCACTTGGTATTTTGATTATTATGTGACGGGAGGTATTTCTTTTCTGGTCTAGTCTACTTGACGTTCTATAGGCTTCTTGTATGTTTATGGGCATTTCGTTCTTTAGATTAGGGAAGTTTTCTTCTATAATTTTGTTGAAGATATTTATTGGCCCTTTAAATTGGGAATCTTCATTCTCATCTATACCTATTATCCTTAGGTTTGGTCTTCTCGTTGTGTCTTGGATTTCCTGGATATTTTGTGTTAAGAACTTTTTGTATTTTGAGTTTTCTTTGACAGTTGGGTCAATATTTTCTATGGTATCTTCTGCACCTGAGATTCTTTCTTCTATCTCTTATATTCTGTTGGTGATACTTGCGTCTATGACTCCTGATTTCTTTCCTAGGTTTTCTATCTCCAGGGTAGTCTCCCTTTGTGATTTCCTTACTGTTTCTACTTCCATTTTTATGTCCTGGATGCTTTTGTTCAATTCCTTCACCTGTTTGGTTGTGTTCTCTTGTAATTCTTTAAGGGATTTTTGTGTTTCCTCTTTAAGGGCTTCTACCTGTTTACCTATGTTCTCCTCAAATTCTTTAAGAGTATTATTTTTGTCCTTCCTAAAGTCCTTTATCATCATCATTAGAAGTGATTTTAAATCTGAATCTTGCTTTCCTAGTACTATTGGGAATTCAGGACTTTCTTGTGTGGGAGAACTAGGTTCTAATGATGCCAAGTACCCTGGGTTGCTGATGCTTATGTTCTTGAGCTTGCTTGCCTTTCGCCATCTGGATCTCCTTAGTGCTACCTGCCCTGTCTCTCTCTGATTGGAGCCTATCTTTCCTATTATCTTGGTTGTATCAGAACTGTGTGGGATGGGTGTTACTACTAAGGTAAGAGCTGGGGTCCAAAATCTGCTCAGTGCTCAGGCACAGACAGGAAAGAACCAGTACTCCTGGCCAGGAGTGACTTTCTGAGTTCTAGTTTGTCCCAGTTACTCCCTGTTTGGGGCGGGCATTGCTGTCTGCTTACCTAAGATACTGCCAAGGTTAGAGTTCCTGGGAGTCCTGCTTCCTCTGGGTTCTGTGAGATTGGGGGCAGAGTTGCCACCCGGGATCTATTCAGTGCTTGGTCCCAGAGTGGAAGGCATAGGTCAGATTTCTATCATTAATAAATAAACATAAAGGAGGAAGTGGCTTGTAGAGAGCCGCGCGAGCAGTGACAGCATTCACCATTACAAGATGGCGCTCCCGTGGGTAAACAAGTAAATTGCGCATGTGCAAGTGGTGAAAACATGCAAGTCACTGCCCAGCCCGGGGCGTCATACGGGGTTTTGAGCAAGCAGCCAATCAGATATGTCCACGCCAACCTAGGGTGTATATAAAGCAGTGCCATCTTGGGGATCTCTCTCTTCCTCCTTTCATCGCAATAAACGCTTGCTACAGAAGGATCCTGGTGCCCGCGTGCGTTCTTGCTGGCGAGAGGATTGCGCGGGGCACAGAGGCTTATATTGGTTCATGACTTTAGAAGTGTCAGTCTATGTGGGATTGGCTCCATTGCTTTTAGCCTAGGGTGTGACAGAAAATCGTGGTGGGCAGGGTGAGGCAGAGAAGAACTGCTTGTCTTGGGGTGGTCATGAAGGCTCCAGGAACACAGTATCTACTTCGATAGCACATCTCCCATAACATGGTTTCTTTACACTAGGTTACATCTCTTACAACTCTACTGAGACTGAATAAAAGGGCAGTTAGAAGTAACCATAACAAGAGGAGTTACAGCTGTGTCTGTTGGTGGCCATATGCTCCTTTGGGCTTAGATGTCCTTGGTACCACAGTTAGGTGCCCTTGGCACCTACTACATCAAAACCTAGGGCCCCAGGACACTTACCAATTCCTACATGTGGGCAATAATCAAAGTTCTGCTTCCCAGATTATGGCTTCATTGTGATTGATTTTGTGTCCTTACTTCCTTTACCCTTGGTGGGCTTTCAAGAGGACCATGGAAAGAAAGGCTCTGAAGGGAAGACCTAGTACACAGAGTCACAGAGGCCAATGAGCTAGAAAGAGAGAGAGAGAGAGAGAGATCAGCTCTACTTCTCTTTTGTTCTGACAAACTATTAACTTTCCTTTGCTTTATTTTACTTACTAAATAAACTTCCCTTTAAACTATTTAATCTCAGCCTCTCTGTGGTTTTTCACTTTCTCTGGGGTTTCCATCTAAAATTCCCTAGGAGATGGCATGAATTCTCTGTTCTATCTGCCTAGTTTTCGGTTTGGATCTGTGCAGGGATGCCAACCATGCAGTCGTATAAAGTCTGGCTCTTTGGGAATTTGGGGCAAGCTGCTTGTACTTCTCTTAGGCTCTGGAAGCCTCTTTTGGTCTAGAGCCTCTCAATAAATCTGTGCTGTACTCAGGGGAAATGATACTTTCTGCTACCTGCTAGATCACTGGGAATGTGTCCTGAATTCCCCATACTCTGGCCACAGAGATGCTCTGAGACCTGTCACTCCCAGACTTGATATTCACTTGGAGACACAGGTCCCCTATCATGTCAGAACCCCAAATCTCATTTCATTGCGTGAATGAAGTATAATTTATTTAAGCATTCTCTTTTGGATATTTAGACGGCATTAATCTTTTACTGTCAAACGTTATGCCGTCTGGAAGTTCTTTGTAATGAAAGCTTAAACCATTTTCATTATTATTTCTTTAAGAGAATTCTTAGAAGGGCAATTTATGTGTCAAAGAACATGCATATTTTAAGGCTTCCCTATAGGCTGCCAAATCACCCTGCAGAAATGTAACAATTTCCCCCTCACCAGCAGTGCTCAGAATTTTCGATTCCTTGAAGCTTATACCATTCAGCAACAAATTAGTCAGCTAGGTCACACTCCTGCTATGTGTTTACATATACTTTCTATACCATTCATGACTCCATAATAAAAACATACTCTGTTAATATGTGGGTTGAACTGGTTTTATTCGAATATCAGGTTATGTAGGAACTGTATGATCAGCAGTGTACTGCTTGGTAACATTTCATCGAGGCTAGTGATCATTCTTGTTTTTATTTTTATACAATCTATACTAAGTGCCGATTTAAAAAAAAAAAAACAATATATATAGGAACAATGCATATTGTCTGGCAGGGGAATGACCCTCCAATGAAAGTC
This sequence comes from Rhabdomys pumilio, assembly GCA_030674055.1. NCBI lineage: Eukaryota > Metazoa > Chordata > Mammalia > Rodentia > Muridae > Rhabdomys > Rhabdomys pumilio. The sequence continues at coordinate 31,608,210 of JANHMN010000020.1, forward strand.
ATACTCTGACAACCTGATTCTGTGATTATATTATATCAAGGGGCCAAAAAGATCTTTGCAGCTGTGATTAAGATTAGAGGCCTTGATTATGGGTTAAGATAGGGCTGGATCCTAAGTCATTTGTCAAAAGGAAAGGTGACAAGATTGTAAGTGCAAGAGGGACCAGAGTTACAGCTGTGGGTTCCAGATACAAAAACTAGCACCCCAAAGCTCACATGGGCAGCCAGAAGGGAAATGACCTTAGTCATGTCAAAAGCTTGAATGGAATTCCAAATACTTTGATAGTCACATATACTTGTGAATGTCACTGACAGGGCATTTGTATTCTTTCAGAAGCTAACTTTGTGGCACTAGGTACTTCGGTAGTAGGACAGTGATTCACTGGACAAACAAGTGACATAAAATGTAAATATTGAGTGAACAGATGAATTCAAAGTGACTTTTTTTTTTTGAGTGGGAGGTTATCTACTGTCTCCCAAAGACTCATGGAAGCCTAAGCCCATTTTAGTCCAAATCTCTCTTAGGTATTTTGTCCCAGAATGAGTATGCTCTATCTGTAGCTTCCAGAATGATACGATCATGTGACGTGTCCACTATCTGTACTCTGTTGAGATAATGTGCATCATTTTTCAGTACTTAGTGTCTGCTTCATGCTTGAGAGCATTTCCTGTCAAGCACACAAACTCTTACTTGTCTCACTCAGTGGATTCAGAAGTAAGCACCTGAGTGCATTCATTTTGCTCACCAGAAGCTCTTGAACCTCTTTTATTAAGTATCATTTTTCTCCCAGTCTCTAAAGCATCAGTTCTCAACCTGTGTGTCATGACCCCTTTGGGAGACGTAGAGCAACCCTTTCACAGGGATTTCCTAAGACAACAGGAAAACACAGATATCTACACCGTGATTCATAGCAGTAGCAAAATCACAGTTATGAAGTAGCAACAAAAATAATTTTATGGTTGCGGGTCATCATACCATGAGGAACTATGTTAAAGGGTTACTGTTAGTATTCTGTCTAAACTCCAACTCCACAGTTACCTGGCAACAGCCAGGTATGCTCCTCCCCACAGTTACCTAGCAACAGCCAGGTAGGCCTGGTCCATTATAAAAGGGGTTACTTGCCCCCTCCTCTCTCTTTCTTACTCTCTTGCCTCTCTGTCCCCTCACCCCCTTCTCTTCCTCTCTCTCCACGTGGTCATGGCCGGCCTCTACTTCTCTTCTTCCTCTCTTCTTCTTCTTCTTCCATTTTCTCCCCCTCACCTTTGCCCTATCTCCTGAATAAACATCCCCCCACCTCGGAACCATGTGGTCTGGAATGATCTGTTTGCTGCGGTCAGACATCTAGTAACAACTAACAGTCACAACACTAGGAAGTTTGGGAACCATTGCACCCAATCAATTACAACAGAAATATGTGGAATTAAGAACAGATTTTTGTTCTAGAAGTTGACTTCTAAGTTTGTAGTTTGCCATTCGAAACACATTTTCATTTAGAAACAATAGAAAAAAATAATCACAACTCTCACTACAATAGCCCAGAAACCCTACTTAATTTAAAGTTTGATTCAAACCAATTTTAAAATAATTTAACTGTGTTTAAGTATCATTTTATTTTACCCATGGGAAGACAGATTCAACCGTCAAGTTACTAATGGAAGCTTAATAACTTGCCTAGAAAACTTGACCCATTGGCCGTGGCATTCAGGATCGGTGGTTCACAACAGAGTAGACATTACTGCATTTAAAGAATCTTAAGTGTGCACTCGACCACGTCTCTTAGTTTGCTTTGGTTCTCTGTCTCAGGAGCTCCAGTTGTCCCCAGCTGAGTCATTCTATTCTCTCTTGCTCTAACTACTTTTATTACACGGGGGTTCTGTAACTGTCATCATTACCTCCTGGCATCTATACACCCATCATCCTCAATATTTAACTGCCTAAAAAATCTGAAGGAGAAAGAATTGGCACTCAGCTTCACAGAGAAGTCAGGCTCAGCTCCAGACCTCAACTGTGCATGTGACATCATTTAAAGGTGGTGCCACAGTCAGAAGTGACCCATCTTTTAGACGTACCATGCATGATCTGTCTTGAAGACACAACATCTGCTCTCCTTGCTTTCCCTTCATCTCTAAATCTTGTATAACTGGACTGAAGAGATGTCTCAGCAGTTGAAACACAAAAAAATGGGCAACAGTAAGTATGGACTCAGAATATCAATTGCTGAATGGCTGAGTTGAATTGTGATTAAGCAGGGAGGGCATGTTATGGAGGATGCTGGACAGAGTTATTGTAAGGATAGAAAGCACAGAGCTGGCTCATGCTGAAGGCGGCAGAAGGTAAACTATTAAAAGGTAGCTGTGGAGCAGATGGGGTAGGGCCTTCCTTGGAGCCTCGGGGATGCAGACATCAGAATGCATTCTGAAAGCTACAGGGAGTCATCTAATGCTTTGTTAAGCCAGGTATTTAGCCAGATTAAATTAACAGCATTATGGGAGATGGACACAGGGGGCTTATTAAGAAGGTATTTTTGTCATATGAGGGTAAGAGATATAAATTTTAAAGGTCCACCTTGAATGGATAGCAATAACATGAGCAAAAACTACAGCTGTTTTAGAATTGATTTAAATGCCTGGTGCTAGGTCTTGGTTTTATTTCCTGAAGAAATGTACTGTAGTCACATCAAATCAAAGGAGTCAGAGTGTGGCTTCTCTGGGGTTTGAGGTCCCACGTGAGGAAGGACAGAGGGAGAAGAAAGGTGGGGGTGGGTAGCACTGCTCTGTCCTTCTGCCCTGTGTGGAAGCTGATGCCTCTCAAGGTCATATGTCCTATGTAGAATGTCCTGTGTAGACATGTGGTACTGGACCCTCAGTCGGGGGTTGGGTGGTCACCGTTTCCACAGAATGTTCCTCATCAGAATTCTCATGAGGATTGTGAGAGAGCTGAGAGACTCTTCTCTGACCATGGGAGATATCAGACACTTTCTGCTACTCCACCTGAGAGGACATAGACGGACGTAATAGTCTCCTAGCATTGCCTCATGACCAGAGGTTTTGGATGCTATGAGCTTCTAGATTTTGGAGCATTTTGTTGTTGTCTGGTTCTGGGAAAGTTCACTGTGAGTGTCTCCTGCATCATTCTCTGGGAATAAGGGGATCCCGATAAAATGAATGACTTGGGAGAACAAAGGCCTGAGTCTGGGTAATCAGTGGGATTAGAACTTTGACACACTTGATCAGCACATGACTCTAGTGATCTGACAGCAGAGACCCAGAGAAAGGATGGAAAACAAATATTATTCTGGCTCAGAGTACATCTGGATCCATTCTGTGTGACTGTAACAGAACACTTGAGACTTGGTAATTGATTTTTTAAAATTAAATGCATTCATTTATTTTGTGTCCTTGTGCAAGGGCGCTCATGTGTTACAGTGTACATATGAAGGACAGAGAATAACCCAAGGGACTTAGTTCTCTCCTTTAACTGTGTGGATCCTTGAGATGAGCTCAGTCTTGGTGGCAAGTACATTTACCCATTGAGTACTCTCACTGTCCCTGAAGACTGGGTGATTTGCAGAGGAATCACAGTTGTGGAGGCTGTGAAGTCTGAAGGGGAGAGGCTGTCATCTTGTCAGTGGTTCTCTCTCTCTCTCTCTCTCTCTCTCTCTCTCTCTCTCTCTCTCTCTGTGTGTGTGTGTGTGTGTGTGTGTGTGTGTGTGTAAGCAAAAGGGCAAAAATTGTATATGTGAGAGTGGAGAAAGGTTAGCTCATCTCTCTCTCTCTCTCTCTCTCTCTCTCTCTCTCTCTATCTATCTATCTCTCTCAATCCCTTTTCCTTCTCCCTCTTGCTTCGGGCCCTGCTTGCTTCGCCCCTGCTCGCTCCAGGCCTAGTTCACCTCTCTTATAACAAACACCTTCCATGACAATGTACTCACACCCACAATAATAATGGTATTAATGCATTCTTGGGGACAAAGCACCAGAGCCTAATCGCCTCTCAAAAATCCCTCCTCTCAATACTGTATTGTTTGGGGATGAAATTTCCAACATCTGAGCCCTGTGGGACACACTTACTCTTTAGTATAATATCCTGCATGTTGTGGATAGAGTCCTAAATGGAGGTTTTTAATATTTTGAGTCTGAATGGATCCTGGACAAAGAGCATTACAAAGATGAATGCACAGACAATCCAAAAATGAACAACAAAACAAAACAAAGTAAAACCCCGCCTACTTTGTGCTGGCCAATGGCTTGACCTGTTTGTAGCCACATTGAATTAATGCCACAAATGGAATGCATGTTCTACTGAGGCAATCTCTAGAGGATAAATTTTCTTGGTCCAACCTACTAAGCATGGTATGAAAAAAAAATCACCCATTACCCAGTTAGGCTGGGACTTCTATCCAACAGGATGACTGGATGTAACCACTGGGCACTGAGGTGGCTGCTGGCCTCTCACCATCATACGAAGGTATTATCTAGTGAATACAGAATAAGAGCAATAGATTAGTGATTGTGGAATAAGACAACTTTCTCTTCTTGTCCTCAGACTATTTCTAAGCTACCCCTCCTTTAGAATTTTGATTTTCTTCCACCTAGAGACCAAGAGGATGCGCTGACAAATATTACTATGCTATTCATGTCCCATATTCTTTATCTGTCACCCTAAACCTCTATCATTTCCTTATGACAGTTTGCAATTTCTTAAATTACTACGAATCTTCCACTACTTACGATTTAAATTGACGACTTCCCTTTCAGGGACGCACACTAGACCCCTTGGTGAGGCATAGAAAGCACCCTCCAATTGCTTGCAATATGCTTGTGAATCATCTCTCTGGTGGCTTATTTCCTGGGATGTTCTCCACAGATGGCTAATCTTGCCCATTTGAGGTTGATTTCTGTTAGCTCTAACCTCTAAGTACAGAAGCATCTGCCTGTCTTCATTTTAGGTTATGTGTTTTGTTGCTGGCTTTTTCCTCTAGCCTTCCTTTCTCAATTTTCTCATATTTCTGGCATTTTTCAGAATTCAGGATGAAAGGTAATAAGGTAGGTGGTGCTGCCTTCATTTTGTAATATATTAGGAATCTGGTGTGTGTGTGTTTGTGTGTGTGTGTGTGTGTGTGTGTGTGTGTGTGTGTGTGTGTGTGAGAGAGAGAGGGGGGGGCAGGGAAGGGAGGTATGAGAAGGTCAATACATATTTTTTCTTTCTCTTTTTTTCTCCCCCAGTTCTTTTTCCTGCCCCTGTAGTGAATTAAGAGCCTAACATTGGAAGGATAACCTATGGTTTAACAGAAGGAGTAGAATGGCACCCAGGACAGAACAAGTACTAAGCATATACTGAGGCTGGGTCTGACTGCACAGGTTTGTGGTCCCAGCCATTTAGAGGGTAAGGTGGCAGGATCTTAACTTCAAGGCCAACCTGGGCAATGTAATGATTTCCTGTGTTAAATATATTTTTTAACAAAGGAAAGGAAACTGGGCGATGTAGCCCAGTGGTCAAACAACTACCTGTCTTTCATAAGACCTTAGGATCAATCCCTCAAATGAAAACAAACAAATAGTAGATGAATGAATAAAAAATAAAAGTTTTACCTACAATCAGATTGGTTTCCTGATACTTTACTACAAAACCAAACTAATCCCATTTTCTAGCTGCAAGGGCTGAACAACCGGAAGTCCCTCCTGTGGAGTTAGAAGGTTTTCTCCCCACAGTCTCCTGGCAGCAGTCTGGTACTAAGGGAGCCAAGGGTAAGCAATGCCCACCTGAAAGGCCCACAATCTCCCTCTCACCCAGAAATGCTCTTCTGAGAGGAGTCACCTCATGGGGCAAAATGCCATAGGCTAAATTCTCTTTCATAACATTCCAGCCTCTCTCAAGTCACTGATACTCAAAGGCAAACAAATGACCAAGTAGAGGCTTTACCACCTCAGAGGGCAAAGGTGAAAGCATTTTGGCATCATTTCTTAAAACCGTGGGGGAAACACAACAGCCTACCACTTTAACATTTATTTTCTCTTTCCCCAGTGCTGGTGACAGAACATAGAGTCTTGGGCGTTTTGGGTGAGAACTCTATTAGTAAGATTCACCCTCCTCCCCCAGTTTTCACTTACTTAAAACCTCACAACTCTGTGGCATTAACTGTATTATTTTTATGCGATCTGTCTCTGTCAAACATCACCGGTACTCTCTGTGTACCACAAATCTGAAATACAACGCACGTTTATACTCATTTAATAAAACCCCCCATGCTCCCAACTCGTCACCTCTGGCAACGGCTGTTCCACATTCTGTCTCTACGAGTTTAACTTTATAGTAGGCGATGTTTTAAAAATCAGCCTTGTCACAATCGCACGTTGCACAGAAGGGCAAAGCTTAGTCTGTGACAACATGGGTTTCTTCACTCTAATAGTTCCCTAGAGTTAAACACACAAAATGTCTTGCAGCCAACACCAGCTCCTCCTGTCCTCCCTGCCTCTCCTACCGAGGTGTGTTGTCCGTGAAACTGGAGAGTGGGCAAGTAGTGGGGATGGAAGGTAGGTTCTCTCCAGACAGGGAGATCGATGACATGTCCAAAAGGGCCTGACAAGAGCGCTCAACCTTCTCTTGGAAGGAGATTCGGGATAGAAGTGGGAGGAGCCAGGAGCCGTCTAATAATGTCCGTCTCCCATGATGCTTTAAGGCTAATGAATGTCAGGTGTGTGGATGCGAGGCCTGGAAATGTAACCTCATTCTAAATGTCATCTAACCCACACCAAGCAAACATAGATGATAAGTTGGTAGGGTGATGCTAATTATCTGGAAAGTTTTGTCACTGTATCATCAAGTCATAGTTACCTACCTAACACTGTAAAGGGAATAAATCAACTGCCTTGGAGCCTGTTTCTGACAAATTGCGTATCTGTGTTTATTTCTCACTTGCTTTCTAGTATCACAGAAAGAGTGAGCAGCAACCCTGCTGCACAGACTAAAGAGATTATCATCCTCGGGAGCTTGCTCTGTCAGCCCAGACTGAGTCATTGGCCTGCGTCAACTGCTGTCGAGATAAGTCCCGTGTTAAAACACTTCCGGAGAGTGAAGCATCAGGGAGCAAGCAGGAAATAGTGAAGTCAATCTCTCCTCAACAAGAAGTGCTCTCATCATGTCTCAGAGTAACGGGGCTAGGATGCTTCCTGGTCCTTCTCTTTCTCTGTAAGCTGTTCACAGTTTGGGCTGATGCCAACAAAAGATGTACTGGTGACTGGTTCTTGCTGGGAGCTTTGTGAAGTGGCTGCATGGAGGCATTTCTGCCACAAGAAGCTTCGTCTGTCGCAGAAAAAAAAAATCAGTTTCTATTACCAATATATAAAGACTAGTATTTAGACTTTGGTTAACATTATCTGGCTAAAATCTTATAAAAGACTCATTTATGTTGACAAGAGATGGAATTCATGAAGAGTCTGAGGTTGAAAATCTGAAAAACAAGTCAAGAAGCAATGGGTTTCCTGAAAGAGCATGTGACCCCAACTTGTCATTGTGTAGAAATAAATGCAGGGTAAATTACATAAAAGCACCTGATCACATCACACCCACAATCAAGAACAGAGAAATAAATGCATCCTTGCTTGCTGGTTTGTTTATGATCAATTCCATTTCTCTGCTCTTATACAGTGTAGGACATGTTGCCTAGGGAATGGTATCACCCACAGTGAGCAGTGTCTTCCCATACAATTATCTTAAGAAAGTCACCATTAGTCATGTTTGCAGGCTAACCAGATGTAGATCTAAAGTGGAAGGGTCATTTTAGCTTATGAGTTCAAGGTCATCTGAGAGAACAGATAGCCTCTCTTTCATTACTCTCTTTCATTATATATATATATATATATATATATCACATTACACATTATATATGTGTGTATATGTTATACATATTTATATATATAACCTATGTGTACACATATATACATGTATGTATAAGCATGTATATTTCTTTTTAAAATGTGTTAACATGCATTGGTGTGAGTGTGTGTGTGTGTGTGTGTGTGTGTGTGTGTGTGTAGGCAAGAAGATAACGTTAGCAAGGCCATCCACCTTTGAGCCAGGGTCACTCATTACCCTGAAGCTTATTAATTAGACAAACTCTGTAGTGAGCCCCAGGGTCCTCCTGTCTCTACCTTCTAAGCACTGGCATTGCAGTGAGCACAGCCACCCTTGCCATTATTTTTATAGTAGTCTGTGGGTGCATGGTGTTTTATCTTCACACGGGAATAAAGGCTCTGTACCTTGAACACTAGCCAGGGATAACAAACATTCTCACCCAACATTGACATCAAGGAGGACCAAGTAGGACTTGTGGCTTCTATTCTCAGGCGCAGGGACTGTTTTGTTTAGCAAGGATGCTCAGTGGGAGGGGGGAAAGGGAAGCAAACTCTGAGAAGGCACAGCTCTTCTGGGTATCATTCCTGCTTACAAGGAGCAATGTCCTACTTCCCAGCTCCCCCAGTGCTCCCTTAGCCCTGGGGCTGGCTTGCTCACTCTTTGAGTTTCCCTTAAAAAACTTCTGGAAGCTACAAGGAAGCTGACCTGGTGGGCCCCACTGCTAGATGTGTATTGCCTTCAGAGACCCAAATTACAAAACTCTCCCACAGCAAACCTTCTTGCGAGACATTTTATTCCCTATAAAAATTCTGACACAGTTTGTAAAACTGCCATTCTGAAAGAGGTCATTTTTTATCATTAATGGACTTTTTAAGCTGATTTGGTACTCAGCTAAATAAATAGGCAGTGAAGAAAAAAGAGCTTAAAATACATTATTCTTGACAGGAATCAAATGAGCGCTTAGAATTCTGGGACTTTTAGCAGGGTGGCCCACTATGCTGAGAACAAAGAAGAGTAAATGTTTGAGAAGATCTCTTCACTTTAGAGGTATTGTTCTTTAGGTATATTTTTCACATGGCTGAGTTTCCACTAGAGCGAATTTCACACTCATGGTGTCTGTGGTGACATTCTGCCTACCTTCATGGGCAGCTGGTGTCTAGCTGTGGTGAGGTGGAAAAAAACACAAAACCTTCAGGAAAAATAATGTTTTGAAATTCTGTCGGTTTATATAATTTCTTATCTTTAAAGGGGAGTGAGCCATATTGATGTCTCAGCAGGCGTTTTAAGATGAAGATGACATAAGGAGAAAATGGTTGCCTCCAATGTAGAATACAGAAGTTCTGGGTGATACTAAATGGGTAGTGGGGTGGGGGTTGCTTTCTCTTGGTAACCCCCACTTCCTCACTCTGTGACCTCGAGGCAGCTATGTGAATGCTTTCAGTTTTAAATGTAATGCTGTCAGGTAAAAGGTATGGTACTGTGTCAAACTTAAAATACATACTATACTAATATCAACACAGTTACATACACACACACACACACACACACACACACACACACACACAGAGAGAGAGAGAGACAGAGACAGAGACACAGAGACACAGAGACAGAGACAGACAGACAGACAGACAGAGACAGTTTATATATTTACATATATACGATTTGTATGTGTATGTTTGTTTTTTGTAAGTAGATTTACTGAATTCACATTCCACATAGCTCATTCGTTTAGAATGTACATGTCAAAGATTTTAGTATATTCATAACTATGTATAACTATCAACACAGTCAAACTGAGGACATTTTCACCACCTTAAAAAGCAAAGCTCCGTTGTTTACTCATGTGTTTTCTATCTCCCTAATCCCAAACTCCAGTTGTAAGACAGTCCTGTTCTACCTCCTGTAATCCTCTATAAATTACTGTTTCTGAACAAGAAACAATAACACACATGTGGGTCTAATAACACACATGTGGTTGTCTGTGTGCATGGGTCCTTTCTGAGATTCAGCCATCTTATAGTAAATATATTCCAGAGTGTGGATATGCCACGGTATTGGGTCCCATTCTCCATGTTCAATATGTTGACAGTCACTTGTGTTACTTCTATGTTTTGGCTGTGGTGAGAAACACTGGGCTGGAGGGATGGTGTAGTAGGCACAAATATGGATGTTCTTCCAGGGCACTCAGGTTTGATTCCAGAATCCACATGGAGGTTCACAATCACCTGTAACCCAGTTCTGGGGCTCTGACACCACATGTAATCTCTGTGCACATAAGTATGCACATGGTATACAAACTTACACCCAGCCTGTCACCAGTAGACATAGTTTAAAAAGACACAGTACATATAATAATATAGTTAAAAAAGGATATTTTCTAACAGTCATGAGTGACGGCTCAGTGGTTAACATCTACATCCAATCAGTGCACGCACGTGAAATTGCTCTATTATCTAGAATAATCTTGCGTGGGCCACAGTTTAATGAACCTGCAAACTGTTTTGTAAACTGGTTTACACTGTTTCACACTCTTCCCCTCTATCTATCTATCTATCTATCTATCTATCTATCTATCTATCTATCTGCTCACTTTACATCCTGATTGCAGCCCCTCTCCTCCCAATTCCCTTCACATGGTCCCTTCTCCCCGCCCCTCCTTTTCTCCTCTGATGAGGGAGAGGCCCTCCTAAGTACCAACCCACCAGGGTATATCGAGTATTGCAGGACTAGGCACATCTCCCACTGAGGCCAGACAAGGCAACCCAGTTAGGGGAATGGGATCCAAAGGTAGGCAACCGAGTCAGGGACAGCCCCTGCTCCAGTTGTTGGGGTTTCTACATGAAGAGCAAGCTACACATCTGATACATATGTACCAGGGGTCCTAGGTCCCACCCATGTATACTCTTTGGTTGGTGGTTCAGTCTGAGAGCCCCCAAGGGTCCAGGTTAGTTTAAAATAGTCATTGGAGTTGGATAGAGGGGGGGAACTGGATATGAGCGGGGAATGGGGGTGGGAAGGGGGGGAATCTGGTGTAGGACGAGCTGGGGAGAGAGGGCCAGGGGAGTGAATGGAAAGGGGCAGCAGCAAAGGATTGTGGGGGGTGGGAATCTCTAAGGTGTGCCAGGAATGGGAGAGGCTCCAGGGAGTCTATGAGGGTGACTCTAAGCTGAGACTCCTAGCAGCAGAGAATATGAAGCCTGAAGTGATCCCTTCCTGTAGCCAGGCAGAACTCCCAGTAGAGGGATAAGGACACCAACCCACCCACAAAACTTTCGACCCCAAATTTGTTCTGTCTAAAACAAATGCAGGGACAAAGATGGAGCAGATACTGAGGGAATGGCCAACCAATGACTGGCCCAACTTGAGACCCATCCCATGGGCAAGCACCAATCCCTGACACTATTAATGATACTCTGTTATGCTTGCAGACAGGAGCCTAGCGTAACACATAACTGTCCTCTGAGAGGCTCCACCCAGCAGCTGATTGAAACAGATGCAGAGACTCACAGCCAACATTACACAGGGTACAGGGAGTCTCATGGAAGAGTTGGGGGAAAGACTGAGGGACCCGGATGGGATAGGAATTATTTTACATTCTTAATTACAAGACACAACAGTTTTACATTTGCACATGCTTTCTGACTACTCTCTGCCTGACTTATTGGGTGTAAAGTTACTATCTCATAATCCCAATTTTTTTTTTCTGAATAATGGTCTTGAACAACTTTTTATAGGTTATTAGACTATATATATATATATATATATATATATATATATATATATATATCCTTTGCCCAAATTAAAATTACATTGTCTTTTTCAATCATAAATCATAGAGCTCTTTATATTGTTTTTTATAATATATATATATATATATATATATGTATGTATATTGATTGATTGATTGCAATATTTGATTACATTCCATTGTCTTTCACTTTCTTTGTAATATTTGTTATTTTATTATTTTTGTTATTGTGTTTTTATTTCTATTACAAAAGTTCAATGCACAGTCCAGGGGAACCTCTAACCCGCAGCCTTTTTGCTTTAGCTTCCCCAAATGCTGGTCTTATGAGCATGTAGCACTGTTTCCAGGTTCATAATACTCTTGGAAGTACAAATGTTTTTACTTTTGCTGGGTATGGTAGTATACAAATTTAATCCCGGGACTTTCGATTTCAAGTCCAGCCTGGTCTACATAGCCAGTTCCAGGACAGCCAGAAATACACCGTGAGACCCTGCCTCAAAAAACAAAACAAAAACCCAATCTTTTTAAATATGAAACCAGGCTCACTTGGCATTCCCTGTCCTCTTGCCTCAGTTTCCCTTCTTGCCTCTCCCAAATTCTGGGATTATAGACCTGTGTCATCATGCCCACAGTTTTCAATCTGACTTGTGGCAACCACAGTGTCTTCAATCTTGATGGAGTGCAGTTGGCCCAGTTTTTCTTTGCTGTTCGTGTTTCTGTGTTACATAAGAACTTCGAACCAAACACAATTGTGGAGGTTTGTGCTACATTTTTTTCTAAGAGTCTGTTTTAGCACTTGCACTGAAATCGCTGATCTATTCTGAGTTGATTTCTTTTCATGGTATATCGTCCAATTTAATCCTTTTCTCCCCACGTGTATATCCAGTTTTTTCAGCACTGTCTCTTTGTGACAGCATGGACATCCTTGTGGAAATCAGTTACTAGATGCATGAGCCCTCATTCTATGTATTTAAACATCCCAGTATAAGCTTGCTTGTTTAACCTTGCTTTGTGCTAAGTTTTAAAAATTAGGAGATGTAACTCTTCCTACTTAACTCATTTTAGTGATTGTTTTTGCAATTCTCAATCATTTCTCTCTCCTTTGCAAAACTTAGAATCGGCTGGTCAATTTCAGTTAAGGACCTAGTCGGCTGGGATTCAAGAAAGATGGAATGCAGTTAGCGAAGCACAGATGAATGGTATTTTATAGTCACCATTGCTCTGGGGTTGGCTTGACACGAATCCACCAGACAAATGCTTCTTAGTGGTCCTAACAATGATAAAGATGGGTGCGTCTTAACATATACATATCCTCTGTATCTGTGACCCTGAAGAGGAAAGGCAGACTCTGGATCCTCACCAAAATCTAAAGAGAACGTGGTTAAGGGTTTACCTGGCCAGAACATTGTCATCCTTTTCATTTGGCTTAAAGTGTCTCCTCACGTCCCTCTCTCTTTCTTCCTGGGTTATTTAGGGATGTCAATTTCTACATGCCTGTGAATCTCTCTCTCTCTCTCCCTCTCTTTCTCTCTCCATCAATTTTAGTCAGGTTGCATTGTAGTTGGAGAACACATTCGCTATTTTATTACCTTTTTCCATTCACTGAGGTTTGTTTTATGAATTCGGGTGCATTTCATCTCCAGCAATCTCGTGTGTACCTAAGAACGCATATTTGTGGCTTCTCGGTGAGTGTTCCATGGGTGTCTAAGACCTCGGTGCTGTCTTCAAGTCTTCTATTTGCTCTGTCTTCGGTCTGTTCTGTCAGTGGGATGCTAAAGACCCAGCAACTATCGTTGCAGCTATTTCCTCCTGGTGGAGGGAGGCTCAAGGGACCTGGAAGCTGACTGCCAGCCACACCAGGCCATTCTAAAAGCTCTTTTCATTTTGGTTGAGCTGTGACAATTCCAGCAACTACAGTAATTTGGTTTCTATAAATAAATGAACATGTTTCTTTAGATTCTTTCCTTCTCTGCCCCATGGACCCCAAGCAATGGTCAGCAAGGAAGGATGTTTGTGGATCATGTGACACTCTTTAACTAAGTATACATTGATTCCCTCCAGCCCTAGCGAACTGCAGATCCTTTTCTGCCCATTACCACCCTGACTTGTAAGGAGTGTGGGCTTGGATTCTTACAGAGAGCTCCTCTGGAAATTCCTCCTCCAAATAAAAGCTCACATTGCCTTAAGCCACTCAAACTTGTCTGTCTTTCCTTCTCAATGTCCTGCACTGGATGAAATTTAACAAGACTCATGAAGCTTAGAAAGTTGTAAGACTCATAGATCTCACACTCAAGGTTACAGAATCAGTTAACAGTAGCTGATGTGGAGAGGGTCTGTGGTTGAATACCTATAAGTTGTGCAGGGAGCTCCAGAGGTGCAGCTTCCAGAAAAACTGCCATGTCACACAATAAGTTAACTAGCCCACCAAGGCACACTTGATAAGAATTGTGGCAATGGTCTGTTGTCAGTACTCTAAGGGAAACAGGCATTTTTTTCATGTGTCTTTTAAAAAAGTCATGCCACAGTTGTCAATTTTTCTCTTACTATATGTCAGTCAGTTTTCTATCGTGTTTTTGAGTCTATTTCAAATATATAATGTGTGTGTGTATATATATGTATATATATATACACATCATACATATACACATACACATACACATACACATACATATACACATACACATATACATCATATACATATACATCATATACATCATATACATATACATATACATATAATATACATATGCATATACATATACATATACATATACATATACATATACATATACATCATATACATATACATATACATTACATATACACATACACATACACATACACATACACATATACATACACACCAATGTTATTGTTATGCCATTCAATTTACATGTGAATTAATAAAATGTCCTCTTTTATCCCCAGCTCCTTTTTTGTTGTTTTAAAGTAAAATTTAACGCATGTGAGGTTGGCCAGCCCAGCTTTCTCCTGGAGTGCAGGAAACACCGGCCTCTACACTCTTACTTTCATTCCTTCGTCTCTTTGCATCTAAAGTTTGTCCCCTGTGAGCGGCTTATGGCTGGACCTCACTTCCGTTTCTGACCTTGTCTATCTCTTCTTCCTGACTGAACTATTTAACACTCTCACATTTGATGTTGTTATTGACAGTGTTGGATTTCCATTTTCTACTGTTTCCTTTCATAAGTGCTCTCTGAGATTATAGACTTAATCTGAGTTCCCCAAAAGGCTTAAACTTAGGAACTATTACAAATGGAGAAAAAAAGAAAACAAGAGTCAGGTGTGCCTGATAGAGATATATAGTCCTATAAAACAAATGTGATTCATGGAAGGGAAAGAGAGAGGGGAAGAAACCACAGACAGAGAAAGAATGCGTCACAGTGGGCTGAAAGCTAAAATTAAAAACCAGAAACCTCCAGAATTTTATTATAACTTTAAAAAGTATTTCAAGGCAATAACTCCTGCCAGACCAAAATGAAATTCTTTGTAATATAGACTGTATGATAGCTGATCTGTGTTTATGACATTTATCTTTATGAGTTCATTGAGATCATAGGGACAAAGGCTAGATTCATCTTGACATTATCTTGCTTCTCTTCATGAAGAGAAATGTCAGGGTCATAATAAAGACAAGGTGTCTTCTACAGGCACACGCTCCTTTTTATATTATATTGAAAAAAATACAATTTAAAAACCTGCCTGGTTTTTAAAACTGTCCTGATTAATAAAAAAGATGAGGGAAAATATCTTCATTTTCATTGAAAGATAATAGGGTTATGAGTATTCAGATTATTCCTGTTTGGCTTTGAAAAAAAATTTTTTTTCAAGTTTAATGCATACTTGAGTATCTTTGCAATTTAGGAAATCTATCGCAAGTGAATTATGGAGGCCATGTTGTGGAGATTTCCTCAGGAGCTGTTAGTCTCATCTCCATATCTTACCTCTGCTTCTCTGATCAGCTCTTCTCTGCATATTATTCTGAGTCTGTGAGGGTTGTCATCACGTTTGGGCCTTAGGCAAAGCACATTGGCCTTTCTAAACCTTCTCATCCATCAAGCTCAAGCTTCTTCCCTGGTGTTAGGAGAGAGAAAGAGAGAATGTGTGTGTGTGTGTGTGTGTGTGAACATATGTATGTGAATATGTGTGTGGACATATGTAGGAATGCATGTGAGTGTACATGCATGTACATGTGCATGAATATATTTGTGTACACACATGTATGTGTGTGTTATAAAAAGATATTTGTGGTAGTTGGGAGCAAGGGCCTGGAATATCTTTCCCTCTAGGTTCTACAGGCTATGTATGTAATCAGCAGAGGTGACACATAGGGAAAAAAACCTCCCAACTTATAAGAATCACAGAGAAAGAGCTTCAAGTTATTATTTTTTTTTAGGAAGAAATAATGGGTCATTGGTCCCCAAACTGGTTGGCAATACATGTAAAGCTGTTGCTATGTGCACCAAGTTCCCACTCTGGCTGTGCATATATTCTGCAAAATGTATAGCTCACATCATGGTTAGCCAGGGATGTACCTTATGACAATGAGAGAAATAGGTAGACATAAGCACAGGTGATCTGCAAGGACTGGGAGAGCCCTTCATCATGAGGCTGACTTTCTAGAACTTTCTCAGTAAACACTGCACCAGCTACTCCATCTCTCACTGCTCATCAGCCGCCCAAACCAACGACATCTCTCGTTTGTTTGCGTCACAGTGAAAGTCAATACACAACTCCAAAGCTACTCCCTGAAGTTCTGCTGTTTCGTGTGGCACCAGCTACTATCATGGCATCAAAACAACCTGAGTACCATTTTAAAGTTTGCTTTTCCTGCCAATGGTATCTAGCGCAATTTTTTCCAAGGTGTTTCACTAAAGCATATGCTGCTTGCATCAGAAGGTCTCTCACAAAGATTATCGTGTCCAGCATCTGTTCCAGCTGGGTTAGTACAACAAAGCCACTGATTCACACTGGGAATGAAGGCTCACCCAAGCCGAAGGCTGATTCCCTTTTCCTCTTGCTCCTGTGATTTGAGGAGAGATGCAGTGATGTGCAAGTTATGTTTCCAGGGATTTGAAATTGAAGCTCACATCTCAGTTAGGAGCCATGGATGAAAACAGAGTCTGGAAACCGTAAGAGTATCAGAGGACACTTCAGGAGGAAGCAGGTTGAGAACAGGGAAGAAAAGGGGAAAGTAGACAGGAGAGACTTGCAAAGGACAGACAGGAGCATCCTGCCTCCAGGGGAGGCGGAGCAGAGAGTGAAAGTGGTACTGTCAGTGGGTACATTCAGGACATTGAGCCAGCAAACAGGGGTATAGGGAAGGATCCTGTTGTTTTATTTTAATAGCTCATTGGACACATAGTTCATTGACTTAGACTTGCAAGATGAATACTATATATTATAATGTAATGAGGAAGAAAAGAATGTATTAAAGCTGAGATTGTATCTATTGAACAGAGGAAGAATTACAAATTAAGACTGAGGGTGCTGGATAGCTCAGAGAGATGGACCATGAATCCGTGTCTCCCGGCTTCACTATTCTCAGACAGTTCATAGGAAGTCAGCGAGGTCGATGTTTTAAGTATTGCTCCAGCCGATTACAAATGTGCTAATATGATTTGCCATCTTCAGTTACAGAATATACAGTTATATCATACACAACAGGTCCCCTGTTGACAAAGAGAAGAGGAGCCTGTACTGCCCAGATTGGGAAACATGAGGAGCACTCCATCTCAAATGCCAACTGCTCTGGTGTAGATGTGTCTCTCCCAGAGGCCCTGTGGGTTAAAGGCTTGGTTTCTGTCTTCTACTTTGATTTCTGTTGTGGTGATAAACATCATGACCAAATGCAGCCCAGGAAAGGAAAGTGTTTATTTCTGCTTAGACTTCCAGGTTATTCTCTATCATTAATGGAAATCACATAGGATCTCCAGAAGCAACCTTGGAGGACCACACTAGCTCGCTCTGTGGCACATGCTCAGCTAACTCATGCTCTCTTCTCATACAATACATTCCAACCAAACGTTTCCCCTCCGACCACTCCTCCCACTGCCCCCACCTCCCAGATCCACTCCTCCTCTGTTTCTCTTCAGAGAAAAGTGTGCTTCCCAGGGATATCAACCAAACATCAGCATAACAAGTTATAAGAAGCCTAGGCACAAACTCTCATACCAAGGCTGGATAAGGTAACCAAGTGAGGAAAACTTTCCTAAGAACAGGCAAAAGAGTCAAAGACACACACTCCAACTTCCACTGTTAGGAGTCCCACAAGAACACCAAGCTATACAACCATAACATATATTCAGCTAATTTTGATATATAGCCCAGGCTCATCTATCTGCCTAAGGATGGTGCTGCCCACTGTGGGCTCTACCATCCCTCATCAATTAAAAACCAATATAGTCTCTCTCAGTCATGGCCAAACACATTGAGACAATTCTTCAATCTAGGCTCCCTCTTCTCAGGTGACTTCAAGATTATACTAACTAACCAGCACTCTCCAGCCTATGTCACTAGTGGGAGGCTCACCTATCCCTAAGAAGGGGTTGTAGTTAGAAGTCCTCCTGTCATATGGAAGAATCCTTGGAGGAGATATTGGAGCCCTAGACCCTCTTCTTTTGCTTACCGACTGCTATGTTCTGAGAACTTTGCTCTGCTATGTGCTCTGTGCCACATGCTTCTCTATAGAACATGATGGCTGATACCCACACAGCTGCAGGCCAGGTCAACTTTTCCTCTCTGTAAGAGGATAGAGTCAAGGATTTTGTCACTCTAATCTAAATAGTAGACCAAAGACCTAAAGTCCTTCCCTTTTAAGGCTTTATCACCCTGGCTTGTAAAGAATTTCCTTTTGATGCTATCAAAAGGATTAGCAGTAGGAGGACAAATAGAATAAATTCTCTCAACACAGCATAGGGAGTTTCCTGGGGGCTTAGGAAGGATTCCAAGAGTTCAATGTCTTCTCTTTTCTTAGCTTGTAAAGATCTTTATCCTAGCTCCTACTTAATGGATACTATATAGAAAATCTTTGGCAGTCCATGTTTAAATGTCATGAGGTCTATGTTGTCAGGCCCCTACCCTAGAAAACATCCATAGGTGACCTTTGGTAAAGTCTTTGAAACATGGTTGGTTGTCACATGGGAAAGGGAACTGCTGGCACCTGCAGTGTAGAGGTCAGGAATGCTAACAACCTTGGCAATGCATGGAATGGCCCCAGGCAGAAAGAGCTGTCAAAATGTCAATGCTGAGAAAAGTTGGTAAACGGCCAAGTCATGCCAGTGGGTCTACCCTTTAAGCCCTCAGGAAATATTTCCTAACTCTCCCCTGTGTTGTGTCTTGGGCACCACAACGAAAAAATGAGAGATCACCCTGGCCTCTATGAATCTGCCACTTTGAACAAAGACAACACATAGCAGCATTCAGAGAAAAGCTACGTTAACCCAGGGGTAGACCAGATATCCAGAACCAGATATAATAGAATAGACTAGTGTTAGATGGATAGAGGAGGGGATGAGGTAAGGCACAGGCAGCTGAGAGGAAAGAAGGGTGATTTGTATGGGACTAAAAGCCAACACCTGGGACAAGACTTAAACGGGGCAGTATCAGAAGGGTCAGATTGCACAAGGTCAGGTGAGCATGCTAAAAAGGCTTTGCAGCTGTGTCCTCGCTAGCCCTTTCTCTTTACAGCATCTTCTAGCAAGAGGAAAATACTCAGGGGCTTTGAAGTTGGAAAAGCCACAGTTGGAGAAACACAATAGGGAACATTCTCCTGGTAGTGTGTAGACAGGATGTCTCACAGCTCTGCCTGCACAGTCACCGGGTGCAAAGGCAGATGCAAACGCTGTCCATGCCTTGGGCTGTGGTTTTTAATGCACCTGGTGGTTGAGTCTGCCTGTCCCAGTTGTCTATCTTGCTGCTAGTCACTCATGTCCTTCCTTGTGTTTATGGCTGCATGTTTTATTACCGTTTTTTTTGTTTGTTTTTGTTTTTGTTTTTGTTTTGAGCTATGACTCTAAGTACTCTTAATGATAGTTAATTTGGGGTATCATGAACACTAGCATATCACCTAGGGATGGCAGCACTGGAAAATCAGAGGAAAGGGGTGACCAGGGGGGTGATGCCTGTGTTCATCATCTTGACTATGCTGATGGTTTTACAGTGTGGGTATATGCCAAAGCTTACGTATTGTATAGTCTTTTTCATATAACTTTTAGGTTTGAGATTGAACCAAGAGCTTTTTGGGATTAAGCTTGTACTCTACCCCGAGTTATATCTTAGCCTCACAATCTGGGTATTTTAAATAATAATGCATGTCAGCTGTTCATTTATAATTCTGTACAATTTAATTGGTTTAAAGCTTTCAACAGTCCCAAACATCTTACATGTGTATTGAATCCTCTAACAAGCCAGTGAGTGAGAGATGTTATCACTGGTTTCACTTACAACAGGATAAACTAAGGTAAAGGGAGATTAGTCAGCCCAGCCTGGGATTCAGAATGCAACGCAGCTGTTTGGATCCAGTGTGTGCTTAATCACTACTTGAATTCATCTCAATATTAGTGGCCTCTTTCTTTTGCCACGGGAAAAGGAAAACAGAGTACCCACCAACTCCTGACACTGGCCTGCATTTACTATGTCCTATGGGACTTGGTAATTTGACAAGATGCCAACCTGAGGCTACCCTGAGACTACGGGAAAGTGAGTCAATGTAAGGCTACATCAACTTTTCACCTTAGAATAGATGAACGGCAAGGCAGCATTGCTATCTACAAAATACCAAAGAGCCCCTCAATAGTGCAAAATAAGAGACTGCTACAATTACTTTACCAATTACAAGGACATTCTCCATCTTATCTTCCCTTCCTTTTTGTAAGATTTATTGAACTATGCAGTCAGAAGTGTCCCACTGAAAATTCTCAACTCAGAGTCGACTTTCCCTCCTCAGACTGCCTCAAGTTCAAACTAACCAAAGCCTTGCATGCTGTAACAGACCTAGGACCACCTCACTGAGATACCCTATAATCTTTCATCAAACAAATGTTAATCCCATTGTGTCCACTACAGTCTTTTCCGGAGAGCAGTGGTGGTCAGCAGTCGTATCATGTGCCAGTTGACTTTTCTTCAAAAGTCTCTTCTTCACCCATCTCTTCTTTCTCCTGTCCTTTCCCTCTTTTCTTATATTTCTTTTATTTCCTTTTCCTTTTGTCTTGTGACTTCCAGGGATTTCTGCCTCCTGATCTTCAAGTCTGTGTAATTCTCTCACCTAGGAATTTTCACCTAACAAACAGAACATGCCCAAATAGGGAATCTATTCCTAGAAAGGTGCTAAGGGTAGATTACAGTGTGACCCTTGCTTCTATCTCATGGGTCCTCTTTTGTTTTTCCATTTGCTGGCTCTAATGTAGTCAGCAGTCATATTGTAAGCTGCTCTATGAAGAATTCCATATACAGTGGCCTTCTGACTTAGTCTTTTTTTGTTTCTGTTGATCTGATATGAAGACCACATCCAAAAGAAACTTGAGGAGAAAAGGTTTATTTGGCTAACACATTCTGATCACATTCCATGACTGAGGAAAACCTAGACAGGACTTCAAGTAGGAAGGAACCTGGAGGCAGGAACTGAAGAACAGGCCATAGAAGAGTGCTGCTTACTGGCTTGCCCAGCTCACTTTATTATACTGCAGGGACCACTTGCCCAGGGATGAGACTGCTCACATTGGGTTCGGTCCTCCACATCCATCATAAATCAAGAAAATGCCCCACTGACTTGTCTTTGGGTGGATCTGATGAAAACATTTTACCTGTTGAGGTTTTGCCTTCCCATATGACCTGAGTTTGTATCAAACTTGCAAACAAACAAACAAACAAAACAAAACCAGAACCTACATATCAAGTTCAAGAATCCCAGAAGTGCCAAAGAACTGAGTTAAATCTCTAGGGTAGCAGCCAGTGGGACTCTGGCTTTTGACTTGTCCATAGTCTTGGGAGAACTGGTGAGAAAGATATACAGCTCAACCATGCTGGATTATCACCCACAGAAACCAAAACAGTAGAGTTTTGGTTTGGAGAGGCTCCAAATCTTAGGATAATCTGTTATACAGCTATAAATAGTGATTATGAGCTACTATATAAGAAAGATGAATTATCCTACCTTGTAGAGCAAGGTATGAAACTCCTTTATGACTGACCAAAGGGAAAGATTCATAGTCAGGCCCAGATGCCCAACTTTTGACATAGCCTTTGCCTTACCCAATTGAACTGTCTACAGGTCCCAAAGCTTGGCAAGCTGCTGCTCTTTCTACAAGAGCAATTACAAGTTCCTCTTTATACATGGGAAGTCGGCCCATATTAAAATTACTTACTTTTCCTCTAGCTTCCAAAGCCTAGAAAAACAGAAATTATTAAGGGGGGGAAAGTAGGGGGAAGCACCCGGAAATCAGGGCCTAAAGTAGACATGAGAAGGCATATAGACAGAGAACACAGAAGAATGTTAACGGGGTTTGCTGGCTTCAAAGAGACAACTCCATTCTGCAGTGAAACTGGAGCTTACCTGAACAGCCCTGAAAGATATTCTTTGTAAGAGAATTGGACTGATTGGAGCTGGGAAGCTACATCTCTAGCTGGGGGGGAATAATGGTAGAAGCCTTAGGTAAAATAAGGCTGTTGCTATTTTGGGCCAATCAACACAAGCAGCCTGAGGCATAGGCAGATTCCAAGGGCCCTGTTCCCATGGGTGTCCATCATGCAATAGCCTCTGGGTACATTTACAAATATTATTTTTAGATGTCATTTTTTTTTCTTTTTGCTTTCAGAACTTCTAGCTGCAGCATCACTGTATCCACCAGCCTTAAATTCTACCCCCCCCATCCCACCCCAGTGTTTGGGAGTCTATGATGAAACTGCATCCACTCTGCTCAAAATTTCTGTGAAATCACCGCTTCTGAATGCTGTTTTTATTTCTCCTCTGTAGCACTGTTGCTCGGTTTAGGAGAGTTGAGAGGGGAAGAAGCCTTTGTTAAAAGTTGCAATAGTGGGAAATATTTGACAGTATGTAAATTCTTCAGGCAGATGTGAGGCTGAGGGGGGAGAGGAGGAGGGGGCCACTCTGCTCTTTTAAACAAGGAAATGTATTAAAATGCCCTCATTAGCTTGTGGAGTGTTCTAGAATTGGCAGTTGCCTGCTGGGAGTTTGGGTTAAGTTTCTCTGGGGGTATAACTAAATTGTACAACCTCTTGCAGAGGAAGACAAGAAAAGAGCGTCTAGTCTCATGATTTGTAAAATTAGGAGGTGGGGAGGGGAAAGCCCTCTCTGCCTCATTCTCAGAGAAGATGAGGACAAGTTGCCTGAAGCCAGACAGGTAGGAGTTGTTAACAGCAGGGAGAGCTGGTCTAGGGGAGCAAGCGAAGGCCACATTACCTTGTAAAAGGGCTTGGAAGAGAGGGATTTATCACTGTTTAGGAGAGTGGGTGGCTGCTAGGGAGACATAGTGTAAGGGAAGCAGACTGGACCCCTGGACCTGCCATCCATAAGCTTTAGTGTTAGTGACCCTATCTGGTCTTCATCCATCCTCCCACTTAACCCCTCTCTTCCTATCATTCCCTCAAGCATTCTGCTACCCTCCGTCCATTTTCTTCCCACTCTCTACCCATGCCTCCCGGTCTTTTGGATTCTAAACCACTCCAAGTTAAACATATAGATTTAAATGTTCAGTGCTAGCATCCACGTGTGACTGAGAACATGTGGCTTTTGTGGTTTCCAGACATGCACATCTCATACTTTTGTGTTTATTTATAGTTTAATACAATTCCATTGTTATAATCTATCCACAAGTTGATGAACATCTATCTATGTCCTAGCTATTGTGATTAGATCAGTAATCAGTTGAACATGTCTCTGCCGTAGGCTATAGAGTCCTTCGGTTGCTATGCCCAGGAGTGGTATAGCTGGGTCCTATGGTAAATATATTTCTAGCTTGAGTAACTGCCACACTGATTTCCATATGAGCTGTACCGGTTTGTGCTCCCACCAACAGTGCATGCGACACCCCACCCTCCTTCCCTCACATCTTTGCCTGAACTCTTGGGTTTTTTTTTTTTGTCGTTTTTTTTTTTTTTCTAATATTAGGCATTCTGAGTGGTATAAGATGAAATCTCAAAGTAATTTTAATTTGCAATTCCCTGATGGCTAAGGATAGTGAACATTTTAAAAAAAATTTTTTGAGACAGAGTCTTTCTATGTAGCCCTGGGTGTCCCAGAACTCATTATCTAGACTAGACTGGCCTCAAACTCACAGAGATCTACCTGCCTCTGTATACAGAGTACTGGATTTAGCGGTGGTATGGCACCATTTCTGGATTCAATAGTGAATATTCTTAAAAAGTGTTTCTTTGCCATCAGTGTTTTTTCTTTCCTTCTAGAATTCCTTGTTCAATTCTATATCCTACATTTTTTTTTCTTTCAAGACAAGGCCCCTGGCCTTGAACTCACAAAGATCTGCCTATCTCTGCCTACCTGAGTGATGGGAGGGCCACTCCCAAGTGGATTCATGCCCATTATAAAGGGATTCAATCTGTGGTTTGGGTCCTTGATCTCTGTCTCTTACCTCTGCTATGGGATGGAGACCCTTTGAAGATGCTGTTCTCCAGTCATAGGTCTTTTAAGTCTCCAGAACTACAAGAAGTAAATTTCTGTTCGTCAGAGGTTACGTGGTCTGTGGTATTCTATTATAGCAGGAAACAATTTTTCAATAGAAATGAACAGAAGAGATAAAAATTCTCATGCTGACAGAGCAACAGTTCTTGTCAGAGAAAACAAAACAAATGCACACAGTGTGCAAGAGGAACAATTTAGAAATGTGGTAAAGTGGGTGATGGCACATGGGAAAGAGTCATGTGATAAGATAGGGGCTGGAGGTGTAGAATTGTGATAAGAGGCCATTGGGGTGACACTTGAGTGACAACAAGGAGTGGGTGTAATTCCAAACCCAAAAGCACAGCTGGGGAAGAACATCTGGAGCCCCGAGAGAGACAGAGCTCTGCAAAGGTTCCTGATGAGCACATCCCTGATACATGGAGAACACAGAAAAGAGGCTCATGGGCTCAGAGGGGATGGAGGAAGGGGCAGGAAGATACTGAGACAGCAGGGATTTAGGAGTCATGGCCAAATAAATTGCCATGAATTTGAAGGTTCAATATCATACTGCTTTGACTTGAGAAAGTGTCTCCCCAAGGCCCTGAGTTCAAGGCTTGCCAGCCTGTGGTGCTTCTGTGTTGGTGGAACTTAACAAGGTATTGCCTGGTGGAAGGAAGGTAAGTTGAGGGGTGTGCCCTTGTGGGTGATATTAAAGCCCCACTCTCTCTTTCTTTCTTTCCTGGGTGCCACCGGGTGAACACATGTTCTTTATTGTGATATTCTAACTTCCCATAGGACCAAGCAGCAGTGGTACAGACTTCTGAAACCTGAAGACAGAGCAGACCCTTCCTCCTTATAAACTGATTATCTCAGACATGGTCATGCCCATATATCATGTCAGTTTCATTGAGCAGGGTTCATGACAGCATCCTCTGTCTGCATATTATAGGTATAATTGGAGTATAGGCCAAGCTACAGTCTCATCTGGTGGCTCAGCTAAGTCATGGTCCACTTTTAAACTTCCATACATTGCTGGTAGAAGTCATTTTTTGTAGCTGAAGGTCAGAGAGCTTTAGGCTGTTTCCTGGTAGGAGAGGGGCACCTTCATCTCTTTGGGGTGATGAAGACTTCTCCACTGTATACATAGAAGCTCAAGGCATAGCAGGTTGCCTTTCAAGATGGTCAGGGGGGTCTGTGTATGTCAGTCAGTTTTGTGATTTGACAGTAAAGGTGGTTATTTAGGACACACTGTAAACTAGCTCCTCCATGGTTCTGGTGAGCACCTTGATGCCTTTGGAATCATGAGGATGATTCCAAGGATTCTGTATGGAAGAATTCAAAGGAGAAACCAGGCTCCCTCATTAATCCATTCTTATAGAAACCAGTTCAGTACTACAGACCTGGCCCAGTCTTTGAGGCAGCATCCATGTTTATAGGGGCTCACATGACCTCATTATTCTTACTACGCCTACCTCTGATAAACACTGTTGTGTCTCCAATGGCATGAGGTCCTGTGTTCAGGAACCAAGATACTAAGAGTGAATAAGATAAAAGATGGCCACATTGCTACTGCTCCTAGTGGTGCCTCATCCATCCTGTAACTAAAAACTCCTGTGAATTGGAACATTTGGATTCCAGAAGGTTAATCTCCTTGACTCTGGTAACAGGAGAATGGCATGGAAATGAACTCAAGGCTGCACCCTGGTCTGTGACTCAATCTCTTCAGGAAAGGAGACTAGAAGAAAGGAGTCTGATGTTTACAAATCTATGTAGGGTAACAGGGTTGGGGTTGGGGACTCACAGAATTAAAGGAATTCACAAGGCATCTTAGAAGTGGCCCCAAGTGGTGAATTCTGTGGTAGTGAACCCAATATGGCATGAGCAGACCCCTGTACCTACCTACACTGTCCAGCTTTGATATCAACTCCAGGTACAGTGGACAGTTCCTGTATATGCTTCAATGGTTGGCCTCCTGTGCCTTCCACATCTGCTTTTCTTCGTTAGAACTTCCTCTGAAGTTACAGTACTTCTTTCAGTTTGGGACAATTGGCAGGAAGTTCATGAGACACAACATTTCCTGGAGCAGGCTTAGAACAATAGTTGAGAGTGAAGCAGGAAGTTGGGAAAGGGCCAGGGTTAAAAGGAAGATGAAGGGTTCACAGGGCAAAGTCTAAAGTACTGAGGAAGATGTATAAGAGAAATAATAGCTGGGGATCAGACAGCCAAATCAACCAGTTAGGAGGAGGGGGTGGAGCTCTAGACCAGAGACAGTGGCCAGCCCAAGCCCTTGAGGAATGAGAATGCCCCATTGTGTTTTCACATGTGCTTGTTTCAAACATGCTGCTGATGCTAATACATCAAGCAAAGACACTTTCTAAGAAAGCCTCACTAACTCCAGGGGTCCACCCTACACCATCCCACAGACACACACCTATGTAAGTACAAAGACAATGTCAATTGCACCCAGAAGATGCTTGCAAGGCCAGAAGTAGCAGCACTAGCTTGTGGCTAGCAGCGGGCAGAGCACCAAGGTCCACAGCACAAGTTAGAGATGGAAAGAGGACACTTCCATCCCCCTAAACTTGGAGAGTGGTACATAAAGAATACATGATCATCCACATGCCTAGGCCACCGTGACATGCACAAAACATGTGAGCCTTTCACTGGCTCAGCCTATGAGAACCCAAAGAGCTAAATAATCATATACAATGACGTTGGTCAGGTCTCTGCGTTAACCCTGTAAAACCCGCCACGAGGAACCTTGATAACTTTTCCCGCTTTTGGAAACTCCTCCCATTATTGAGAGTTTTTCTCATTTTCCTCCATTTCTTATTTTTCTATTACCTTTCTTAATGAAATTTATTTCTGGTCTGCATCCTCTCAAGAAAGTCTGTGTCTTTAATCCTCATTGATGTGGACAGACAACAAACTCAGAGCCACTGTCTCAGGTTGAATTTAAGTAACTGTGGAGTGTCCAGCACCTTAGGATCCCAGGTCAGGCACAAATGGGCTAAGAAAGGTCGTAGTATATTCAAAACCTCTGGATCAGTGTGACTAAATGTAGAATGCACAGACTCACATGTGTGGATAGACTTATTTGGAGTTGTTCTGTGAATGAATCCATATGAGTTTCCAGTGGAATTTAGCCTCTGGTGTCAGGGCAGCAACCAACTCAAAGCTACACACTAAATTGATATTCCATCATTTCTCCTGTGTCTGCTTCCTGGACTCTGCTCTTAGGAATTGCCTCAGATAAGCTAGCCTAAGATACTAAACCCTCTCCTACTCACATTGAGTAACAATGTCTGCATTAATGGATGGGGGTCTACCATATGGGGCTTCAGCCAAGAGAGTCACTCAGGAGCAAGTCTGGGCTTCCTTAGGTAGCAGAGCATGGGTTTCCACCAACACCTTCCCCCCTGCACCTCCCCTTCCCCAAGCCTCAGTCCCTCTGACCTGATTTCTAAGCAACATTTTCATAGCAAATCCTTTCAAATTTTAGCTTATTGTTTTGGGTTTGCTATTTAGTAAAAAAATAAATATTTATTAGACAGTGTATTGATTATTCTCATTTCTGGAAAAAAATGCCTGCCAGGAAGCAAACTGAGGTGGGGAAGTGAAGATTTATTCTGGCTTATGGTTTGAGAGGATATAGTCTACCATAGTAAAGAAGGAATGCTGTCAGGTGACTCTATAAGACTTCTCTGTTAATAGGAGTTGAGACACCTTGCTCCCATTCCAAGGATTCAGGAAGTAGAGAGAAAGAGGGAGAGAGAGAGAGAGAGAGAGAGAGAGAGAGAGAGAGAGAGAGAGAGACAGAGACAGAGACAGAGACAGAGACAGAGACAGAGACAGAGACACTTTGGCCAGAAGCATGCCTGCCCCACAATATTGCTCCATGACTCACTTCCTCTAGCCTGGCCCCAGCTCCTAAATATTCTAGAGTTGATTAGTTACCTTTTCTATTGCTGTGACACTATTCTGGTCAAGAAGCAACTTGGAAAGAAAAGGGTTGCTTGGCGCACAGTTCTAGGTGGGGATAAGTTGGAGGCAGCTAACCATATTGCAGCCACACTCAGGAAACAGGATCCAGCTAGCAGCCTCACCCATGTCCTCCAGCAAGGCTCCACCTTCTAAAGCTTCTACCATCTTTGCTACCACCACCACCACCACCACCACCACCACCACCACCACCACCTCCACCTCCACCTCCACCTCCACCTCCACCTCCACCTCCATCACCACCTCCACCACCTCCACCTCCACCACCTCCACCTCCACCACCACCTCCACCACCTCCACCACCTCCACCACCACCACCTCCACCTCCACCACCACCTCCACCACCTCCACCTCCACCACCACCTCCACCACCTCCACCACCTCCACCACCACCACCTCCACCTCCACCACCACCTCCACCACCTCCACCTCCACCACCACCTCCACCACCTCCACCACCTCC
>JANHMN010000020.1:31637025-31710519 GCA_030674055.1 Rhabdomys pumilio
CACCACCACCACCACCACCACCACCACCACCATCACCACCTCCACCAGATGGGAACCAAGTGTTCAAATACAAATACCTGTGGAGGATATTTCACATTCAAGTCTGAACACAGACCTTCCCCAAGCAATTCTATCACCTGGGGACCAAGTATGCAAAGGAAAGAGCCTATTGGGGAATTTTCATATTCAAAACATAATAGAATTTAAGACATGCTCCTGCCTGGAATTGAAAAGGAATCCCCAACTTCCCTAGTTCTGTCCCAGATAGGCTGTTATTCATAATCCCTATCTTTAAATCAGATTAACTGTGCATTTCATGTAAATAAGTGGCTGCATATTCAATGTATTGGTTATTGCTTTTAAGATACTGTTCCCCTTTGATTTACATGATTCCCATTCAGAATAGGCATCGCCTAGAAGGCAGGAAATACGTTTGCCTTGTTCTATTTGTTATGCAGTGGCATGTTTACTCTATATTTCTTGTGCTAGTGAAGAAGTCTCTCCCTCCTGTGGAGGATTCCCTCCCTTGACTCAGTTATAAGTGGGCAGTACAGCATCCACGACATAGAAACCTTTAAATCTTACCCATTCTTTCATCTAAATCAGTTTAGAACTATGATGTCTGGAGAATTGTCCTAAATATTATTAGATCTAATTTCCTAGAGGTCAGAACACAGGAGAAAAGAGAAAGGAAGACCTTTGGGTTTGCAGCCTCCCAGGCTTCTGTGGGAAGGTGGTGTGTGCCAGATACAGTGGTGACATACATGTGCCCCTGTGCTGTACTTCACACCAGTGTTTGTTAGTTTTCCATCAGCTTGTTGGTAGTTCAGGTTGGGTGGTGTTACTTGCCATGTTTTTCCCTTCTTGGGGGACAGTTCTATTTTTTCTAACAAACTGTGCTTCACAGGGAAGAGTGGAGCTGTGACTCAGAGAGCAGCGCATTGTGTCCCTTGATCAAAGAGAAATTAACGAATGAAGGGTTGGGTTTCTCTGGGGCTTTATGATTACCTTTCCAAGCAAAGCCACTCTTGGAAAGAGGAAGGGTTCACACCGTTTTATGACAGGAGACTTTTGTCCTCAGACATGCACCTTTCTTGATATAGTACTGGGCTGTTGGGAAAGAAGAGTGTGATCCAGGTTCCCATTGTTCTCATGGAGTCACAGATGATCTACAGACCAAGGAGGTGACACAGACATCCAAAATGAGTCTTCTGTTTTGATTAGAGACTAATTGGAGTCACTGCAGGACAATTATCTAATTTGTCGGTAGTGGGTTGTTTTTTTTTTTTTTCATTTTAATAACACAGAATTTGAAATGGAACAGCTATATGTACATTCATATATATATATATATATATATATATATATATATATATACATATATATATACATATATATATATACACGTGTGTGTGTATGTGTGTGTGTGTATGTATATATATCAAATTATTATATTTATTAATTCATGGAGGGAGGGTAGTGCTTGCTACTGGGTACTCCTTACATTTCAAAATAACAAAGATTGGGCTTGGTACAGCAGAATGCATGCTAGCATTCTTTCCCCAGCACTACACAGAAAAACAGACAAAGAGTATAACCACATGCCTGTAAGTGAGTACTTATTAGTGTAATTTCATCCTACATAACACAGGGATTTGGGGGCTGGGCTATATAAGACCCTACCTAAAAACAGAAAACTTGAATTTTTTAGCCTCTACCACCAAGGAAACCTGGGTACAGGGTTGCATCTCTTGCTGGAGTTAGGTCATATCTGCACTCAGAGCAGTAACCCCACCGGGAAAGTGGAGGGAGGGCTGAGCGCCGCCAGAACTTAAGTCTACACCTCAGCAAGAGCAGTGCCAGTTCGCTTTCACTCTGGTTTATTCTTTAGAGTTCAGCCCAAGTTGCCTCACTCCCTAAACCACATCTAAGGATGCTCGTTCATCATCCTCCTCTCTCCGAATGCTCAAACAACTGCTGTCCCTGGCACTCACTCCTCCATTTAATCATGTGCTTTCTGAATTGTTCCTTAACAGTTACCGTGTTTACCTCCCATTTCCTCATTCAAATCTGTAAGTTCTTAAGAATAAGCAAGAACAAACTTATCAACTAAGCCCAGAGCTGGGAAAATAATACAAACTCAACAGTAGATGTCTGCATGGAGGGAAGAAAGGAATGAATACATGTGCCAAGAGATGCATAACACATATTATGGGTGTCCGGGCCAGTTCTGGAATATGTTTTGCAGCTGAATCACCCCAAGGATGACCCAGAGGAGGTTATATTTTGGCAGCCATCAATAGTTAGGAAGACAGCGCCCTGCAATAGCATACTAGCACAATGCTACCCAGCAGGGGGCCGGCTTGTACGCCACATGCTCTTAAAGTGATATCTAAGTTATTATGTTCAGTTTGAAAACCACAGGTAACAGACACAATACTTTTCTCCATTTGTTTCTTCACTTTTAAAAAATGAAATAAAATTCAATGGAGCAAAAGTGGTACCAGGCACCACCTTCACCTCTACCACAGGCAACCCAATGCCCTTGAAGGTCCTCATTGCATGGGCCAGACTCTTGTGACTTTATTATCTCTAAGGTAGCTTAGCTACATGAACCAAAGTCTACTGTTGAAGAAGCAGGCTTGTCTCACAAGTCAAGTCTCTTCCAGGACTCTTTTTCTTTCCTCCTCCTCCTCCTTCTCTTCCTCCTCCTCTTCTTCCTCCTCCTCCTCTTCCTCCTCCTCCTCCTCCCCCTCCTTCTTCTTCTTCTGATTTATTAATTTATATGAGTACATTGTAGATGTCTTCGAAGAGGGCATCAGAACCCATTACAGATTGTTGTGAGCCACCATGTGGTTGCTGGGAATTGAGCTCAGGACCTCTGGAAGAGCAGTCAATGCTCTTAACTGCTGAGCCATCTCTCTAGCCCCTCAAGGTATATTCTTAATGTCAGACTATTTTGGTTTTCTTTGCTTTGTATTGAATCATAGACATCTTCCTAATTATGACAATTTGTTTGTAGTTGAAGTTGGGAAAATGTTTTCATTGGATTTGATTGAATAAAATATCTTTGAAGCATTAAAAAACAAACAAACAAACAACAACAATAAAAAAAACCCTCAAGTTGGGTGTAGTCTAGATCTGTAACACTAGCATTCAGGCAGATATAGGAGAATCAAGAGTTCTAGTTAGTCGGGGCTACACGTAAAATATAAGAAAACCAAAACACTCAATTTTTGTTTAAAAAATATGAGTGCCTGCTATAGTGGCACATTCCTATAATCCCAGTAGTTGGGAGGCAGGGACAATAGGATATCAAGTTGAATGTCATCCTAGGATAAGGTGTAAGACCCTATCTTTCAAACCCCCAAAGATTGGATCTAGCTACATGGTGGAGAGCTACCTGAGCGTGCACAAGTCCCAGGTTTGATTCCCCAGCAATAGAAGACAAAAATTTAGTGCTTTTTCCCCCTTGTCTAGTCTTGGTCCGCTTTGTCAAGGTCTGCTAATTAAAATCTCAGGAGGCTGAAGCTCCCCGAGATACGTTTAGATCTTGCTCTGAGGTTTGCTTCCTCGGACACAGTAAGCCTGTTAAAGCTTACGTTACACAACAACGGTGCTAACTTAGCTATTTTTCCCATTGCCATGACTAAACACCAGATAAAAGTAACCAACAGAGGAAGAGAGGGTTCTTGGCTCACAACTCAGGTACACAATCCATGGTAGTCAAAAGGCAAGAGCTTTAGGCCTGCTTTATCACAGGAAGCAGAAAGCAATGAACACACACGTGTGCTCAAAGCACTTTCTCCATTTTCTACAGTAAAGGCTCCCTGTCCAGACCCATGGTCAAGACCTGTCTAATAAACTCGATTAACCTCATCAGGACAACCCCTCTCTACAGGTTTAGGGAAGAGATAGTCCCTCACAGATGTACCTGAGACTTGTCTCCTACACTATCTAAAACCTGCCAAGCTGAGAATCAACATTAACCTCATCCCTATAATTCACATCTCAATCAGGTCCTAAAACATTAGCCAACCCATTTACTGTACTTCAGGAACCCAGAGGTTGGCTCAGTGGCATAATTAATGTAGCCTACTTGTTTTGCATCAAAATGATATAAAAGCTAAATTTTGGTGTCCATAACTGGAGTTTTACTGGGCATGGTTATATGTATTACATCTACCCATTTATATGTCCATGGCAGCTTTCACGCTCCTGGGATGGAGCATCACAGCAAGGTCCTGAGAAGGCTGCCCCAGCTGCCCCCTGATCTTTCATGAGAGTTTGGCACCTGTTTTATTCTGCCCACTTTCTCTCACAGATAACCCTGTTTACCTCCCCTGGTTGGCCAGCCAAAATTTTATTACCTTTAATCCCAAATTCCTGACACTGGGAAGCTTTTGTTCATAAATTCCCATTGAGTTTTCCCCTTCTTAATTTCAATAAATTCATCTCCAAGTAGGGCAGCCAATGTGTAGGACTTGTAGTTGGTGTTTAAGTCTGCATCGGAGGTCTGGGTATTTTTACCCAGTATGGGGCATTTTTACATTATATCAGAATTGATGTTTGTAACTTGGAGGATTTTGTAAAAGTAATTGAATGAAATTATATTGTAAAAGATGCCATTTGGTCTCTTTCCTGTAGCATCACATTATTGAGAAAGCCATATTGTGAAGAACTCTGTGAAGAAAACCCCTGTGCCCACAGCCTCCTTCCTATCCACCCAGGTAAGTTTAGACGTATATCCTGTGCAGTTGTAGTCAAGCATCCATGGAGCTGGGGAGGGAAGTGGTTCCATCAGTCATGTGATTTCCATGCAAGCATGAAGGGCTGAGTTCCATCTCCAGAACCAACATAAAAAAATTACAAAAGCTCCCAGCCATCATCCCATCCATGGGGATGTGGAGACAGAAGAGTCCTTAGGGCTTGCTGGCCAGTGTGTCTGTGTGAGTCAGGGAAGTCCAGGTTCAGGGTGTTGATGTGATAAAACACTCTGACAAAAAGAAAAGTGAGAAAGGTTGTGTCTGGCTGATGATTCTAAGTTACAGATCATCTGTGCAGGGAAGGGAAGGCAGGAGCTTGAAGTAGAAGATCACACCCATAGTCAAGAGCACACTTGTCTATACTGAGCTTACACACCCCACCCTTACATTCTCCACTCTTACACACTCCACTTTTTCACACTCCAGGTTCCCAAACCCTGGGAATGGTGCCACCTGTATTGGATAGACTCTTCCAAGATCAATGAACACAATCAAGACAATTGCTCACAAGTCGATCTGATATCCTTTATCGAGACTCTTTTCCCAAGTTCTGTCAAATTGACGATGGAATTTAGAGGCCCCATCTCAAAAAATAATGTAGAAAGCCATTGAGGAAGACAGTGGGCATCAAACTCTAGCTTTGTATGTATGAGCAAATACATGCAAATACTATACATCTGTTTATGTAAGCACGTGCACACACACAAATACATACACACATAAAAAAGAGAAAAGAAGAGAGGAGAGGAGGGAAGGGGAGGGGATGGGAGATGGAGATGGAGATGGAGATGGAGGAGAGGAGGGGGGGGGGAGGGGAGGGGGAGGGGGAGGGGAGAGAAGAGAGGAAAATCAGAGTGGTTAGCCAACACTTGGCTTTGGTCTTGGAAAAAACTAGGACCAGACCCTTCAAGTGGAAAGACTCTCAGATCCTAACCACCAGGAAATATTGACTATTAGCGACTATAAGCGACACAGAATGCCAAAACCGTTACAGTGTTTACCACTACACATTTGCAACCCCTCCTCTCTTCAGGGTTATGTTCTAAGTCCGCATATAACCCCTGAAACCACAGCTAGTATCAAGTCCAACTACACCTTTGCCCATATATGCAGAGCTCTGATGAATCAGCACACCCAGAGATCAACAATAGCATAATAAAGCAGTGTTCTGAAATGTTCTGCAACAAAACTTAAATATTTTTCTTTTTATCCCTAGATCTTTCCGCTCCGTATTTTAGGATAGTGTTTTACTGAGGGTAACTACAATCTGAGAATCCAAAAACCTGGATAAGGAGGACTGGTGCATGCTATTTACTGTTGATACCAGTGAGTTTCTAGTCTCAAGTGAGATTGTTTTTCCTTTCTGGCTTTGAGTCATTCGTGGAATTTGATGATTGAAGGTTTTTTTTTTCCTCCACTTTTAACTTTTGCTTGTCTCCTTGGCTGGAACCCAAGTTTTCTCTGGGACAATGGCCTTCCCAGGCTGGGGCTTTACTGCTTCATGCAGACTCCTCAGTTCTCTTAGGAATCAGCTCTAGGTTGACTTCAAACATCAAGTGACCAGTGAAGTCACTTGATATTTTGTCTCTTGATATTTTAAACAGGTAAATAAAGCAACAAATTCCCAGCAGAAAACACAAGGTATAGTTTCTTAAAGAAAATCTTCATAAAAATTTATGAAGGTCTCATTTTTAGCCTCTTACTTGAGGAAAGTGGAGAATGTAAAGGAATTTAGAAGCAGGGATTAAATTTAAAAATCAGCAATCTACGTGCCCTGTCTACTGGCAATGGAAATAAAGCTGCTGAGGTCATAATGTATTCTCAATGTCATTCAGGTGCCCAGAGGGTCCTTTGACGCAATAAAATATCATCACAGTGGAAAATGTAAAATAGGTCATTGAAGTTAACCCAGCTTTCGGGAAGGAAGAATGGGGTTTGTCTGAGAAACGTTGTGCATGGACAAGCTTCAAGTCAATAGGGAGGCCAGAGGCTGAGCACAGTGGACCAGTGATGAAACTCAGGATGTTGCTTCCAGTGTAACTTTTGGAGAGCACACCAAACCTGAATTAATCATCACCTATTAGGGCTAGAGATGCATCTTCCTTCTGTAGACACTGGA
Source organism: Rhabdomys pumilio (assembly GCA_030674055.1). Taxonomy (NCBI): domain Eukaryota; kingdom Metazoa; phylum Chordata; class Mammalia; order Rodentia; family Muridae; genus Rhabdomys; species Rhabdomys pumilio. Next base: position 31,643,911 of record JANHMN010000020.1, read on the forward strand.
AACTTCTACTGTGACTCTGTCAAGTGAATGGCTTTGTACGTGTCTATTTCTTCTGGTGCAAGACAAATACAGGAAATAAGGCCTGAGTCATGTGGGGAAATTCACAAGCTAACAACCCAATGACTAGGCAAATGTGAAAATGTACACAGATGAAAATGGATGCTTGTATATTTGGCTTATGTATTCCTATATTTTTATTCTTTGGTCCTATGGGTGTATTAGAGATTCCCTTGTGTAATTTTATAAGGTTTGAGTTCTATTATAATGCTGAGAATCTAACGTAGGGCCCTTGAACATGCCAGGAAAGTTCTGACCTCCCCTCTCTTTCCATAGTATTAGGTAGCTCGTGTAACTTACCACATACATGCTTTGCCACTGATCTGTACCCCCAAGCCCAGTTTTACAAATTTATGCAAGAAAAGAAGACTAACTTGCAATAATCATTATAGAAACTGATTCTACAAGGATAATTTGTGACCACTGCATGCTACATGAATGTAATTGTCATTCTCAATTAAATAAGGATGGGTGGGTTACAATCACCCAACAAGGAAAAGGCCAGACAGCCTGGACTGGAAGTCATGTGCCTTGACTGCCAGGAAAAGCAAAGGATTCATGCACAACTGATCTCAAGAGAAGCAATAGGGCTAAGTTGGGGGTGAAGAGATTTGAATAAATCATAATGAAGCACTTCCTTGCAGTAGAACTATAAAGAATAGGAAGGGAGTTTAGTAACAGATCATTCAAGCCAACTGGGACTCTCCTCTTTGGGATATTTTTCAAATGGAATTAAAAAGCACTTGTTTCTGACTAATTAGCTATAATTCACCTAGGGGGCTGAGTTAGTCTTAGAGGAGAAAAGCTGACAGCACCTTTTAGAGTCACAGTCAATGTGCATTCATTTCAAAAGAAAATAAATCTTAAACAGTGAATCTGTAGGTCCCAGCTACTTACATACTGGAAAGTGAGCTTTTATCTTCTTGGGGTGCTAGGAGTTGAATCCAGAGTTTTGTGCACATGAGATGTGATTTCAATACAAAATGTCCCCCATGGGCCGTGTGTCTGAACATTTGGTCCTCCATGGGTGTCAAGTGGAGTCTTGCTGGAGGCTTGCTGGAGGCGGGCTTTGCAGTCTTATAGCTGGCCTCAGGTCCTGTTCTCTTCTTGCTGACAGAATGAGGATACAATGTGACCAGGCTGTTTCGTGCTCCTGCAGGCATGCCTTTCCCACCTGAGGGCATCTATCTCTGTGGAACTGGGACCACAATAAACTTGTATGATGTTTTCCTCATGGTATGTTATGGGACAGCAGGAAGGAACTGAAGTCATGAGGTAATTTTTGGACTATATCTCATGCCTGTGAGAGTGTCGCTGGAATGAATGCCTTTTCTAAATGTTTCTATGTTATGAGTCACAATTAAGTTCATACCTCCTCATCTTTTATAAGGTTTTGAGAGTTAACTCTATTTTCTAATTTCCTCCAATGGGTACATATTTTTGCGATTGAAAAATGATGTGGGACTGAGGAGGCAGCTCATTGGAAGAATGTTGGCTTTGCACACACATGAATCTTGGTATAATAATAAATACTTGCAAACAATAAATAAAAGATAAGTAAACAATAGAGATGCAACAGCCTACAGAGAAAAAAGAGAAATAATTGGAAAATATGATAAAAAAATATCAATATTTTGAGCAATATTTTATTTTAAATACTATTAAAACCATAAGGTGCCCCAGACCCACTGGGCATTGAACTGGGATCAGAAGACCTGGAAGAGAGAACTGGAGGACAGGGGACACAAAGGAGAATATACGCAGCATATCTATAGTCTGATCAGACCACTATTTTAATTTTTTCACACAGGGGTTATATACACATAGAGGCAAGATGTGGGGAACGGGATGACGAAGGAGCATAGGTGTTTTCAGGGGGAGTACATATATCTTCTGGAACAGGGTATCAGCTGGGTGAAGAAGCAGGGAACAGGTCACTATGATTGTATGATTCACTTGTTTCTTATCTAAGCTGGTACCTTCCATTAAGGCTACCTATCCACAAGGTCTATGACCACTAGTTCTTATCCAGGCTGGTAAATTTCCACCAAGGCTGCCTGTTTACAAGATCTATAGCTATCTGTTTTAGGGTCAGTGTTTTTCCACAGAGACCAAGACTTTGTGTTAGCAGGCATGTATGGCTGACTCAGGCCTATTGCTGATTTTAGGCCTTCAGTGTATAAGCAAGGCTGCTCCCGACAATAAGGTAAACATCATATATAACTAGCCATAGTAATAAATGACTGTTTTCAAGAAACAGATACGAGTTAATCTGACTCTTGATTAAGCCATTAATTTATACAAAGGACAGAGAAGACTGACTTGTTTTAGATCAGTCCTGGTACACCTAGTCACCCTTTGCCACAGCTGTGTTCATGTTCTCCTGTGTTCTAGTCCTTCCTGTGGAGTGACAGTCTTGTTTTCTGATCAGTACATCCAACGAGACCAAAACAAAACAACAAAAAAAAGAGAATGACCTCTAACACCATGCATGACTTATGCCCAAGAGAGCCACAGCCCCAAATGCCAGCAACTAAATATGGAGACCAGTTTTCATACATGATAAATTATTTGGCATAATTGTTTTGCATTAAAATTCATCCTTCAAGGAGCATATTTATCACTTTCAAACACTTATGTCACACACACACACACACACACACACACACACACACACACCATATCACACCAACACCCCCTCAAAATAACCAACAAAACCAAAAGCAAAAAAAAAAGGGAACAGAGGTAAAATAAATTTAAAATAATATTATCAAAATATTATTTTATAGGATTCAGTAACTATTTAAGATAATAATTGTACTAGAAATATTTCTAAATTTCTTTCTGTGGGTTGCGATTTTTAGACATTCACTAGCTATGGCATTTAACTGTCTTAAATGTATTTAGAAACTATTACCTCCATCGATATGTTAATATTTAAGGATTAAGTCATGACTTTAATTGAAGGATTACAAATACTTTAAAACTTTTTTTTTAATCCTTTTGTATGTTTTGTAGTTCCTCAGAAAAATAACAAGCATCTATGATGCTTAGTGAGGAAGAATCCTCACAGAGTGGTCTGAGAGCAGAGCTGTTGTGTCTGTTCCAGAGAGAGAGGCATGTCCACTTTGCTCCCTCATCTCCTATCTTATTATAGAGGTTTAAAGAAGAATCCTATGCAACCATCTCCCCCTACTTCTGAAACGACAAGAGTCCACCAAAACTAACCCTGAGTGAGCCCATCAGAATGGCTGAGGCCTGAAATCCTAGCCATTGGGAGCTGGAGGACCAGGAGTTCAATGTCATTGTCAGCTACTTAAAGAGCTTGAGGCCAGCTTGGTGTACATGAAACCCCATCTCAATAAATGAATAAATAATATCAAGTAATATTCTAGCAGACACCTGTCCATTCTGTGCAGTTGCTTCATAGAAACACGGACCCGATGAATGGATTTGAGTGAGAGTGCCATCCGGTAGCTGGTGACTCCCACATTTACATGCCCATCTTTTGCCTCTACACGAGTTACTTTTATGTTGCTTTGATTAAATAACATGGCTGTGTTAGCTAGTGTTATGTTGCAAACCAGGGTCAACAGAAAGAAGGGAACCTCAGTTGAGAAGCTGCCTCCAGAAGATCAGGCTGTAGGCAAGTCAGGTGGGCATTTTCCTAATTAGTGACGGATGGGGTAGGGCCTAGCCCATTGTGGGTAGGATCACTCCTGGACTGGTGGTCCTGAGTTCTATAAGAAAACAGGCTGAGCAAGCTATGGGGAGCAAGCCAGTAAGCTGAACCCCTCCATGGCCTCTGCTTCAGCTCCTGCCTACAGGTTCCTCTCCTGTTTGTGTTCCTGTCCTGACTTCCTTCAGTGATGATGATGGTGATATGGAATTGTAAGCAACATAAAACATTTCCTCTCCAAGTTGCTTTAGCCAAGCAGAAGTGATAGTAACACTGACTAAGGTGATGACAAAGGTGACTTATTGAAGGAAGAGTTTTTTTGTCTTATGGTTCTAGAAGAGTAAGCGATAATCATGACATGGAAGCCTACAACAGGCAGGCAAGGATGATGACTCAGGAAACTGGGAGATAACATCTCCCGGTTCTGAGGCAGGAAAAGAGAGGACAGGAAGCAGGATGAAGCTATAAAACTCCCAAGGCCCATTCCCAGTGACACACCTCCACCAGCCAGGCTACACCCCCTAAACTGCTCTAGAAAGTACGAACTGGGGACCAAGGGTTGCAAAGCCAGCACCTAGAGTGTGTGGTCCCCACTTAAACTGTGAATCCTCTCCCATTCCTCATGCTACATCAACTTCCTACCTAATCCCATCCCTACCTTCACACTTAACTCTGAAGCTCACGGGTGCACACCAACTTCTTCCAGAACCTTCCATGACACCTTTCTTCGACTCTCAGGAAACTTGTAGTTTTAAGACCTCTCTTCTTCTCACATCTCTAATAAAATTCCTTAATAAATCTTGCCAGCCTTATCTACAAAACACACTCCAAATATATGATCATCTTCACTCTCCATTATTAACCTGACTAAATTTCAATCTTTCTTGCCTGATCTCTTTACACAGATTTTATTGCTTTCTTAACTTTCATCCTTCCTAACTAAACAGCAATTAACTCCTAAAGTATCTATGTACCAGGGATTCCCAAGGTCTTCCTTTCACCCAGAACCAAGCACTGGTACTTGTGGCATGCAAAGGTCATGCCCATTTCTCCCTCTCTCTATTCATCCTCGGGTCCTTCTCCAGTCAAGCATTTTAGAATTGAGAGAGGAAGTTTCAGATGCCTCTTACTTGCCGTGTTTGTAGCTACACAGTTTCCTCAGCTCTTCATCAGCTCTGGACTTGACCTGCTTCCTCATCCACTCAGATTATACACTGTGGCAGTCTTATCAGGGTAGCCTTCTGGCCATTCCCAATCTCTGCCTCTTTATTCACCAGGGAGTCCTCTTTCTTTGTCGGTGGAAATTGTGACACTCACTTTTTTTCTTATCTGTCTCACCAGACTAGTGATTAAGTTCCGTTGAGAACAGGGACTGTTGTATCCACTGAGAATTGGAACTGTTGTATTCCTACAGTCAAGAATAGTGCCTGCTGTGTTACAGATATTTAATAGGTATTTGTGAATAATTGAATGAATGAATGAATGAATGAATGAATGAATGAATGGCTTGACATTCATGTTCTGTCTCCTTCCAGTGTCTATCGATTTGGACATTACCAGTTGGGTATACCTTACCCAAAATGCTTGTCACTTTGGAATAGTTTCAGAGCCATCATGAGAACCTCGGGAATCAGACCCAAATCTAAACACAAAAATCATTTTTGTTTTATGTGTGCTCCCACACAGACTGAAGTCAAATTTTTAATTATGTCTTTGGTTACATCATTCCCTCCTTCCCTTTCATTCCTCCAAATCCTCCTTGCTCTCCAACAAATCCATGCCCTCCTTTTTCATTGTTGCTCAATGCATATTATGTATATGTATACGCATCTATATCCCTAAATACAATCTGTTCAGTCTGTATAATGTTACTTGCATGTTTTTTCAGGGAAAACCCTTTGGTATCAGATAAACAGTGGTGCACTGTTCTCTGAGGAAAACTATTTCTCCCGTAACCAGCACCCTTTAGTTGCTTCTAGTTCTTTGTGTAGGGCTCATAGGAGTTTCCCTGTCCACTTTGGCATGTCCATTGATACTGTCCTTGTTCAGCTCATCTTAGGATAGTTATGTTGGGAAGACTTTGTGGATCTTTCCACCCCATCTTCCTCAGTGTTTCCTGAGCCTTGGATGCATTTTTTAAATTTTTATTTATTTATTTTTGTAAATGTATCCATCAGGACTAGACTCCAGATTCTGCATTTTGATTGGTTGTGGTTTTTTGTAATTGTAATGGTCTGAAAATGTTGCAAAGAGAGGCTTCCCTGATGAAGGGTGAGGACTAACCTTGCTTGTGGATATAAGGACACATATTAATGTCCTTAAGTGTTGTGCTGGTTTAGTAAAGTGGCAGTTGTAGGTTCTCCTCCAAGAGCCATGACTTCACAAGCCCTGAGTAGTTGGCTAGGTTTCCAGTCCCAGGTACAATTTTCCTCTTGTTGAATGAGTATGATTAGAGAGCTGGTGGCTACTGGCAAGACATATGTGTCACTAGTGCACCCTTAGGGTTATCATGCCAGGCTGCTTAACATTGTTGCTCAGAGCTCCTATAGCTGGGTAGGACTGTTGGCTACTTTCCTCCTTGGGTGCATGCATAGCACTTTCTGGTACCATGAAAGCTCGTCCTCAGGAAGAATGTATTCAGATCTGAAGTCAATTTTTTATAAATCATTTAGAATATTTTAGGTTTTGGATTAAGAATCTTTATGTGTGGGACCACCTGTGTATTCTTCAAACTCTCTTTTATTTATCCCATTTCTTTTCATTCTCATTACCATAATCTTGGTTCACCTTTATCTTCAACAGAATTCTATCTGCTGATACCATCTGGTTCCAGCAGTGACTAGAACACTTGTTTCCAGCAGTAATGAACACAGCTGGTTCCAGCAGTGATGAACACATCTGTTTCTAGCAGTGACCAGCACATCTGTTTCCAGCAGTGATGTGCACACTTGGTTCCAGCTGTGATGAACACATCTGGTTCCATCAGTGATGGGCACACTTGGTTCCAGCTGTGATGAGTACACCTGGTTCCAGCAGTGATAACCACACATGTTTCTTTCCTGATTTTTGGAAGAACAGCCTTGGATCATCATTTGCACACAGTGACTCCTGGAACAGTGGCTCTGATGGCTAGTTTTCAACTGACTGAACAAGATGTAATTTTGAATGTCAGACCTTGGTGTGACATGAACTGTGTTAGGACTCTTGGAAAAATATGAGCTTGCCTATCTGTCAGGCTAGTATTTATAAATTTTAGCTGCAATCCACACATTGGAGACTCACCTTTGGTCCGTTTGGTTTGTGTGATGGAAACTTGCTGGTAGAAAGAAGAAGAATTTCATGGAACTTGGAAAGCCTAAGCAGCAAAGCCACATTCCGCTCTGCTGACACTTGGAAATCGTCTTCATACAACGGTCTTTCCTCTTAAATGCAATACACTTGTGTAAAGTAATTTTTTCTTTAACAAATATGTATGTATTCTTATGTGTACAAGAGTTTTGTTTGCAGGTATTTATACTAAATACACACAATGTATATGTAGTATCCACAGAGGCCAGAAGAGGGCATCAGATACTTGGAAACTGGAGCTACAGATGGTTGTAAGCCACCATGTGGGTGCTAAGAACTGAACCTGAGTTCTCTGCAAGAGCATCAAGTGCCCTTAACCACTGAGCCACCTCCCCAACACTTCAGACAAATTTAAGTCAAAAAGAAAAGCAAAAGAGCCAGTTGATTATGACCCAAAGCCGCTGGAACCAAGAGCCCAAATAAATTATTCCTCTCAGACATCTGTCAGAGTGACAGAAAGCCTGGTTTATAAAGCTGCCTAGAACAGACTGGGAAACAGAGACACTTTAAAGCAGCATCAACTGTTGGTGTGGCTGAATGATGCTGAATAGTGCATTTACATGCTGGAATTTAACTTACGGTGAAAGAGTGTGTCACTGCTAAACCTTTACAACTTCATTTTCTTGCCTTGGAGCTACGAATCAACCGGTGTTGACTCTTGTGTGCACAGGGCCATTATTTTAAAAAACATATTGGCAAAGTCTTAAAAAGATTTTCATATACCCAAAGATGACTGAGGAAGAGTCTCTTTATTTAATATATGCCATCACCCGGTTAGAAAAAAACCGGCAATTTCTCAGTGCATCTAAATTGAGCAGGAGAGATTGTAACAGTCGGGATGTCACTCATCCTGACTGTGTTCAGTCAGAAGCACACTTCTCGGTCTCCCTGCTGAAGCTACGAGCTCTATAATCAGCTAATGAAATGTTTTCATAAGTCACGATGAGAGTATTTCACTTCGGTGTACCTGGAATCTCAGAGCCTATTCTGGCTTGAGAAGATACAGCTATATGCAAACTTAAGTAGTAATGAATGGCTTCATGGTCATCACGTTCCATCCGCATTTGGTAGACTTGCCTTTGGAGTTTGAGAAATGACTACATCATTTTTTGAGATGAAGATTTCAGGGCTGTAAGACAGACTTTTGGCATATACTTTACTAGCCATCAAATAATATTCCTATTAACCATTTGAACTTCTATTAGCATATATTCACTGTATATAAGTTTCACAAAACTTTATCTATCATTCTAGTGTATAATGCATTTGGGGCATATTTCTTCTTTCTTTCCTCTTCCTCTTCCTCTTCTTACTTCTGTCACCATCACACACACACATACACACTCACACACACACACACACACACACAAACACACACACACTCTTATGTACCTATATAAACTCTTACAATGCATAATTGAGAGAAATCATTTGTCTTTGGGGCTCTTGTATATTTTGCTCATATAATTACCTCCAGTTACATCCATTTTGCAGCAGATAACATAATTCTATTCTTCTTTATAGCTGGATGAAACTCCACTGCTAACACATAGTGCATTTTTTTTTGGTTTGGTTTTTCAAGACAGGGTTTCTCTGTGTAGTCCTGGCTGACCTGGAACTCACTCTATAGACCAGGCTGGCCTCGAACTCAGAAATCCGCCTGCCTCTGCCTCCCAAGTGCTGGGATTAAAGGTGTGCGCCACCATTGCCCGGCTTTTTTTTTTTTTTTTTTTTCTATCCACATGCTGACAGATATACCTAGGCTGATTCTAGATCTCAGCTCCCGGGAACATTACAGCAGTAAACATGGATATGTAAGTGTATCTGTGATCATTGACTGTAGTATGGATCCAGGAGTGCTCTATCTGTGTCATATGGATTCTCTGCTGTTTAGCATATTAGCACATTATTGGGGCCAATTAAATCTCTACCAGCAGTGTATTGAGTTTCTTCTCCCTTAAACAATCACCCATTTTGGTTCTATTATTATCTCTACCATAGCTGCCCTGACTGATTTGAGATATAATCTCAGTGTAGCTTTCCTTCACATTTCCCAGATGACTGAGAATGTCGACCATTTTTTACACTTATTGTTTATGTATACCTCACCTTTAGAAAACTGACGGCTCATTTCATTAGTCCAGTTATTGAGTGAGTTTTTAAAATATGTTCTCACCTACAACCCTTTAACGTCCATGTAGACTGCAAAGATCTTTCTCCCATTCTAAGACTACATCTTTTTTACTAGATTATTTTCTTTGCTCCACAGAAACTTTAATGTCATGCCATCCTGATTATTAGTTCTTGAGACTATTTCATGGGCTATTGGATCATCTTCAGAAAGTTCTTGCCTATGCCTGTATTTTGACATGTTTCCCATAAATAATTAATTTAGATATCTGCTAATTTAGAGGTTTAGGGGGTTTGGTCTTAGGTTTAGGTCTTTGACTAATTTTAATTGGTTTTGTGCAGGTGAGAGAGGGGGATTTGTTTTCATCTTCTACATGTGGCCATCTAGTTCTTCCATGTGAAGAAAGTCTCTTCTCCGGTTTTGGCATCTTTGAAAGAACTGGGTGGATGTATGAGTGTGGCTTTTTTCAGGGTCCTCTGTTCTGTCCCAGTGATAGGCATATATCTTGCTTTGCCAGCTCTGTGTTGGTTTTATTACGACGTCTCAGTAGCGTAACTTGAAGTCGAGCATGGGACACTTTGTAGCACTGCTGTTTTGCTTATTGCTTTTCACAGTCAGCATTCCATATCAATTTTAGGATTATTTCTATTTCCGAGAAGAATGTTTTGGGGAATTTTTTGATGTGAATTCCATTGACTCTGTAAATCATTTTTGGATATAGCTATTTTCATGATGTTAATTCTGAAACTCCATGAGCATAGACGGTCTTTCCTTTCTCCAATGTCTTCTCCAATTTCTTTCTTTAGTGTTTTACAATTTGCATTTTAGGGGTCTTTTGCTTCCTATACTAGGCATATTTTTAGATATTATGAATGGGATTGCCTGCCAGATTTCTTTCTCAACATGATTGCCTTGGTATATAGGAAAGCTATTGGATGTTTGTATGCTCATTTTGTGTCTGGCTTCAATGCTGAAAGTGTTTATCAGCTGTAAGGATTTCCTGTGAGGTCATCAGGATCAGTGTCCATGTAGGATGATGTCATAGTCTGCAGATAAGGATACGTTGACTTCTCCCTTTCCTGGTTTCATCACTTCTCATCCCACTGTTTTTTCTTACTGCTCTAGGTTAGACATTGTAAGTCTTTTCCATTTAGAGCAATGTTGGACTCAGGGTTATAAGCAGTCTCACTAAGACTAAACCACCAATTAAAAAGCATGCACGGGATATATCTAGGCCCCCTACCCATATGTTACAGATGTGCAGTTTGGTCTTCATGTGGGTCCCCTAACAACTGGAGCAGGGGCTGTCTCTGACTCAATTGCCTGCATAGTAAAGACTGCCTATGGGCCCAGGTTAGTTGATTCTGTAGGCTTTCTTGTGGTGTCCCTGACCTCTCTGGCTCTTTCAATCCTTCCTCCCTCTCTTCCACAAGATTCTCTGAGCTCCACCATTCTCTGCTATGAGTTTCTGCATCTCAGCTGTTTCCATCAGGCCTCTCAGAGGACACTTATACTAGGCACCTATTTGAAAGTATAGTAAATATGACCATCTTACCAAAAGCTGTCTACAGACTCGATGAAATTCCCACCAAAATTCCAACACAATTCTTTAAAGACCTTGAAAGGACAATTCTCAACTTCATGTGGAAAAAAAATACAGGACAGTTAAAACAATCCTTAACAATAAAAGAACTTCTAGAGGTATCACTACCACTGACTTCAAGCTGTAATATAGAGCAATAGTAATAAAAACTGTGTGGTATTGGTATAGAAACAGACAGGTTGATCAATGAAATCAAATCAGAGTCCCAGAAATAAACCCATATACCCACAGACACTTGATTTTTTGACAAAGAAGTCAAAACTAAACAATGGTAAAAGATAGCATATTCAACAAATGTTGCTGGTCTAACTAGATGTCTGCATGTAGACGAGTGTAAATAGATCCATATTTATCACCCTGCACAAAACTCAAGTCCACATGGATCAAAGAACTCAACATAAAACCAGATACAGTAAATCAAATAGAAGAGAAAGTGGGCAATAGTCTTGAATGCATTGGCATAGGTGAAATCTTTCTGAGCAGAAGACAAACAGATCAGGCAAATCTTTTATTAAGAATCATATGGACCAAAAATTTGTGCACTAATTTTATGAAACAACCTACTGATTTAAAGGCACAGGTTGAAAGGATGGACTGGGTATTAAGACTATCTTGTACCTCACCAGTACAAATAGGAATAATTATGCTCTAATTGTATTCTGAGAGAAAAGCTTTATTTTAACAGGAAGGGTAATATGTAGGAGGAGCTAAGGGGAAAGGAGCACCGAGAGGAAAAGATGGAGTAAGGAGAGGAGAAGATGAAGTAGATGAGAAGCTCGGTAATGAGAGAGAAAAAGAGAGAGAAAGAGAGAGGGGGCATGGAGGCAGAAGTTCACATGTCTCCACTAGTCAAAGATAGTTTACATAGCTAGGTTGGGTATTAGGCTATACTTCTGATTGAGCATTACCATACTTATAAAGCCCTTGATTAACATTTTAAAAAAATGTATAAAAGCCAAATGGAAAAGGGGGCGCATGGGATAGGGGTTTTCTAGGGAGGGGAAATGGGGAAAGGAATTGGCATCTGAAATGTAAATAAAATATTCAATTAAAAAAAAAAAAGAAACACAGACAGAAATACTGAGACAGAAAAAAAAAATAAAGGCACAGGTTGGTTTCAACATAATAATAGTCTGTAAAGTCAATTGCCCATTCTCAACAATAGATCATACAGACAAACAAAGCCCATATAGAAACATTATAAGTAAATGATATTATAAGTCAAATGGACTTTGCAGACATATATTGAATAGTCTTCTGAAACTCTCTAGAATTCAAACACACCAGAGAAATCTCAAGTGACTTAGTGAGATACCTCAAAGTCTTGGAAGAACAAGAACCAGTCAAGCAACAAATAAGTAGGTGGAAAGAAATAATTAATAAAAGGATATAAGTTAATGACATAGAAACTAACAATAACACAATCAATAAAAAACACATTGGTCCTTTTAAAAAATAAATAAGATTGAAAAATCCTCAGCAAAACTAACTAAAAGAAAGAGATTAGATCCCAGCCCATAACTTTAGAGACTAAAAGGTGGGCAAGGTGGTGTACACATGTAATTCCAGCCCTCGGGTTGGGGGAGGCAGGAGGATCAGGAACTTAAGGTCATTCCCTGCATCCACATTTAAGTCCACCGGTACTGACCTGCCTTAATATCAGTAAACAAAAGTCAAGAAAAGGAGATATCACAACAGGTAACAAGGATACTGGGTGGATCATAGGGGCATACTTTGAAAATCTGCATTCCAACAGCTTAGAAGATCTATAAGAAATGGGTGTGTTTCCATACACATGTATCCTGACAGAATCTTACAAACACGAACAAGCAGTGAAATGGAAGCAATAATAAGAATGTCTCCCATCTCACAGCAGCCTGTGTCCTGGGGGATACAGGGCTGAAGTCTGTGTTATCTTTAAACAAGAATAAACGCAGTCTGCCTCCAAGTATTCCATAAGCTAGGAAGGGACACTACCAAGCTCATTTTATGTAACCAGTATTACTCCAACACCAAAACTGGGTTTAGATACTCATTTGCCTTTTAAAGGAGAGTTTTATGATGGAGACTTTAAAGATCCCTTGTCTCCAACTTGTAAAGTCAGTTTTTAAAAAGAATCTTTATGTATTTGTGTCTCTTGTAGATACCTGTCACACCCTGTTGTCCTTTTCTTCCTTATCTCTGTCTTCCCTGTTTGTTCGTTCATTCGACTTAATTACAAAAGACTGACCTTCTGCATTCATTGTGTACGGATAACCATGGAAATTATCCCTTCGGTTCATAGGAAGCCTTTCTATTGTTATTAGGCAAAAATGTTTTCAATGCAGTCTTCTTTATCATGACACTTCACATGATTTGAACTGCTTATTGTAGAAAACATTTTTAAATTTGGCATGCATCTTTGTGCGTTCCTTCTAGAAAAAAAAATGCAAGTTATTTCTTGAACTTTCACTTTTTTAAAGTTTTCATTACATTCTGTGTGTGTGTGTGTGTGTGTGTGTGTGTGTGTGTGTGTGTGTGTGTGTCTATGTGCCATGGTTGTGCACTTGTGGCCATCTGATGACAACATGCAGTGGTCAGGTTTCTTCAGGTTTCTTCTCCCACCGTATGGGTTGCAGGGAATAAACTCTCTCATTAGGCTTGGATATAGATGCCTCTATCCTCTGAGCCATGTGGCCAGCCCAGACTTTTGTAAACCGCATTTTAATTCCAATGGTTCTGCTTAGGAATGTTTCTTAGGAGTCAATGAATTGAGATGTGCCATTTCTTTGGTTGTAATTGCTGCACACCCTTTCCTGGTAATCCTTCATGAACAGAGCTGCAGTACAGATGCTCGCATGACTCCCACTGGCCATGTCTGAGAACTCACATTGCATTGTGCTAGAAGATTTGCATCAGATAGGACCCAACTGTATCCTGCTGCTCTCTGAAAGGAGTGTCCAGAGTCCTTGTACCATGGCTTGTCACTCCCATCCCTCTGCATACTGCTGAGTCTGCACCTGAGCACACTCTGGTCTTCTTTCTCATTTGCCATTATTTTGACCAGTGCTCAGCAAAGGCACCACGCAGGGGCAGTAACTTCAACCCTAATGTGCTGTGGCTCAATTAAGAGAGGGTTGATTCAGGGGATTGAAGAACATTGGTATAAGTCGGAGCAGTGCAACAAAAGCCCAGTTATCCTGAGAGAAGTTTGATGTAGACAGTGGAGATGAAGCCACTATGTGATGGATGGAGGAATCCAGGGCTCAGTAGATTCTAGCTGAGGGGGGGTGAAGACACAGTAGCCCTCCTACAGCATCCTCCTGTGTCTTAGTCATCAGTGCCAGAGCCGTGTGGTGAGCAACGATACGGCCTCGGCAACATGTCATCATCTCTCTCGTTAAATTAATGAGGTTAATTTGAATGTTATTGCTTTTGTGGTTCTGCTTGTAATTAATCTGTAAGTTTGTTTTGGTTTTACAACTGTAAATGAGCCACAGTCATAAGGAGTTTATAACTAGTTCCTAGCTTTATGTTTCCTTATATTTGACTAGTAATGTGAACATGAATGTGTGTGTGTATATGTATGTGTGTGTGTATATATATATATATATATATATATATATATATATGTGTGTGTGTGTGTGTGTATATGTATGTGTGTATATATATGTATATGTGTGTATGTATATATATGTGTGTGTATATGTATATATATATATATATGTGTGTATGTGTATATATATATATATGAATGTATATGTATTCTTAAAAGTATCTATTTTCCACTCAGGTTGGAGAAACACCACTCCCATCACATCTGACACCATTGATGTTGGAACTCACCATTGGTTACATGGATTTTCTGTTTGATATCTAACCCTTGGTGATGTTTTCAGTTGTTCTTCTACTAATAGATGATTTCCCTTCCAACTTCATGTCTTCAGCATGCCCCCAGTCAACATCATTAATTTCGAGCAACAGGCATCCATCTGAGGTAAGTAAAGTGTTGGAAGAATTTGGGGGAGGCCCAGGGGTTCATGGTTAAGACCTCAGAAGCTGAACTGGAATAAATGTGATCGAAATTTTCTGACGACCCCACCTTCCGCTGAACTCCACAAGGCTGATGGACTGATTAGCTCTGTAGTGGCTGTGGAGAGGGTGGAGAATGTGGCAGCTCTAGAGTCTCATCATGATTCATGTCAAGCTGTCTTTAGTCCCCTTGGCTGTTCCATATGCACCTGATGTCTGACCCTAGCATCCTTGTGATTCACAGGTAAAACCTCCTAAGATGCATTAACTTAATAGATCACTAGCTCACACTAATCAAACGGCTAAGACCTTCAGCAAAGAGCATCTCAAGCCTCTGGCAGCAATTTTCCCATTTCGCTTTAACCTGCCCAACAGCTGTTTCCACCAAGATAGTTTTGTTCTGTTTCCATAAAATCTTCATGGTCACTACATGGTGTTGTGTTAGAATGGCGGCTCATATTCAGACAGATCACACCAGGCCAGCACAGCTTTGGGGAGAGGTTTATTGCGGGAGAATGGGGAAAGAGAAAAGGACAAAGGGGGACAAAGAAGAAAAAGAAGGAGAAGAAAAGGGGTAAAGGTTGGAGGTGTGTGTGTGGTGGTGGGGGTTGGCTCTGCCTTTTAGTCAGGCCATGACATAATCACATGCACTACCATGCACAGGTAAGGCAGGCAGGTGAACGCTGGGAATGGTGGCAGTTGCCATGGCAACAGATATGAGGGTCTTTGTCACCTATAAGTGACATTACCACTGAATTCGGAGGCTGTAGGCTCTAATGCTAACACATGGTATTTGGAGTAACCCGAATCTCAGTTCCTGGGCCATGGTCACTTATATTTGACCTCAGGAAAAAACTCTGTCTCATGTATTTTGAGGTGAGGGTTGTGCTTTTGAGTTGATACATGGAAAGGGTAGACTGAGTAACAGAAAGAGATATCACACACCCTTTGTATATTCTTCCTGTAGAGGATGCTGCTTCCTGGCATGTGGTGACACTTTCTGCCCAGCATCCCTCTCTCTGTGGACTGTGGACACAGTTGTGCCAATACCACCCTGGAAGGGCAAAGTTGCTGCCTCTGCCTCTGGCCATCAGATCTCTGCAGATGGTTGCTTCTCAGAGCTCCCAGCTTCCGGTAAGGGATAGGTCTGTGAGAGCTTGCACAGCTACCCCAGGTCACTCATGCACACTCTACCTGCAAGGAAGTTCGAGAAGCTACACATCTGTCCTCTTAGTTTCTAGTTTTTGAGGTCAGCTCTGTTTCTCATCAAGATTTGTTACATAAGCCATCACACAAACACATGAACAAGATTCAGATGCTCAGCTGGGAGAAGGAGGAAAAAGTTATAACCTCTCCTCTCTTCTGTCTTTATCCAAGAACTTGAAAAGCATGTAGCTGAAGACCTAGATGAGGAAAGATGAGCTGGCGGGCCTTCCTCTCTACCCATATGGATGGCTAGTGGACAATTCCACACGGCAGAACTACACAGTACCTGACATTTGTCCCTGCTCTCTGCCTTATCTCCAAACCACATTTCCATCCAAATTTCACATTCACAAGGGGAGGAGGAGGGAGGAGACGGGAGGAGCTGCATGCTAATTCTTGTTTCCCCTGCGTTCTTTCATCTATGGAGGTGCATTTCCAAAACCTTGTAAATCAATGGATGTTTTCATTACTGCAATAAAATCTGCCTTTGTACCTAGCTCCCCAAGGAGTCTGAACATAAACAGAGCCTCCACAATTCACACTTCACCAGCTCAGGCGCAGTGCAGTCTTTGTTAAGACTCTGTTTGATCATTTCGCTTTTGATCTGCTTGTGTGCTTGGAAAGAGCCATCCCAGTCAGCCAGGGGGCCCTTCTATAGCAAACTCTCTGAAGAGGTCCTTTCAGGACTCACACCAGGTGTGATGCTAATTTTATATGTCAACTTGATTTGGCAAAGGGGTGTCCAGATAGCTGGTAAGACATTATTTCTGGCTGTACTTCTAAGTTGATTTCCAGAAGAGATCTGTGCTTGAATCTGCGAGTTTGGTAAAGAAGATTGCTCTCACCCAGGTAGGAGTGTATCCTCCAATCCACTGAGGACACAAATAGAACAAGAAAGCAGAGGAAAAACTAATTCATCTGCTGAGCTGAGGTGAAAATCTCTTGCCCTCAATCTGAAAGCTCCTGGGTAGATTGAGACTTAAACCCACATGTACCACGGCTGCTCATGCCTTTGATTTAAGTAGGACAAAGTAGTGAAATTATATGAATAATCTCTCTGGTGGTCATTTAACTGGTCAACTCAAGACAAGCTATTTTCCTGTTAGTATTGGAATGAGTAAAAAAGAGAGTCCTGAAAGAAGGAATGAATGAAATTTTCTCTCTACTT
The DNA here is from genome assembly GCA_030674055.1 of Rhabdomys pumilio. Classification (NCBI taxonomy): domain Eukaryota; kingdom Metazoa; phylum Chordata; class Mammalia; order Rodentia; family Muridae; genus Rhabdomys; species Rhabdomys pumilio. The sequence continues at coordinate 31,661,114 of JANHMN010000020.1, forward strand.
CTTGTATGGAAACTGTTTCCATAGAGACAAAGAAGTCCCAACAAATGTTGGTCAATTAAGTGGTTTTAAGTTAACTTTTAACAAACAGTGCTGAAGCAATAGAATTTATTAATGGAAAGCACATCTTACACCTGAATCCAGGAAGTCATTAACTTTCACATGAATGGGTTATAAATGCTGAAATCTGAGTATGGTGGGGGATATGTTTGAATGATGGCTCTGTGGGATTGCTTGCCCAGCAGTTCAACAGGCTGGTAAAAGCCTCCATGTGTCAGGGAGCAGCTATCAGCACCCAGGGTTTAGGGAATCCCAGTAGGACATCCCTTTCTCAAGGAGGTAGGCCCTTCCTCTTGTCACATGCCTGGGGCTGAGGTGGCAGACAGTCTGACAGCCACCAACCTTCAGACAGAGATGCACTGGTTCCCAGACATGGCGCAATAAGGAAAGATCTAATTCTTCCTCTACTCTGAGCACTTTTAAACCTGGAAAGAAATGTAGAGTGAATGGGTATCCAGTCTATGGGGATCTAAAGCACCTTCTTATATGAGGTGGATGGCAATTTATAGAAAGGCATGGGTATTCAGCTTTCTGATACTATAACAACATGGAGAGCCAACATGGAGAAAGGAAAGTTTTGAGATGGGTTTTTTTTTTCTGTTGATTTTTTAAAATTGTTTGTTGGTCTTGTTTTTGTTTTTGCCTCACACTTCTGGAGATTTTTAGTTCATGATCAATTTCCATTTGGGTCCATTTCCTTTGGGTCTGTGATGGCTCCATGTTGGGGAAGAAGCATATTTACCTCAAAGCTCATTGAGAAAAGAAAGAGAAGGCACAGGGTTTTTATTATCCTATCCAAGGGGATGCTTCCCAGGATCAGCTTATCTCCCACCAGCCCCATCTTTCAGAAGTTTCAGCACTTCCCAATGGCATCTGGGCCCAGGGCCAAGCCAATGGCAGCTCCCCAGAGACATTTACCCAAGCCATGGCACATGCTCAAACACCTGTTAATACTTTATTATTTTCTAATGTCAAAATATTGGTCCCAATTGATATCTTATTTGATTTTTCAGTTCTCCTTACATTAGGTGTTTAGAGATGGGGAGAGATGGCTCTAGAGTTTTCCCTGGGTATTTAAAGATGGGGAGAGATAAGTCTGGAGTTTGCCTGGCCTTGGAAGCTGGATCCAAGGGCAGCTCATTCTGCTTGAAGATCTCACCATCCAAAACTAAAGAACTTCACTAAAAAATGATTTGATCCACAGGTGCAAGCAGAGAGCTAGGAGAGCTTAGCCTGTGAAGGGTCAGCCTATCTGTTGTCAGAATGCTTGGGTAATTAGAAGGATTCTTATTAAACATGCTAGAGGCAGATTCACCACAAGTAAGTGAAAGCACACTTGTTCTTTAATCACTGGGAAGCAAAAATGATGTTTGGCTAATATCAGACAATAAGAAGCTAAGGCATGTGTGTGTGTGTGTGTGTGTGTGTGTGTGTGTGTGTGTGTGTGTGGGTGTGGGTGTGAGTGTGTGTGTGTTTGATTTCTCCATGTGACTTTGGACAGCTGTTCAGCAGCATGTGCATGTGCCTACTCTAAGGACATGGATCCATTCATTCTAAGCAGAGGAGGAAGAGCTCAGAAAGTCTCCTCTAGGGTATGTTTGATCAAGTATACATACATATTTCTCTCTGTTGATGTTTTCTTCAATTTTGTCTTAGTGTTCTATTGCTATGAAGAGACACATGAACAAGAAAACTCTTATGAAATGAAGCAGTTAATTGGTGTTTTCTTACAGATGTTTAGTCCATTGTCATCATGGGAGGAAATATGGAGGTACACAGATAGGCACTGGAGCAGTAGCTGAGAGCTCTACATGCTGATCCATAGGCAGAAAGGCAGGGAGAGCCTGGGCATGACATGGACTTTTGAAATTTCAAAGCCCAACTACTGGTGATACACTTCTTTCAATAAGGCCACTCCCTTTAATCCTTCTAATCCCTTTAAATAGTACATTCAAATAGACAAGCCTATGTGAGCCATTCTTATTCAAAGCACCACAAATTCCACCACTAACTTTATGTTCAGCACATAAACTATTCTAGGGGCTCTTGAGAGTGAATCCATCTACACTCATTAGTTTTTATCCTCAAACTGACAAAACCTAGAGTAACCTGGACTGATCAGATTGGCCTATTCTACCTCCCTCCCTCCCCTTCTCTCTCTCTTCTTTCTCTCTCACACTTATACACACAATCAATCAATCAATCAATCAATCAACCAATCGATGAAATGGAATACATTTTTAAAAGAAAGAAAAGGGAGGTAACCTAGAAAGAGCTGTCTACCTGTATCTCCCAGGCTGAACTACCTGGGCTATAGCTGCTAGCCTGTGGTCAAGCTCTTCAGGGTTCTGACTGCCTGTAGGTAGGATTACCATGAATGAACAAAACTCAGGCACTTGTTTCTTACCATTTTCACCTGCTGTACCATACCTCAGATCTACAGGCTATTAAAACCAACACAACACTGGGAAGGGCCATAGTCTACATTGCTGTGAGCTTCCTATTGCTGAGGTGGACTTGTGTCCCTAAACCACTGCACCTAGCTGAATATGCTTCAAATTGCAATATAAAAGTCCAAGACTCTGGGGCTATGTACCTTACTCTGGCATTGGAGAAGAACCAGAGGTGCCGTTCATAGGCAAGCCTAGAGATGGAGCTTAGAATCTGTTTCATGCTTAACGTTATTGGCCTAAAACAAAATTCCAAGATGAAAGCTGGCATTCACCACTTCTCCTACCCAGTGAAGAGTCTTCCACCCATGGTATGCTGTTTGAATCTCAGATAGTGCTGGTAAAGGTGTCCCTTGGCAATTGGGGCTGACAATAAATGAGCTGGGTGACACCTGAGTCTTGCAGCTGCAGGACTTGTAGGCATGGGAGAATTGTGAATGTGTCCTAGGCCCATTTTAAGCCTGAAAAAGGATGGACTAAACCTTCCACTCTTGAATCTCCTTCACTGATGACATTGGCCTAGAGGCTCTGTCTGTGTGCCCTGCTATGAGGCCTCCTGTTACAGCTTCTACAGGGTTCAGGGGCTCAATGCAGTGAGCATGGTACTGAACTTTTGCCTATGCACCTTGCTAGCTTCCCTTCCCAGCTCTTCAGCAGGTAGAATCCTGCTCTGGACTCTGCAACAGAGCCTGGAGGAAGGGGTATGGCTATAGTCAGGTGCCTTGCCTTGACAGGCATAATATAGTTCCTGGAGTACAGTCATGGGATCATAGGCATGATTTGACTCACCTTCAGCAGAGCTAAGGAAATCAAATGGTGACCATCTTGCTTCTCTTTGGTAGTGGAAGAGGAAAACGTTTTTTCCCCTTTTGTAATAATGGTAAGCTTGTTAGGTATATGTGCCATAAAAACTCATCCTTGATGTCCAAAGGCAAACAAAAGGATGCCTATGCTTAGCCCAGGAGAACAAGGAAAGGAGATATACATGAAAATGCTCATTCCTTACATCTTAATGGATGCTGATATCGATATTGACAGGAACATTTTTACCCTTCCAGAAAAATGGAGGCCAAGATCGAAAATAAAGAGTGGAAATAAATGTTAAGAGAGTGTTAAGGGCAAATGTCAGGGAGTGGGAATCTCCCTGACTGTTAATAACTAGTTCCTCGAGCCTTCTGAAGAGTCTTAGCATTATTGGTAATAACATTGCCTAATGCCGAATTCTTACAGTGGGCCAGATGATATGCTGAAGGCTTTGCGTACGTCACTTGTTATTCAGAGGGATTTAGTGAGTCAGCCATGCAATATAGCTGAGGTCAGGTGAGCCTCTAGCCTTTATGGATCCTCACTTGAATGAAGCACGTTCTGGTTTCTCTATGGTACATATGTGACTTACACCCCCAATTCTCTCTCTCTGAGACCATCACTAGGTGAGGTAAGGGTGACATGAATGCAAGCATTGTGGTATTGAGAGGGTGGACCTGTTACCAGAGCGAGACATTAACTGACCAAGGACAGGAGCCTATCACGTTACTTTGAATGGTGTCATTTAAAATGTATGGGTTGCTTATTTCTGGAATTTTCCATTTAATTCTTTTGGATTACTGCTGGGTTACAGATGACTACAACTGTGAGGAGCAAAACAACAGGTTGGGGGAGGAGAGAGAGCATATTTTGGTAAGTCTGAGTAAAGGCGCCTAACGATACCATTTTGGAAACCAAGTTACTGTTTTTAAACAGCACATAGATCTTACACTGCCACAGTCTTGGTGTTTTCCAAATACAGTGTGTGGTGTGTGCTTTAGCTAAAGCAGACTGACATGTGAGTCATATGCTGTGCTTCTTAAAATGTAAAGGAAGGGAATCCTGTGGGGTTTATGGATAATCACCCAGGGACAGCAGGACACTGATGGGCTCTCTGTCAGTGCTTCCAGGGATAGAGTCCTACATCGTCACTGACCTCAGAGTAAGCTAAATCAGCAGCTTAACAAAACAGAAAAGGAAAAAATAAAATGAAACTTCCTCAACAATCACTGTCTGTGGTTCTACCAGACACATAATAGCTTCTTAGGGGTTCCCTAAAAGAGGCTACAATGGGAGCAGGGGTGGGGACTTGGTAGAGACTATTCTAAAAATAGGTCTTTGAAGAATATGAGGACCATTTTGCTTCTTACTAAATTTTGGGTGTTTTGATGCCTTTAAATAACAGTAATTACAGCCGACAGTAATTACGGTCTAGAGGGTAACTTTCCCCTCCACTGTGAGGATGGTGGAGTTGACTCACATATTCAGTTTCCAGGGTCCCCACCATGACAGGTGCACGTGAGGTCGAATGCTGTGTGCAGAAGTGGGATCTTTAGCCCAGGTTCCTCTCTGCATCTCACAAGTTGCTGTGCTTTCATTACATCTCTGAAGCTGCCATTGCAAAAGCACTATTATTCTGTGTCATCACTTTTCAAACTTGTTCCTAATTTTGAATGTAAAACACTGTCCACAGGAGGACACAGTCTGGTTTCAGAGAAGGCAGTAGAGAAGCGGTAATGTATCTTGAGATATATGAGAAATGTTATACTTGCTATTCCTTGGGACCTCCTACAACAAACTAGACTGGAACCTACAAGAGTGTTCAAGCTTTGTGGCTGTTTTTGGTTTTGTTTTGTTGTCTTGGTTTGCTTTTGGTTTTGTTTCATTTGCTTGGTTTTCAGACAGGGTCTAATGTATACCAAGGAGGGTTTGAATTCCCACTGTAGCTGAGGATGTCCTTGAACTTCTGATTCTCAGGACTCTGCCTCTGTGTGCTGGGATTACCAGTGTGTACCTCATGCTTAGATTTTATGGTCCCAGGCCTTTGCATATGCTAGGTAAGTAATCTACCAACTGAACTATGTCCATAGGCTGAAGCCTTGAATGTTTGAGTAGAAAATGAAATAGAAGAAAGAAAAAACAGAGCAGTCATAGGGGCACGCATGCACGCATGTGGACTTAGAGGCAGTCTTTCCAGGTAAGGAGATGAAAGCAGGTACGTTGTGGTGAGAGCATGAAGGCTGGAAGGGGGAAAAAGATGAGTCTTCTTGGTCTTTGAATTGGATCTAGAACAATCGGTTTCTCAATAGCAGCACAAAGTGGCATGCTGAAAGACATTCAAAGTATCCGGGTAGGATGAGTCCCTCCCCAAGAGAAACTGGAATTCTTATCAGCAGGTACCTGCAGGCATTGGCCTTTGACACCATCCAACCTGCAGCATGGTCCAAGCTCAGGCACAGTGTGGATGAATAAAAGCTTGTCCCATTCTGTTCAGACATGGTGGTAATGTTGAAATAATCCTGATGTTTCAACAGACAACAGTAGTTGTAACAGAGGTAAGCCTGGAGCAATGGATAGCCTGGCTGTGGGCTGTCCAGGGCAATAGGGAAAATTCTCTGGCCATTGTTGTTAAGTCTTAGGTAGGAAGGTGTCATCTCACACAACGGTAGCTCTGAGATGATCCGTCCTCCTTAAGTATCTTGCCACAGTGCTAGAATCCCAGTTGTCTCCTTTCCATATAATGAAATACAACTACCTTCATGCTTACATGGGCAGAAGTCAGTACACAGTGAGCCTGCTTGCTGGGAGCTGCACTGACTAGAGGGTCCGCAGAGGGGGCAAAGTTCAAAGGTCACTCAGGGAAGGGCATGAAGTGTAGGTCCTAAAGGAGATGGTGCGGAGAACGAGGAAACACAACACACTGAAAAATCAATGACTAAGACATTTTCAGAACCGATAAAGCTGAGTCGAAATGAGGATGTATAATTATCCAACTGCCAAGGAAGAAAAATAAAATGAGGAGGAAAAAAATTTCTCAAACAATGCAAAAGTAGGCCAGGAAAGTGGGAGGGGTGGGGTGGAAATTTAGAAAATTGAAACAAAAACAGAATGACAAAAGAGATAACTGTGATGATCCCAAATGTATGAGCATTTATCACCAACTTGAATATGATAAATAGTTTTTTTTTTTTTAGACTGAAAATAAACTTAAGACCTGACTCAGAAGTGGAAGAATCTGTAGGTGGCCACAGGTCTCTCTGGGAGGCAGTTTTTACAGGGTGGACCCAAATGCTGGATCTATTTCCAAAAAGGCTCTATTTTATTCTAGACTGCAGCTTTGAATTTTGAGTTGCTTTTTAAAAAATCTGCAGCCTGGCACTCATTTTCCTCACAAGCTAAATTAAGTCAGTGCAGAACAGGAAGGGAGCCTGGCTTCCTGCTTTCTAGACAGTCCTGCTTCGGTACCTGAGAGCTCTGCCTCCCTGCCCAGTGTGAACATGAGTCACTAGCTAATGTCCTTCTGCCATAGGAGATAGATGGTAGAGAACTGTTTCCAAAGTTACAGGAGTGAAAGGTAAGGGGTTGAATACAGGTCCTATGGGCAAGGCTCCCAAACCCAGTGTTCCTTCCACTCCACTGATAGCACGAGTCTTCTGGGAGCCTTCTTGCCGTCTTCGCCTGGCCCATGAACTCACATCCATACATACCACCTGCAACTCTCAGTGAGCTTTCCTTGTTCTTCTTTCTCAGGGGGCAAATGTGAATTAGTTAAGATCACCAACCCCTAATTTACTCACAACACAAGCAAGCAGAATTATGTGTTTCTCTGACAGTAAATGAGCAACAAGTGTCCCTGACTCTGTCCAGAGTAGGGGTGGGGCGGAGGAAAGGGGACATTTGTCCTTTGAGATTAGGGTGGGTGACATGTAGACCAGAGTACTGACATAAAGGTCAGTCAGGCAGGCTAGCATCAGTTCTTAATACTGCTTTGTGTACTTCTAATTAAGTTTTATTTCTGAGCCTCAGTTTACCCTTCTAAGACAAAAGTAGATCATCCTTCCAAAAAACTGTGTAGACGTAAGTATTACTATCTTTTTCATTTTACAGAGAAGAAGCGAGAAACTGAGACAGAGATGGTAATTGCTGTCTAAGTCACAGACTCGATTCTTGTCAACAACTACCACACAGTACTTTCCAAGATGACAGTAGCTACCACAGACTTCTTGTGGAACAGATGCTACATACCCCACACATAGCTAGTACTCAGCCATGGTGTCCATGACCTGTTACCTACCGCCATCTGTATCCTCCCTCACGACCATCCCCTTCTGGTGACCGATAGTGATACTTTCTGTGAATCTGATAGCATGGAAATCTAAAGATGCTCCTTTGACTATACGCATTCATCCAAAGGTATCATTGATTTATCACACGCAGGTTAGCCTCTGTTTATGCATTGGGTAACTGCAGGAAATCACATCCTGTCTTGTGTGGATAAAGGGTTTTTAATTTCCTAATTGTCTCCCATCCTCTGAGTCCTGGAAGTAGCCACTTTACCCATTTAGGAAGCAATGTTGTGAGACAAGCCTGCCTTCCTTCTGATGGAAGATGGCACTGTTTCGTCTGTGGCAATGACTGTCTGCTAAGTCTCTCTATTAAAAAGACTCAACAGTCTCTAGAGAGACTTACCAGACAATTACTCTCTAGAGACTAATGCTGTTATACAGAGAGCAGCCAATCATGCAGCCTGGAGAGCATGCCAAAATAGAAGCCAATTATTACATGCAGACCCCCTTTCCCCTTTTGTCTTTATGCCAGTCCAAATTTAGACTGAATCAGGAAACAGGAAGGGGCATGAGGGGCTATGAATAAGTCCATAAATGAAAGCCACAGCCCTAGCCACCACCCAATGCCTTAAAGTTCTTGATCCCTTGTTCACACTCTCCTTGCGCACACTGTGACACTGTTTATGCTGCCCAGAGAGCTGCTCTGCTCAGGTAAACGGAGCTGCCATTCTGCACATGAATGAGATAATTCCCAGGCTCTGCATTCGAGTCCAAGTCACCAGCTTTGTGCACCCATGTGTCCGGGACAGACAAGGAGCTACTCTATGGGTGCTGGTGTCCCAATGGCTGTGACCCTGGGACCTTTTTATGTTAGCCTTCAGAAAACTGAATTCCCTTAAACATGTGCCTTTTCTCTAATGGGATGTCTGCTACCAGTTCGATCACAGCTGCTTACATATTTGCTGAAGTTGAAAATTTTGAAACAAGTCCCTAAAGGGAAACATGAAATAGCATTGTGAACTCTTGTAAACCCAGCACTCCCTAGACTGCAGTAAGAAGGTCCTGGTTTTAAGGCCAGCCTGGCTACAGAGGAAGATCCTAGCTAAGGGTGGGGGTGGGGGTGGGGGAGGAAAGGGTGAAAATAAGGCTTGTATCTTGCTTTATTTCTATTGTCTTTGCCTAAAATGCAAAACGACCCTTACTACACTTCATGGATACAAACTACCCAGAAGTACAGAATTTCTGCAGAATGCAAACAATAAGGATTACAGATCAGAAATTTCCCGTGCAGCTGGATTAGGTGGTAAAGGCAAAGATATCCTCAAATATCTGGAGAAGATAAAGATGCTGATGGAAGCCATGAAGATGCTTGTCCCTTACAGTGTTGTCTCCACAGTTCAGGGTCCCAGCCTTTAGATAGCTAGGTCCTCAGAACAACAAAAGTTCCTATGTTGCTGAGCAAAGAGGGTGGGCCATGAAAGGCTACTTCCTGTTAGCTGGTTTCTGTTTCTTCTTTGTATTAAGCCAGAAATCGGCAGACAAAATATCCTGTCTTCTAATTTGTAGCCGGATCTTCTGGCTGTCAGTGAGCATTACGCCTCGGCACACTTGGGGTAAGAGGTACTCTGTTTTCTGTATGAATGCTTCACCACACACTATAGATGAGTACCAGAGAGACAGCCTTAAATAGGATTTGGGACCATGTCCCTTTGGCCACATGGAGATCAATGTTTGTAGTGAAATCATAGAGGATCTGTCACTGTGGGACAATAACACGATGTTGTGGATATTTGCAGAGCCAAGTACCTGGTCAGAAAGAAATAAGCCTACAGGTCAGATAGAAGATGGAATCTTGGAGTTTTCTCTTCCTGTCATGAGCGAGCATGGTTTATAAGTGGAGGTGGGTGCTAAGTGTGAGGAAAACCCCCCTCCAGCTGATTTGGACAGTCCAACTGATGACGGCATAGCTGAGATTCCTGGGATTCTGAGGTTTCATCAGCCTGTACTCGTCTTCACCTCATTCCGAACAAAAATCAAAACAGACCCTGCTAAAGTTTGACTTTCATGTCTGCAAAGTATTCTAAAACTTTGATTTATTTTTCTTATTTCTAAAGCTCGGTCTGGAAGACTCTGAAGGAGCTTTAGTATTTTGGGTTCTGAGCTACAGGGAAATGAAAGGGTATGGTGCTGGCTGGGGTTCAGCACATACGGTTTCAGAAAAGTCCTTTGAGAGAGTGCAGCGGAAATAGACAAAAATCCACATTCATGTGTCATCAAAGGGACCGAAAGAGCACCCAGGGTGGCCGCAGTATGCAACAGCTAGCCTCTAAAAAGCCACCTGCAGTCCTCGGGAACATTGGCAGGGGCCAGGAGAAAGAAAGGCTTTCTGGGGATGGACTACTGAGCAGCGGGATTTGTCACTGGAATACAAAGGGACAAGAGAAGTAGATCTCCAACCAGGACACTGCTATATCAAACCCATATTCCAGAATGCTTAAACTGGGTCTCGCTGTTCCTTCAATGCCCTGATTTCTGTGCAGCGAGAGGGGAGCTGTGGGGATGGCTCCAACCCAATGCTGAACTGCAGAACTCGATCGGATCAAGCCTTAGATGCTTAGAGCCTTAGATGCTTAGAGCCTTAGAAATGAAATTGTTCCCTTGTTGATTGCAGATTGTTAGCAGAACACTAGAAAAGCCTGGTGCACAGTGAGTCCACAGCAGCATATAAAAAGTATTCGTCCAGGTGGCACAGATTGCAGGATCTGAACAGGACTCTACCTGTTTCCTGTTCCACAAAGGGCAGGGTTGAGGAGTTCATTCACTTTGTGCAGGCTGAGGAGGAGTCACACTTTGGAAGCAGATGCTGGTGGCTCTCCCATAGTTTGGATTGTTGTGTTCAGGAAGAGCACAGAAGTGGTGAGCTCATAACCAAGGCACCTTTCATTCCAGTCTCCTGAACTCTGATCTGAGATGAGAATGCAAGACACATAGAGCCTATAAACTAATGGAGAAAGGTAGGGACTGCCAGTGACCATGTCCCTGGGGATGGGCAACTTCCTACTGCAGAGAACATTTTGGCCTCAACAGAAGAGGAAAAAAATGACTGATATACCCAAGGAAAGATTGGGCAGTGCTGGACAATACCTAAATACTAGAGGACTAATAGATTTAAATATCAATGATTGTAAAGGGTAGCATCGGTTGACCTTTTGGAAGAAGGTTGAGAGGTGCCCGGAGATGCCTGCTGCTTTAGAGAATTTACCAAAGAGGATTTCAAAGGTTTTTTTGTTGTGTTTTTGTTTCCTATAATGACAGCGCTATCAGAAGCGATGTAAACTATGAATAGAAATAATAATATTTAGTAATCTAGTCACAAGGGGAACTGTCAAAAGCTCATAGTCCTATTTAATTTTGGTCCAATTTTAGATTTTTTTTTGCAACAAAAAGAAACTAATAAAGATTGTGGCTAAAAACTTTCCCCTCCCACCTCCTTTTCAAAATACATATTCCATAATTAGAACTAATTTTTCCCATTCTAATGAAATGACACGGGTGCCTGGGTATTTGAAAGAGATGGGCAATTCATTACAGAGCCTTGCTAGGAATTCCAGCTTTGTCCTTCATGGACCACACCATCAGGTTGCAAGGGTACATCCAGTCTTGACTTTGGAACATTTTCATTTTGTCCTGTCATTGGGTCAACCAACAAGGGAACATTGAGCTGTTATGGCTGTTCCAGTTTATGCTGGAGGTGGGTCAGTTAGGGATGTATTGGGGTATCAGATAACATCAGTAAGATGTTGATCAATCTTAGGTCATCTGGCAGCTCCTGGAAATTCTGAAAGTCAGGAGCTATAAGCAGTTTGGAAAGGGTACAAAAAAAATCAAACTCAAATTTAATAATTATCTATTTCCAAAGAAGGTTGTTGGACTGGGGTATAGTTGGGTATAGTTCAGCTGCTGAGTGTGTGCTCTGCCTGAACAGGCCTTGGGCTTTGACCCTTGGCACCACAAGAATACAAAGACCATCTAGAAAGAGAGGAAGGCAATGGGTGGTGGTCTTAGGAGTCCTAAGCTGTGTTAGTCACCTTCTACTGCAAGATAAGCTTCTCTATTGTGTATTGAGATACATCCATCTATGGATAGCCACTGCATCCATAGTTGATTTAATAGGATGTCAATTTAGCAGAGTAATAGTAGTAAGTTATCTCTGATGGCCTATGGCCTGGCTAGACACATGTTCTCGACCCCCACAATGGTGTAGGTATGAGTTTCATGTTGAAGAAAAGGGCTTCATTCAATCTACTCAGAAAAGTGGATTATTGCTCCCATGATATTTGTGCCATTATTACACCAGTGGGAATGTCTTTCCAGGTCAGACTTTACTGTTGCTCACAAGGTAATTAACACAAAGAACTCTACTGTCCAGGATGCAAAGAATAAGAGACTGCATAATGTTCAATCTTAAACTAGACATCTGCATCATGTCTTCTTCCCGCAAGGCTCAGAAATCATTGGGGAGGAGGGGACAGAAAGACTGTAAGAACCAGAAGTGGTGGATACATGCAAGGAGACTGTGTATTTTAGATATAACAGGACAGCTACACATATTATTATTATTTTGTACCTATATATGACCACTCCCCATACAAGCTCAAGGCAGACAAAATCTCAACATGGTAAGGGGAGGAAGATGTGAGGTTCCTACCTCTATCTGAGGAGCTATTGGCAATTAACAGCTTCTGGGAAATAGAGAGTTTTATGTAAGAATGCAGCTTTTGCTGAATTGACCACATGCCAGCAGAAGGCCATATATCCAAGACTATATGGACAGCACAAACTTGTCTGAGCAGAGAAAACATATGCCTATCTAGGTGGAGTCAAAGGACGGGTGAACATGACCAAAATCTATGGAATAGAATTCTTTAAAAAAAAACTAGCTTCAAAAATAGAGGCGTAAGGGTCACGGTGAATCTGTGTGCTAACCTATATTTTTTCATGTTCTTGGTACACTGTAATTTGGGAAAAGATTGCCCCTGTAGAGCTAGCTAATCCCTAGAGAATACAGTTAAGCCCATAAAATCCTCCCCACTTCGCTATACGATCAATTCATTCAGAGCCTCACCCCTAATCATAATCTATTCAAGTCTTACACAGTAAATAAATACTCCTGGAGGCCCAAGTTACCCTAAAGCTGAACAATTAGGACCACCCCAATAGTCCTGAGACCACCAGAGTGAGTTAAGCTATCAAATCCTTAAAATGACTCAGTATACCTACCACAGCTGATCTATCCCAACCCTTGTAAATCCAACTGGAGGTCGAGAACACGTTCTCTCTCCCCCTTTTCTGCTCTTGATCACTCCAGTCCTGCCCCAACATGACCTTGCATGGTATGCTTTGCCTCTCGCTTGAGTATGGCTGTCTTTCTTCTGCAAGATGCTTGCTGTACACTAGCTTGGCTAGCACTGAAACCCCAGGGACAGACTGAACACACAGGATTGTGGACCACCAGAGTCTGGCTGGTAGCTTAACCATGGCAGTTCTAATGGAGAGGATCAGTAGACCTTTGAGCCATGGGTGCAGAAATGGGGGCAAAGCCACTATTAGTCCATTTTTGTAAGGACATTTCCATGCAATTCTGCCTAGGGTGGTCTGTATATTCGAATTAACAATAAAGGGGCTAGGAAGTTTGTTCAGAGGATAGAGGTACTTACACGTGGCCTGATCCTGAGCACGATTCTTGAATCCCACAAGGTGACAAAAGACAATGGTCCTCTGAGACCATTTGACCTTTACATATGAGCAGTGGCATGCCTGTATTTGCATGCATGTGTGTATACACATATGCATATACACACAGTAAATAAATAAACAAACACATACATATGGTAAAATCAAAGAAGCATGAAGACTATGCAGATGCTCTGGATAGACCATCAATAAAACTCATATTGAAATTGAATCCCCCTCGCGGGCAGTGGTGGCACACGCCTTTGATCCTAGCACTTGGGAGGCAGAGGCAGGCGGAGTTCTGAGTTCGAGGCTAGCCTGGTCTACAGAGTGAACTCCAGGACAGCCAGGGCTACACAGAGAAACCCTGTATCAAGGAAAACAAAGAAATTGAATCCCCCGCTTGCAATGGAAACGTTCCCCGTGAATAGGGTAATTTGTTAGTGATATGATGGAATAAAGAACTAACAAACGACTAGGCCAACAGGTTATCATGACATTAGGTCTGTGATCAAAGTTAGGCTGCTCTGCTACTGTCTGCAACCTCTTGCAATGTGAACGCCCCGAATTGCCTTGGCACTCTGGAGAGTCCCCAGGAGCAAGAGGTTCATCACCAGGTTCAGTCTGTTAACCTTGGACCTTATGCTATTCAGAAGCATAATCTGAGTAAAACCTTATTTTCATACAAATCACCAGCCTGTGGTATTTAATCATAGCAACAGACTGTAGAATAAGATACAGTGGGAATCAGTCTAGCTAGGAGCAGATCACGAGGAAGCCTTTTTCTTTAAAACTTTCTTTTTTGATATAGTGACTTCAATTCTGGAAAAACTTGTCTTTAGAAAATCGCTAGATATTTTTATGTTGCCCATAACTTAGCATTTTTTTTAAAAAAAATTACTTTACAGAGACAGTAAAGGATTTGTCTGCTATATAATGACTCAGTCATACACGGTACTACTCAGCCATCGCCTGGTACAATGTTTCGTGCCATGAAAGACAATAATAAAAATTTCACAAGTAATTTACAATTTTTATTTATAATGTAACAAAACGGTGTTATTTTATAGTTCCCTTTCACAAAATGCACACGGACGTCCATGCAGAGATGACAGTCAGGAGGTAAAGCTAAGTCATATCAGAACAGTTGGCCTGTGTGTGTGTTTATTTGTCAGTATTTTCCAAATTACATATGATGAACATATACACTCATGCCACGCGGTGATCAGACTGGTGCTCCCTTATGAAGGATTCGGAAACCTTGAGCTCCCAAAGGATTTCTAGGGCCGTTTCTGTAAAGCCAGAGTTAGAATGATGCCCATCCCCAAAGCTGGGGACCATCCCTCATAGTAAGGCTCAGTTAGGACAAAGGCTGTGAGGAATTCCTTTCCAGGCTCAACAAGTGATGAGGGAGACTTGCTGACACATGGCAAGGCTGAACCCACCCACACCATGGTGACTAGAGTCTCAGCAACAGGAGTGCTATGGGGGTGCTGGGACAGGGGGGTGCAGTGCTGTGTTGCCATTAGTGCAAAAAAAGTCATAATTAGCAACAGCAGGGTTGCTAAGCAAAGCCAGAAAGAGAAATAAGAGATGAGGAAGACATCATTTACCAGCCAAATGAGAGCAATCACACAGGAGAGCAATGAGACAGTCAGCCCTTTAGTAATCAGATGTGAGAGTGCGCACATTTAATATGCTCCAGAAGAATCAGCGTAGAGCCAGACTATGATGATGTCTGAAAGGGGTAAATAGAAAGGAATGAAGGTACAAGGAAGGGAACACAGTATTGATTCCCTTCCAATTCTCCTTTCATTAGGAAAGCATTACGGGCTCACATTTCAGCATGAGGACAGTATGCCTGGCCCTTGTCAATTCTTCAAGGATACAGTAGGCTCAAGAGCAACACCCAAGACCCAGGAAAGCCAGATGCGTGCGAAATGAATGCTCTGAAGTCACTTGTTACATATAATTAAAGTTGCATAGATTTCTTTTTGTTGTTATTACAGAGAATTATTATCAAAATGCAGGTACCCCAAATTTTAAGTCAGCGGTCGTCGCAAGGCAGCTGCTTCCTGACAAATAACGTGTGACAATTTCATAACGCCCCTCAGAAAGCTCATTAGGCCGCACGCGTGGTGCCAGTGAAGCACCGAAGGGCTTCCTGGGGCTTGTGAGAATGTAATTAGGCAAACCACAGGCATCTGTGAATATGGTGTTTTTGTTCCAGATGGGTGTAACCTCAGGGTACCCCAGAGCTTTCCCAAGGACAGTTTCTCTCACTGTCAGTGACTTGAACACACACCTAAGATGGTCTTTTTCATTGTGTGAGAGGAAATGTTGCCAGGTGAGTAGATTAAAGAGAGCACTGGCTGCTAGATTTGACTATACCTCTTAGTTTGCCATCAGTTACTGATGGAGAAGCCAGAATGTCTTTCATCCTCCAAAATGGTCCTTATCACTGGCCTTTTTATAGCTTTTGTTTATGTCATGGTTGGTCTAAGAAAAGTCACCTCCAGTAATGTCTTGAGGCACTAAGCCTATAATACCACTGCATACCAGAAGAGCTGGTCCTTGCCTTTCCACCCTGGGTGGACAAGGCTTCTCCCTGAGGGCTGAGTGGATTCACTGGGTGTGAACCACAGACTCATGGCTCAGTTGACAACAGAAGGAGGTGTGAGAATGCTTTCTCCTTCTTAATTCTGTGGGGAGAAGGCTCCAGTTGGGGGAATCTCTAGAATGAGCTAAGATGGGCCATCCACAAGCTATAGAATCCAGCAGACTGAAGCTTGACACATTGGAAGTGATGGACTGTCTCCCTCTTTCACGATACTTGCCAAGCGTCACCTTCTCTAAGTGTTCTCTAAGTAGGCCATCCTTAGTTAGATAGAATTAGTTTCCTAATGAAATTGTGTGAGGATTAGCCAGGATAAGGTGAGGCATTTTGAGAAAGTATCCATTTGTGTGTTCCTCACACCCACCCACTTCTCCTTGTCAGGGTGTCCTTACATGATTTTCTATTGAGGCCCCTTAACCCCATGAAATTCAAATTGGAGGGAGACAATACACTAGAGCTTTGCCCTTTGATGAAAGTCAAAACAGAACCAGACAAATTCTTATTGAAGGAGCAACAGGAAATGTTTTTCCCAGGAACACTTGAGAAGCGAAGCTTCTCAGGTTCTCAGAGAAGCATACAGTGCTCCCACTGCCCTTTCAGACTGTCTGTAGATGCCTTGCTGGGGTAGAGATGAGAAACCCATGAGTATGAGTCCAAAGAGGTTAGATGGGGTAGCAGATGGAAGCTTTCTGAAGGACAGTATGTCACCAGTTCTCACAGCCTTAACTTCCCTGACTGCAAATACCAAACACCAGTGATGTTCACTCTACAGAGTAGAGGGATGTGCCGTAAGGATATCAGAGACCATGGGTATTTAAAGTATTGAGAAGTCCAAAGACACTGGGTAGGAAGAACTCTAGCCAAGGCCTCATCACCTGCTCAGGATGTCACTGCCATTGGTAAATAAATGCCTGGTTTTTGGCATCACGTTTGTAGGGGAGGCTGTGGCTCTCTCCTGAGATGCTACAGAAAATGTTTTTGCCTTGGCTTCATTGAGAGTCCTAAAAATGTAGATACTGGCTAGTATATTTTGTGTGTCAAAAATGAGATAGCCATATCTAGCCTGAGGTACACTTCAGGCCTACATTCTGCCACTTCTGCAGGCCCCACGTGACAATGGCGAAAAGTGTCTCCAAAACTGAACACTGATGAGTGACCACAACCACTGGGAATTCTGCTCTCCCCTCAGCTCTGAGAGAAGCAGGAGCAGCATAAGGATTCTAGGACAAAAGACTCACAGGCTTGCTTCCAAAAGGTATCAGGAACCCAGAGACTCTCCTGTGGTAGCCAAAGGAGGTTAGTATAAGATGGCACTGGAGAAGGGCCAGGCACTGGAGCTGAGACATTATGTACTATGGGGACTTACTATAAGGGCTCTGTTGGAGATAAGAAAATGCCTGTAAAAGGTTTGGGGCCAGGTGGGAGAGGTGCTCTAAGGCTTATGGATTTTGTCAGAGGGACAGAATGGCATTTAGGGTTTGTTGTGCTGAGGGAAGGCAATGCCACCCCATGGACATCCCTCCAGGCTCCCTGCTCTTGAAGAAACTGCTGGATAAATGGGGATGGGAGGCATCTAACCTCCTAAGTCCCTGTCAGCATAATTACTTAAAGGCTACTGCTTTCTGGTGTTGAGTAGAGTGGGGATTGAGATGAAGGTTAAGTTACCCCAGAGTATGATGCTTGCAGTAAAAGAGACAGGAACAGAAAATACACCGAAGAAGACAACCCAGACACAGAGAGACAAATGCCATATGTCCTCTCTCATATGTGGATCCTAACTTTGGATTTTTTAGATTTCTGTATTTAAATTGGAGTGCCTATAGAGGCCAGGAAGAAAAGAAAAAGCTAGGGGGAGGGGCTAAGGGGTAATAGTTAAAGCACAGAGCATCTGAAAGTGGTGGGGTGGGGAGGGATACTAGATTGAATCATTTAAATGAGCAAGGGAAAGTTGGGGAAAAAAAACCACTAAAGATGTGTGAGAGAGCCACATACAACCTACTACTTTTAAAATAGGACATAAAGGAGTCAGGTTGGAAGTGAGTTGGGAACCCTCCTTGCTGGCTAGTGTTCATAGCAACCACCAAATATGTTATGCAGGCTGCTCAGGAAGAAACCAGGAGATGAGAAATAAGGAAGACAGGAAAGCCTCAGTCAGGACATCTTACGCAAGCCATGTCTTATGCCAAGCAAGCTCATTAGCAGTAAGGCACCTTATATTCCGTTTCAGCAGAAGCTTCCATGCAGTGAGCAGAAGTTGGCAGGATGCTATCAAGCAGGGAACACAGGATCCCAAGAGCAGCAGGGACTGAGCACTCAGCAGCTTTAGGACTGATAACTGCAGAGCTTGAACAAAAGAAAGAGTTGGGTTCTCAGGATCCAAAATCAAAGTTCCCCCAAGGCCCCAACCCCAGGCCATTACTGGACTTACCAATTATATTCCTGGTTGTAGGCAAGAAACTACATTCCTTCTCCATATATCAGGGCCTAAGGGAATACTCTGAATTGGCTACGGTTCCAACACAATACCAGAGACTGGGTAAGGTATAGGGAAAAGAGCTTTATTTGGGTTCCGAGTTCTGGTACAAGATAAAGGGGGCTATACCAGGTGGTGAAACAGTCTCTAGACACTGCATGTGGTATTGGGGGATAGGGAATGCAGGAGATGTCTAGCCCAACTGGCTTCTATGGATGATCCTTTTGAGGTCAGATTCCATTAAAAGCATTAACAGATACACATGTCACTTATCTGGACTTTGGTCCAGGAGGAGGTCTCCATTGCCCCTTGGAGGCAGGTGGAGCCGGGGGTTGGGGGGGAAGGGAGAAAGCTGACAAAAAAGAAAAAACTTTAAAGGTCAGGAAGAAAAATAAAAAAAGCTAGGAGTAGGGGCTAAAGGGTAATAGTTACGCACAGAGCAACTGGAAGTGATGTGGGGAGGGATACTAGATTGAATCATTTAAATGAGCAGGGGAAAGTTGGCGAAAAAAAAAAAAAGCCCAAAGATGCATGAGAGAGCCACATATAACCTACTACTTTTTAAATAGAACATAAAGGAGTCAGTTTGAAAGTGAGCTGGGAACCCTCCTTGCTGGAGGGGATATATATATATATATATATATATATATATATATATATATATATGGCACAGCAAAATCTAATTCTTGGCTTTTAACTTAAAAATTAATACATGTAGAATGGAGGCAGGAAGTTCCTGAGAGAATTCCCCCTTGCCTTTTCTACTGGCAAGTGAAACATCTTTCTCTAAACAGAACCTGGACTGCTGGGAAAGAAACCAGAGAATGGTCAGTGATACTCTGGTGGAGATCCAAGTAGACACTGGGGCTGGTTGGCAGTGAAAAAACCTACAGTGTAGGCGTCCTTGAAAGAAGGGTCTAGGGGCCCCAATGTGGTCAGCAGTGGAGGGAGTGGCCAAGGTCCTAGTGCCTGCTGGACCCTCTGCATTTGAGGGTGTGAAACCTCATGGGGGGGAGCTCTGATCTGATGCAGAGAGCCTGTAACAATGCTCCAGTCACTTGAAAGAGTCTCTGCCCTGAAGAGAGGATGATACAAGAGAGGGTGGTGGTTCTATAGACAGGCTATGTATGATATGGAGCCCTGTGGGATGTACCGAAAAGGGTTCCGGAATGGATTGATGCCGAAGAACATTAGCTGTGGCTAAGGAAGAGGCAGCCTGGGAGGACATCTGAAGTCTGAAACGATGGCAGAAAAACTGCAAATTGCTTAAGTTGACATTATCTGCCATCCATGAAATGGAGGGAGAGCCCGAGAAAAATGAAGTAGGCTACAGTGTCTTTCGTACTGAAGTGAACGGCAGGGCAATGAAATCCTTCCCCACAGTCAAAGTGCACAGAGTTTTATAGACCCTCAGTAAATTATGATCTCCATTATTATATAAGCCCGACTCCAGAGCTCAGCAGCGCGGCGATGGCAAGAAAATGGCTTCTCGAAGTGCCCCTGGAAACATGGCTCAGTCACCTCTACGGTCACCAGTGATCCCCTAATATGATCATTCAGGTACCATTTCCCACAGGAACCCTGCTCTAACCCTGAACCCCCTAAAGGGGGATTTAGAGAAGGGGAAAGTCTGCCTCTCCTTGACTTCTCTTGACTAACCTTGTGCTATAGGCCGCCACCTCCGTTTTTCACATGGAGCACCCACAACCTGATATGAATTTCCGAGCCTCAAAGTCAAGCGCGTGGAGTGAAACATCACCGTGCTCTGTTGCCCGATTCCCATTTCTGCCGACGGCACCCGTCTTGCCATTGTCAACTGAGAATGAACTAGACTTGTAGAATTTATCTTTGCATCTTGGTAAACAGTTCAGGATGTTTTCTCTCCCCTTCTCATGACTCCTCCCCAGGGTAATAGAAGAATCAACTGAGTATCATTGTCTCAAGCTGGCTCAGTTCAGTGTCAGGTCTGATGGCGCTGTAATGTCCACGGGACACGGCTGAACTCATGTGCTGCTTGTGTCCTTTTGGGCTTTGCTCTCGAGGTCTACTGGTCACTCCACATCTTTGCTGTGTATAGTCACTGCTTCAAGGCTCTCTCTCAATGGTCCCTCGTCGGACTTCCTTGAGTTGGAAAGCCTTTGGACTGGCATCCTATCCATTTCCTAGATTACTCTAGGACAACATTCAGATCCCCCTTAAAATCTCAATGGTTTATGACTGAATAAAAAAAAAGGTTCACAGTTGCACCCCCTTCCCTGTGAGAGATGTGTCAGAAAGCCCAGCAGATCCTGGGACTATGGACAATAGTGAAGTCTACATATACTGAATTATTTTCTATGTAAACATTCTCACCTTAAAGTTTAAGTTTTAAAATTGTATGGTAAGAGATTAATAATATCAATGAAATATAATTAATATATCAATATGTTATGCCAAAAGTCATTGGAATTTTTCCTCATCTCTCCCAAATACTATATTGTAGATTATAGCAACCTCAGCATTTATATATTTTTCAATTAAGTCACTAACTTTCATATTGACTTAAAGGAAGTAATTTATAGGTTTTGATTCAGCATAGCCAAATTAGCAGACCACCCTTGCTCTCCAGGGCCACTATTAAGTAAAATTGTGATTTCTTGCTCATAATCACTGTGACGCAATAGCAGTGGACCAGATAACCAGCATCGTACTACCAAGTGACCAGTGGGAGGATAGTATATATTGATAGTATTGATATTGGTTCAAAGCCAGGAGTTGCCTCCTTGGCAGGACAGATCAGAACAGTGAGAGTCTATTTGTCTACTCAGAGCAGTGTTACAGTTGCAACTTGTGAGTTGTTCATTTCTGGAACTTTCCATTTAACTTTAAAATTGCAGGCAGAGGAACTAGCAGAAAGCCAAACCTGACATAAGAGGAGACATGTTTTTCTTATTCACTCATCACATGTGGCTTTGCTTACTGTGCTCTTATCACAGGGACCCAGGCAGGGGAAAGGCTTGCATGGGGAAAAAAAATCTTTTGAGCAAATAATGCACTTTGTAATACTCTGTTTTCCTTCTGGGAATGAGGGAGACTTGGGGGATGAGTGTGGCAAGGGTTCAGCTCACTGCTGAAAACATCACGGTGTTATTTGTATGCTGCCTGGCTAACTAGCCTGCCTTTGGCTTTAGGACCAACTGTCTTGTTTCTTTGATTCGTGTGTGTGTGTGTGTGTGTGTGTGTGTGTGTGTGTGTGTGTGTGTGTATGCTCACAGGGAGGTACAATCTTGGCTGTCATTCCTCACAGACTACTCAACTCTTTTCACTGTGGTGTTATTGCTTTGGAGGGATCCTCTGTTTGTGAGACAAGGTCTCTTATAGGCTTGGAATCCATCGAGGAAAATAGAGTACCTGTCAAAGAGCCCCAGGGATCCACCTGTTTCTGCTTGCCCAACACTGAGATTTCAAGAGTGCATTACTCTGCCTGGCTTTTTAAATATGTGGGTCCTAGCAGATAGAATCTACATCTTCATCTTACTTTTTTACTTACTGTGGCTTGTAAAACAAACAGTTACCAACTGAAGCATCTCCCTGTCTTCAAGTTGCCTTCCCATACATCTGAGTTATAATTGCTCAGCGTGTGGCAGTCTGCTATGCTCTCTTCTCCTGGGTGTGGAGCAGGCCCTTACATAGACACTCACAGACATATGTGTCTGTTCTCTTTGGAGTTTCTTATCCCGCCAACTGCATGGCCTCTTTTTTCCATTGGGTAGAAACACTCAGATATGTTCATGTGTCCTTGACCCTAAAGATTAACGTTCTAACTATGCCAGGAATTGTCTCAGCCTTTGTAGCTCATAAACCCTCCTCTGCCTCAAAAGGCAGAGGTCCTGCAGCAGGTACCTGCAGCTTTGGTCATACACTACAAAGCTATCTCACTTTTAGTCATCAGCCGTATCCCTGTTTATCTGCTGGTCCCTGAAGGAGCTGGTGTCATTGACATGGTGAGTGGAGGGTAAATACCAAGAATGATCTCACAGTTAGAGAACGCACTCACTCCTTGTTCTATCCTGCTGTCCTTTGAAACAGAAAAAACATCTTAAAGGCATCCTCAACTTACCCTGGATGACTGCCATCCCACCTCCCAGGCTCTAACAAGCCCTCCAAAAAGGATGGGCTTCCCTGTTTTGCAGTGAGCATGAGTTCCCCAGAACTCATGCTTATAACAGGCTCATAACTAAAGGACCATCAATTTCCCTCAATGGAACACCTCTGTCCAGCATTTGCTCCCCAGTATGCTGACCGTCCATTCATACTAATCTCCCAGAAGGACAGGCATCAAAGCCTAGGCTGGCTTAAGAGTCACTAACAGGCTGGGCACTCCTCCTGCACTAGCCTCAGTTTGATTCCATTACAGTCTTTCCCCATTCGTGTTTGAACAAACCTCACCAAGCAATTTCACCCAGGGTGGTCTTGTTGTCTGTGGGTTTCCCAGCCATTGCTGAGCCAAGTCATCTGCTCTCACTCCATTTATCACATCTCGTCTGTGGGACTTCTCACCTATCACGTGACACATTTTAAAAAAACATAGTCTCATCATGGCACTGAGTGTTTTCAGTGTTAAGGCGTGGGCTGCCTTCCTCATATCTTACACTCAGTAGGTCTGCAGGCCTTCATGAGCTGGCTTCCTCATACCTTGCACTCAGAGCCCCATGCCCATTCTTCCCCAGATCCTTGAAAAGATCATTTTCTTTTCTCAGTCCTAAAACCATGCAATTAAGACAAAGTTTGTTTAGGAAGAACAAAAGGAAGGAAAGAAGGAAGGAAGGCAGGCAGGAAGGAAGGATAGAAGGAAGGACAGACAGAAGGAAGGGAGGGAAGAAGGGAAGGAGGGAGGGAAGGAGGGAAGAAGAGAGGAAGGAATAAGAAGGAAGAAAGGAAAGACAGGCAGTGTGATGGTTTGTATATGCTCAGCCCAGGGAGTGGCACTATTTGGTGTGTCCCTATTGAAGTAGGTGTGTCCCTGTGGGTGTAAACTACAAGACCTTCATCCTAGCTGCCTGGAAGACAGTATTCTGCTAGCAGCCTTTAGATGAAGATATAGAACTCTCAGCTCCTCCTGCAACATTCCTAGCTGGATCCTGCCATGTTCCCGCCTTGATGATGATGGACTGAACCTCTGAACCTGTAAGCCAGCCCCAATTAAATGTCCTTATAAGAGTTGCCTTGGTCATGGTTTTGTTGACAGCAGTAAAACCCTAACTAAGACAGGAAGGAAGGTAGGAAGGTAGGCAAGAAGGAAAGGAAGAAGGGAGGAAGGGGGAAGGGGAGGAAGGAAGGAAAGAAGGAAGGAAAGAAGGAAGGAAGGAAGGAAGGAGGGAGGGAGGGAGGGAGGGAGGGAGGAGGGAAGATAGATAGATAGATAGATAGATAGATAGATAGATAGATAGATAGATAGATTGATTAGCTGGGCAGGTGACCTCTGGGTCTGAGCATAATCTTTATTTCCATGGGCTTCAAACAGCAACTGCATGAGAATGATGGTAATTATTATTCCGGAGAGCCCACAGCCTGGGACATGGAACCAGATGACATCAGAAATCAAGACCACTCTTATGGCCTTCTGTGACTTTTCAAACTCTGAGGCTAACAATCCATGTGACTGCATCCAACTCCTGCTGCATGGTTTTGTGAGAAATAACTAATTACCTTTTCAGTGGGTGACAGCCATCTGCATGCCAGCAGCAATGTGATGCAAGCCACAATCCACTGCTCCCACCTCACCCCAGGTTACAGCCACTTTCCAGAGTCACGTGGGCTTGTTTTGTGCACAAGCGAGATGCCACTCACTTCTAATTCTTAGTAGATGCTTGCCAGAGTTTTTATATTGTGCTCAAACAGCATCCCTTTGTCCTGCGAGGCTAATGAAGGCTTTGGAACTAGCCAAAAAAAAAAATAATAATAATAATAGTTGGCTATTTTTCACACATTTTACTTCCTTTTAGAGTGACTTATTTTGGGGACACAGAACAATTTGAGTGGACCTGCCATCCTGGACCACACATAGGAAATTAATGTTAAGTGTGACAGCCCATCTCTTGGCTATTTTGGTTTTTAACATTCGACAAGTGTAATCATTTCTCAAAATCCTATTCATAAGGAAGGTTTTTAGATGGCTGGTGCCCTTGTCATTTTTATAGGCTAATGGATACTTCTCAATTTAATAACACCTTACATCTGAACTGGCTTTGCAGTCTCTAAAGTGTCATTCCTCCACAGCATCTCACCGGCCTCTGGGACATTTCTGTGAAGTGGATGGACAGTTACCTCATGATATAACTGAACAACGCGGGGCTGCGGCGATATACGTGCTTATGTGGATGGCGAGGGAACAGAGCCTCAACTCAAGCTCGGCCTCGAGAGTGATAAATCATTTACCACCTCACACAGGGGACATTGGGAAGTGCAAGAGGGAACAGGTTGGTGAAAATGACATACAGAAATGGATTTGTATGCAACTCCATGGTCTGCTCACACGAGGACACAAGAAGGCCGCCTATCACTTGGGAGATGACTTCATAAACATCCAGTGTGGTGTTATCAGCATCATGGCCTCCACATAGAGAGAGAACAGTGCCTTCATGTCTGGAAACATACCTGGTTGTCACAGATCTGAAAGTTGCCAGTGGCATCTACTGTGTATAGCAGTGCTGATACACACTAGAACATTCAGCATGGCTCTGTAATAAAAAATTTTCCATCCCCGTGACAAATCTCAGGCTTGCAGATTTACCAACCAGTCACGAGGACACAGAATGTCCTCTAGAATTGTCACATGGTTGGCTTGAGGAGAGTGTACATCTTCCTGTGTCAGGAGATCATGGATGGCAATGGTCTCCACAAGCTTCAGTTTCAGAGTGTCGTGGCCCCTGCTGTAACAGGCCTTTTCCTTTGTTCACTAGACTCAGCATGAAGGTTGATGGATTTCTGGCTGTGGTGACTCTGACTCTGGCTATGACCATTATATAGCTTGAATGTGTTCATGTGCTGGGAGCCTTGTCTCTACTCTACCCAGACCTGTGAGAGCAGAGTATGATACCCAATGTAGCAGATGAAGACACACTGGGAATGTTAAGAGATGAAGTCTAGCAGGATATTATAACGTTGGCTATGCCCGCTTATTCTGTCTTTCTGTCAGGCCATGTGCCATGTTAGTCTCACATGACACTGAGGTACCATTAGTCATGAGGTGATGGAGTTAAGGGAGCTATGATGCTGTGGTATTTGGACTTTTATCCTCTTAAAGTCAAAGTGGTATGGTGAATAAACCTGTTTTCTTTATAAGTATCTAGTTTCAGGTACACCTTATAAGAACATAATGGTCTTCTACAACCACCCACCATGTGACAGAAATAAACTATTTTAAAACCATGGACTGCTTCATAAAACACATTTCTTTTCAGTACTCGACAATGTTCCATGAGTTTTCTTTTGAGTATTGATTGCCTTATTTGAATTGATGTAGTCCATGAACAGCTAATCTCGGATCCAAGTTTCAAGTGCTCATTTGAAGTTGGAAACTCTACTGGAGAGGAAGAGGAGATGGTTCTGTTGAGTCCCAGTTTAGATCCCCAGTACTGACATAAAGGACTCTCACATCGACATCGACATATACATATAACTCCAGCCCTGGGGCTGCAGAGACAGGTGGATCCCCACAAACTGGCAATCTCCAGGTTCAGAGAGGAGCTCTCTCAAAATTAAAGTGGAGACTGATCAAGGAAGACACTTGATGTATTTGACCTCCAGCATGCATGTATATACATGCCTGCCTACATACATACACATACATACATGCACACATGCACTGGAAAGAAGTATCACTGGTATTGAACTGCATTTGAATATCCTGACTGAATGTCCAGCAGGATATCAGAGTATGAAAGCTGCCACCTGCTTGAAGCAATGATGTGTCTTATATCTGATAGAACTGGCCTCCCTCCTGCCTGGAAACACTCACGTGTCCCACAACTGACACTATTTCTAGACACAGGATTTCACATTCTCTGTGGCACAGAAACACTTACATCTTGATTAACATGTCAAGTGTTTCTTTGTCCCCATGCCCACAAAATCCTGTTTTATGAGATCTTGTATCAGCTCTATCCCTTTTCTAGATTAACTTTCTAAATTCCTTTCCTAGATTCATCTCACAGTTAGGTGGAAATATAGAAAAAACACAGAGCCAGCCAGCTCTCAGACAGAATATTTTATTTGAATGGCTATAGGCTGTTAAACTGTAATACATCTCTCTCTTCTAATCTCTATGCATTGAACATATCTGAAATATAGATAGTTATTGCTAGTGTTATTGCCCAGTTTGTGCTATTTCCAGTGGGGCATGACTTCCATGGGTGAAAATAATCTCCCCTTTTCTCTCTACATCTGGCCATTACCCACAAGAGCCCTGAAGGAGACTATAATCCTTACCTTCAGTGTTACCCTGGATTATTTTGCCTCAAGCTCAAGCCTTGCTTGCTAAACAGAAGAGAAGTTTATTGCAAATGAGACGCTTAGCAAACTCAAAAGAAGACAATCTCTAGGGGAAAGTGATCCTTTAGAAAAATATAAAAGCTAACCAATGCCTCCTAGGAGAGCAGATAAAAGGAATGGCATTAATGGGGTCTGGGGCTTGTCACCTGAGGTCCACACCATCCTCTCCTATGACAGCCACAAGTAATCTTATTGTTTTACAGGCACTCCACTGCCTGGACGGTCTCAGCCCAGTTCTAATTCAAGTGCCCTTATTGTAAAAGCTACCGTTAGCTCTCCTGGGCTCAGGCAGAACAGTCCAAGGAGCAGGGTCATTTCCTATTTCTTAAGAGTGAGTTTTTCCAGCTCCCAGTTCAGATTATTGGTTGTTCCAAAGAGTGGCAGGTAAACCCTATGGCTCTGTAAGTACAAGTGGAAAAATGATCTCCAGATGTTTTGGTACAGCATCTATCTTCAGAGACAAACTGGATGGAAGACATGTGAAGATCAACACGTGCCCCCTGTCAGCACACATTGGTAATCCAGGTGGAGGAAAGGGCTCCCTCAGTATAGGAAATGGGCCCCTAGTCTAATGTTCATAGCTAGCGGTATCTTCCTAGCTCACTTCGGTAGACTGATCAGCTCCATCTTTGCTAGTAGATGGCTCACAATAGCAGACAGAACAGCAGATCTTCAAGGCAGTATTTGTAGAGTGTTAGAATATCTATAGCAATGGTTCTCATATCAGATATTTATGTTATGATTCTTGATAGTTGCAAAATTACAGTCATGAAGTGGCAATTAAATAATGATATGGTTGTGGCTCACCCCAAGTGTGCACCACTTGAGGGGCTGCATCATAGGGTGCAGCGTTCGAAAGGTTGAGAAGCACTGGACTATGATAAACAGTCTAGAAGCAGGGTGGGGATCAGCTAACTGTGAAATACTGGGAACAGAATAAGGTGTGTCGTGCTCTAACAGACTTCAAGTGTAAAGTGTTGACTTTGTACGAAAATGAAAGGAGGGGCCCACATAACTCAGAACCCATATACCTGGCCAGCAAGATAGCTCAGTGGCAAGGGCACTTGCCACAGCCAAGTCTCGTGACCCAAGTCTGATCCCTCGAACCCGTGTGATCAAAGGAAGAGAACAGACTCCTTCATGTATGCACCACGACACATGTGTATGCTGTGCATGCTCACATAAGCATGCATGCAGACAAAATTAATTAATTTATTAATTAGTTAATTGGTTAATTAATTAATTAATGTATTTTTTTGGAAAAGACCCCCATATGCCTAGGGTTTGATTTGTAAGTTTTTCACCTCTGGGTGTGAGATCCAAGGATAAACTATTTAACTTATTACCTGTAAAGTGGGGTGTGCCCAGGGTCTGTTATTTGAGTTGTTAAGATGGACTTTATAGACAGCAGACCATCCACATCTGGATTTGAGATGGTGATTCAGTCAACAAATATTTCGTAAGCTACCCACTAGAGTTCAGGCACAATTCTCAGCATTTGGGGTTGGGCAATCGGCCAAAGAGACAACAATCACACAAAAATCAAAAAAACTCACAAGGTTTCCAGTGTAGAGCAGACACTCAGCAACTATGAGGAATTAGTAGTCTATATAATACATCATTGGTGTTTTCCCTATGCCAGAAGAAGCACACATCCTAGGAAAGCCTAAGTCCTGGATATGTAGGTACACTGTCCAGAGGAGGTGACCAGTCCCTGAGAACCAACCTGATTTTCTGATGAATCTCTTCTTTCTTGAATTTTAAACACTTCTTAAAATATAGCTGTACTGGTGGTTAGAGAGCTGGGGCACTGAGTGGACCCACTGTTCTGGGTTGAGATCCTGCATAAACTCTAATAACCCATGCAGCCCTTCTCTAGGCTCAGCTCTCTGGACAATGCATGCCTAGCCAGCAGAGTAATCCACCCCTAATTCCCAAAGCTCTGCTAGGTACAAGATGTTGGCTTCACTGTGACACTCAAGCAGCCCATCTGTCCTGATAAGCCAGAGCCCCTGTTGACCTTTCTGGTGCCTTTTCCACAGTGCAGTGTGTAGTGTCGTGTCTGAGGCAGTGAATAGAGGCAATGTTGATACTGGCTCCTCTGACTCCTCTCTGGCTGCTTCTGGCTTACCCCATTGTCTGCCTCAACAATCAGAGAGCCAAGTCCTGTTAAAGCGACCCAACACCCAACACAGCATCCTCCCTCCTCCCGTGGGTGCTGGGATGACCAAAGCGTCTGACTGCTTTTCCAGAGCGTCTTGGCTCACTGTTGCTAATCTCCTTCACATTTAAGATTGCATGCACAGCTATGCTAATTAGCAGAGACTCATAAGCTCAGGATTTGAAAGAAATTGAACAAAACTGAAGTGATATCATGGATAAAGTGAGAAATAAGAACTTGACCACAGATGGAGGCCGTATTTCTCAAGCACTGTAGTTCTGTCTACAGCTAGAAGAGCAAGGGTGTAAACTGCGGGCAAGCAGCCATGTTGGTTTTCAAGCTATCTGCAAGGTGCGTGCAAGGACAACACATGCAGTATGTCTATGTAGTGTATAGAAATCTAAACCATTTGCCTACATAAGCACATGAAAACACGTGGGCATTCTGATGCATTACATTACTGAATTGGCACACACTTGGCTATAGGAATGCAGCGTATGTTAGTGTAGGTTTGTTAGAGATGACTCAGTTGTTAAGAGCCGCTGGCTGTTCTTCCATAGGACTAGGGTTCCATTCCCAGCACCCATGTGGCAGCTCACTTATCTGTAACTAGTCCCAGGGGATCTGACTCCCTTTACTGGCCTCCAACCTATGTATGTATACATGGTACACAAACATGCATGCGGGCAAAACACCATACATATAAACTAAAAACAAAATAAATTTTACATTGTTATTTTATACAGTTAAAACAAATTTATTCTTACAGTTTTGAATGTGCACACAGTGTACGCAGGCCACCCTGAGCCCCACTCGCTATCACCCCCATCCACCCCCTCTGCAGTTAACTTTTGAGGATGATATCTCTGTGGTAACTCATGAGATAAGGAAGAAATACGACCTAGAGAGTTGCTCAGCTGAAATAATTAACAGTGTGCTCGCTGTTGAGAATTATTTTTGTAGTCTCAATTCTTACGTTAAAATATTTTTAGATTGTTCATGGATTTGTCTTTGGTGTATTGAGTAGATAAAATGTAAAAATATATTCATAATGGATTATGAAGGATTAGGTTTCATGACAGTGTTTTGCAATCAAGTTTGTTCTTGTTATTTCCTCTCCACCTACTCCCAGTTATCTTTCAACTTTCCTGTCAGATATGACCTTTGACCTACTTTCTCTACACCTGGGTTCCTCCTGTCATTTTTTATACAGTGTCACAGTCTAGATGCATTCACACAAGCTTTATTTATACACAGGTAAACTACCCTTCAGGATCACCATATGACAGAAAACACGTGGGGTTTTGTTTCTGTAAGGCTAGATCATCTTACTCAATAGAAAACTTTACAACAGAGGTTCTCAATCTGTGGGCCATGACCCCTTTGGGGGTGAATGACCCTTTCCCATGAGGTCAATTAAGAAAACACAGATATTTATGTTATATCTTCACACACTCTTCATAAGAGTAGCAAAATTACAGTTATGAAGTAGCAACGAAAATAATTTTATGGTTGGGGATCACCACACCATGAGGAACTGTATTAAAAAGTTGCATCATTAGGAAGGTTGAGAACCACTGCTTTACAACCTTATCCATTTTCTGGAAGACTCCGTAATTTTTCTTTTCTTCACAGCTGCACAGAATCCTGTTGTATAAGTGGGCCACATTGCCATTGTTCATTCTTGAGGGACTTTGGCGCTGGTCACTTTTCTAACTATTGTGAATACTGCAGCAATAAATATGAGTGTGTGGGTACCTGAATTAAGGTTTTAAATTATGTTATTTAATACAGCTTAGGCTTGGGATCTAAAACACTGGAGGTGCCATTACCCTGTGAACCAATACCACAGTGCAGATAGCTCTGGCAGATTCAGTTCTCTTCCCTCTGATATTTACCAAATTAACTCTAAATTATAAGTTGGAGTCACTTGAATTTTCATCTGACTTATCAACCTATAACCATGAAGAGGAAATGGGGGCAGGGGGTATAATGTAATATACAGATTGGGTCAGAAGCTTCCAAATAGCTGAGACTTAAATGCTAGCCAGTTTCCTATCTCCAAAGTTAGCCAATAAAGCGGGCATTGTACAGAATATGTGCACAGAACCATCTCTGCAAAGCTCAGGCACTTCTGAGCTTGGGTTTTCCTTGTGTTCTTTTCTGAAGAAAGCAGGTGTTATATTAAGATCTCAGTTTTAAGTTTCACCATACGGCTAATGGGATAATGACTCAGAGTTGACTCGGGTGTTGACTGTCAAGCTGGAAGACGTAAGTTCAATCCTGCGGAGTGACATGCTAGGAAGAGAAAACTGTCCAAGCTGTTGTCTGTGTAAACGTACATGCACATATACACTCACATGCACAGAGACACACACAGAGACACAGACACACATGCACACACACACATACATACATATACACACACACATACATACATACATACATACATACACACACACACAAGCACATGCATACAACCACAGAAACACACGCAAAATAAATAATGCAATAAATGCCACTCTAAGTCACAGTGAGACAGTGACTTTTTGTGTGTCAAGCCCTTTGCTGTGCAGCTTCTAGCTGCTAAAGCAAGTCTGAGAAAATGACGATTTTTGTTTCCATTGCTTTCAAAAGCCTTGCTAAATAAAAGTGACCTAGCTGCTGCTTTAAAATATTGCAGTCTTTTAAAAAAAGTAAACCTAACACTTCCTTTTGAAAAACAGTATTTTCCAGCAAGAAGCAGACATTAATGTTGTTTACTTTTTATGCATTTGCCTCTTAATTCTCAAAGTAAGATAGTGACAGAGTCATTAAAATAAAGGTTTAAAAAGAGCCAGCAACGACAATTGAACTAATGCTCTCGGCAACCCAACCCAGGTTAATGGATCTTTTCTGCACGCGCTGTTGAAAGCTATGAAACATTTCATTTATAAATCTCATGTTCTTTTTTTTTTATTTCATTATGAGCTTAGCTTGGCTTGTAACAACTCTGCTCACTGGTATTTTCAAGATCCTTACTGCTGGACGTGGGGTTGTAAATGGAGCAGAATTTCAGGGTACCTGTCCATCCCCTCACTCTCCAGGAAGTAGCAGAGGAGCAGAGTGGACACTGGGCAGAAGGGACAGTGTATTTGTTAACACAGTCATGGCCCAAGGTCCTCTTGTCCTGAACACCTCAGCACAGAGCATGCACACAGGCCTCAGGCTCATCTGCATCAATCCAAAGTCAGGCAGCAATTTCTGTTCAACTGGTCTCAGAAGAGTGTTTCTCTCCCTTATAGATCTCTGCCCTCAAATGCTTAGACTCCCCACTTGTCTTCAGCCCTGCCTGTTCCTAACTAGCATCCTGCGTAGGAAAAAGACGCGCATATGAAGATGCCGAGCTCCTCGCTAACTCTGTGTCAGGCCGGTAGTACTGGTAAATGGTACAGGGCTACATCCCTCAACACAGCTCTTCCGACTTCGCCTCTCAACTCCTCAAGAGAACAGGAAGAAAACACTTTTGACTTATGAGAAAACCCGTAGGGGAGCAAATACTGTGGCAGCTGCAAGGTAGATAGTAAGGAAGGCTGGCAGAGATGATCAGGATGTTAACTGTGCCTGCTGCTCACTTCAAATACATCTGGGGGGGGTGGTTGTCCGTTTTTTCTCTTGTGGGCTGGGGGTTGAACCCAGAGCCTCATACACACTAAACAAGCTCTCCATCACTGAACTATTCTCCACCCTTTTTTGACTTTAATTTCAAGACAAGGTCACATTGAGCTGTCCAAGCCAAACTTGAACTCACCCTGGATCCTACATAGGGCTTTACCAAAACTCAGTCCTCCTGCCTCAGCCTCTAAAAGAGCTGATATTATAGACCTTGGCGACCAGGCCTGGCTATGAATGATTTCTCAATAAAGATGTGTTTTTAACAATCAGTGCCAGGGGCGGGGCTGGGAGGTGCAGTTCAACAGTAGAACCTGGGCTTCCATGGCAGGGCACACACAAACAGAAAGTCCCCTTCTCCAAAATAAAACTTGGGGGTGATGGGGACTGGATAGGATGGGAATCATATAATGACAGCTTCTAAGTGAGTGGACCTCTTGTTTTCCAATAGAATAGTTAGGTCCTAATAGTGTTTTATGCAGTTATAAAAGAATCCTCTTAAGACAAATTTAAGAGCACAAAGCCATCTACCTATGTGAGAGGTAAAAAGAAGGATTTGAGTAACAGCACATTTTACAAGACTGTAAGGAAAGTGAAGATTCCACCCTCTCCTCTCAGGAAAGGACTGGAAACCCATCTTCCCAAGTTTAAGACAAAAGCAAATCTACCTGTGTGCTGACTGCCGGCTCTATCGCAGCTTCCAGGCAAAAAAAAAGAATTACATCTTAAAAGCTTACTATTTTCCTTTATTTATTTCCTATCAGCTTGATATCTAAAAACATCTAAGGTTTGCAATGGTCTCCTTTTCTCCATCGGATCAGGGAATTAAATTGTAGCACTGACCAACTATCATAAGCCCACGAATTAATATCTGTCTTTAAGTCTGTGTCCCTGAGTTTCTAGGGATTCTGTCCTACCACGGGGCCCTGTTTTTGTGCTGTCTAAAGCTTTTGAGCCTAACACTGCCTGCAGGCCTAGGTAGGGCTGGATGTGGAAGGCCTCAGTACTTACTACTCAGGGATGCCAAGAAGAGCATCCCTGTGCCTGTGTGGATAGCAGTTCTCCACTGCTGGCCTGCAAAGTGGAAGAACCTGTAGGCTAATTCTCCACAGATTCAATTAATGGATGGAATTTCACACAGCAAACAGAAAGACCTGTTATTCCCTCGGCAAACCCGGTGGAATCTTGAAATAGCAGAGTACAGCGCCCTCTGGGGAAGGTACAATGCATAGCAGGAGCAGCCACATTGTGACCAGAAGCAACTGGAAGCTACTAGAAAGATCTCTGACCTGATTCCTAGTAAACACAGCCCTCATCCCACAAGCCCTCCTGACCTCACCCCTCCCTCTCATGGTGTGCGGCTTCACAGTCTTTTTCTTTTTTTTTTTCCTCACTCTTTTCTCTTGATCTCCCTTGGAAGTTCTCTTGTTTATAAATGTGGCAGAGAGAATTAAGGATGTAAGTAATTTAACGACCAGAAATTAGGAAAACACTTTGGAGTTCCTTTCTGAAGTCTTTGCCCCAGGGTTATCACTGATTCTTGGTCTAAACCGCCTCTTACCCCCTGCCTGCCCCCTTCCAACCTGCTATAATTTCATAAAATGAATAATATATGTTTTGTGCTTTTTTTCTCCCTCTATGGGTCCATATTTCATCCATGTGCACAATGAAGAAAAATAATTAGGAACGTGCTTGATGGTGGATTGGGACCAGAGGGCAACCAGACACACTTTATAAGGTTATAAGGCAGCATGTTTTTTTGTTGTTGTTGGGTTTTTTTGTTTTGTTTTGTTTTTTTGTTTTTGTTTTTCCCTATTGGAAGCTAAGAGGGACTCCTGGCCCAGAGCACTGGTTCCTTCCGGTCTGAGTCTGAGCACTGAGCAGATCCCAGGCAGCAGCTCTGCCCCAACTTCTAAGAATCCAAAGGAATCAGAGCCCCTAGGTGCTCTAACTCTGGCATTATCTTAGGTAAGCAGACAGCAACGCCTGCCCCAAACAGGAAGTAACTGGAATCCACTAGGACCTAGGAAGTCACTCCTGGCCTGAGCAGATTTTGGGCCTCAGCTCTTACCCAAGTAGCAACACTCACCCCACACAGTTCTGATAAAACCAAGATAATAGGAAAGACAGGCTCCAGTCAGAGACAGGGCAGGTAGCACTAAGGAGATTCAGATGGCAAAAGGCAAGCGCAAGAACATAAGCATCAGCAACCCAGGGTACTTGGCATCATTAGAACCTAGTTCTTCCATGCGAGGAAGCTAAGAGGGGCAGGGTGTTGTTGAAGCAAGTATGTAGATGCTGAAGGCAGTGAATGTGAATTCAATGCCTCCTACTTCCTGGGGGTGGCCTTGCATGAGGCTTTGCCTTGCATGAGGTTTTGCTTGTCGAGGACTATGCAATGTCCCCCTGCACAGCTAAAACACTGACAAGCTCATCAGCAATCAACGATGAAGTGGGAGCAGCTCTGACAGGAAAATGGCTGAGTTGACATTTTCAGAACGTTGCTTCCAGTTTTCGTTATCCTTTATATATTATGGCGTTCGTGCAGCACCCAAGGGCCTGGGGTTGATAGGGAAGCTGCCTCCATGCATACTCTCAACCCTCAGATAGCATCTGAAATTTTTTTTTTATTTTCTGACTCTACTAGTTAAAAGAAAGGTTTATTATTTTATCACAGGAATCTGCATATCACAGCGTAGATAAACACAAAAAGAAGTCTGTGTCATCCAAAGAGGCCATGAGCCTGAGCCTGGGAGAGCAACACAGTTTTGGGCTGTCAGAAATGGTTGTGGGAAAAAACAAACAAACAAACAAAGCCACCATTGCAGCCTGACCTGGAACTAGAAGTGTCTGAAGTTTAAATTAATTAACTTAATTAAAATAGTCTAACTCCTTAAATTTAAATAATTTAATTGATTGATTGTAAAGTTTTAATTAATCGCTTTAATTTGAAATAAGTCACGAGCAAAAACATTAAACAACTAATGTTTTGATAATAAAATTATGTGTTCTTTATCCCGTCAAGAACAAATCAGAATTTTAATCAGGTGACTTGGTCTAAGGATTGCCGATTAACTGACAACTTCTTACTCTTCAAAGCACCTCAGCTGAAAATGAAATAGAGTTAGAAGCAGACACTGAAGTCTGGAAGCAAAGTGGGGTGGCTCTGACTGGCCTAGGGGTGCATCAGTGGTTTAAGCCTAGGGGGGAAACATACACTAAGCTTGGTGAACGGCTGCTTGAGTAGGAGGGCCTCCGGTTGTGATTGACACAGAGCTAGGGGAAAGCCTGGGGAACCCCACAAACCCGAGAGACCCACCCACCCGCCGTATCCACCCAGTGACAAACACAATGAAACTAATATGGCTGACTCATGCGCATGAGAGAGACCATGTGTGTGAAACGTGTGCATGGGACAGGCACATGTGCGTGGGCTTGTGCTTATGCACAAGGCTGGAAGAGGAAGACGGGTGTTCTGCATCAGTCTCTGTCTTGTTTCTTTGAGGCAGGGTCTCTTACTGAACTGGAGCCTGCATTTTCTAATGGGGCTGGCAGCCAGCGAGCCCCAGGGATCCCCCTGTCTACACCCCTCGGCGCTAGAGTTACAGACATGTTCATGACTACACCCAGCTTTTCTGCAGGTACAGGGACCTGAATTCAGTACCTCCTCTTGACTACTGAGCCATCTCTCCGGAACTGCTTGCCTTGGTTTGTTTCAGTTTTAGTCATTGAAAAATAACTTACAATGGGATGAAAGTTTGGAAATTTAGGGTTGTTCTGGTTTTGCCTTACAGTGGGAAAACCAAAGCAAATAAGACTTGGAGGTTGCAAAACCTCTTCATGGACACAGAATGAATGCACACAGGAGAGATCCAGCAGTCACTCCACAGTGCACGACTTGAGCTCAGGGTTCTGGTGTTGTCTTAACTCTATGGGGACGCAGCTTCAGTTTTCTGCCGACTGGGTGCTCCCTGTATGACCTGCTAGGGCAGGTGCTCTCTATTTAAAGGCCCCTCTAAGCCTCATGGCCACTCAAAGACATGGTTCAGGTTTCATCCCAGTTTAGAAAGGGAAACTCTGAGTGGCAGTGGACTAGGGAAAGTCCCTGGAGGAAAGTCATTGAAGGTATTGGGGATTTGAGCTCATTTCCACAGAGAAATGTTGCCTTCTCCCCTAAGTCACACAGGGACTTTGGGGAAAACCACATAGATAAAAAGAAAAGAATAAAAATGCCACACCAAGCCTAAGCCACCTTTCCAGTATTTAGCAGCAGCTGACGAGATGCTAATTATATGCTAGCTGAAAACAATTAAAATCCTCTCAGAGAGTGGAAGGCATTATCGTTTAAATATGTTAATTCAAATATTTTCACACATTTTTACGGCCCAAGGTAGCTCATTTAAATCAAATAAATAATTAACATTGTTAGAACTTGAAGACTTACCGAATGTGGATCAATTTCAAAACCATACCGCGGAGTGAGATAGAAGAGCAAACTACAGAATGCAGATGCACTGCGAGGGCTCCAATCTGAAACTTTCCCTTGGCTTGTGTTTTAGACACTTGTTCCCAACTGGCACACTCTTTTGGAGGCTGTGACTGTGGAGCCTTTGGGATGGGACATATACAGGAGAAGTAGGTCACTGGGAACAGGCCTTTGAAGGTGTTACCCAGTCCTGGTTCCAGAAACTCTTCCTTCTGTTCCACCAAGATGTGAACAGCACGTGCATCCCGCTTTGGCTGCCACGACCAAAGCTGCCCCTCCACACATCTTCACAGCCACAAATCTTTCCTCTCTTAGGCTGTTCTTTCTGGTGTCATGGTCATGGTGACTCAGAGGGAATGGACACACAATTATTTATCATTTGGTCCAACCGTCAAACTACAGAGTCCTTCTGCGTATCATGTAGGAGTAAACGCACATTTAGAAAAGTCATGAAACCATAGTTCATGTTGTAATGTGTTATCTGCTGGCTGCTCTGATGGACCCTGAAATGCCAACAGCTCATATAATAAAGAACCATTTGTTCTCACATTGTTGAGAACATCTGAGGTTGCCTGCAGATATTTCCGGTTCCTGTGGTGATTCCAAGATCTCAGCTCTTTCTGTCTTATGGCTCTTGGTTTCCATCTATTCAGATGGTGACTGGAAGAAGGATCAAGAGACAGAATCTGATCTGTGACATATTTTTTTTTTTTTTTTTTTTTTTGCAAAAGAAGTTACATTGTCACATACACCCCAGGCCACATATCAAGGACACAACTATCAGGCCATATCAAACTGCACAGAAGACTAGAAACTAGAAGCATCATATTGAGCCTCACAAGACAAAGTCCATCAGTGCTGGTAAGTCACCAGATGGGACAGACAGAGGAGCCCCTGGTAGCTACTCTAGGTCCTCAGAAAAAAAGTAGCCAGGGCCATTGTGCAGATCTCATATTTTAAAAGTTGATTGGCTGTACATAAGACATAACTAGGTCACTCTCCATTTTCTCCCTATTTAAAGGCTCTACAGCTTCATAAAGAAAGGATGCGTGGAGACCAAAACTCGCTTTGTGCTATGTGCTACTCTGCCTGGGATCTTTAACTAAAACTGGGCTGACAAACGAAGGCACCGTGAGTTCATAATGTTCTTTATGGCATTGCCTGTTTAACTGATAGTGAAAAAAGAGGTGGAGAGGAAGTGATGGAGACTGCAGATGGCCCCTGAAGCTTAAAATATTTATATCTGGCCCGTAGAAAAGGCTCATCTGCCACTTTGTTCAAATTAAAGAAAACGTGGTTTGCTATCTGAAAACCATATGTCAGAACTCTCTAGATGGCAGGCACTGTGCTCGCACTGAATCCTCAAAAGCTTCAGGGCTTCTGGGAGTGCCATTGAGTGAGTGGGATAGTAAATTGTGACACAGAGAGGTGATGTGGTTGCTACAAGGTCACAAAGCTGTTCAGAAACTAGCAGTCTCATTCTAGAATTCACTCATTTAACTGTAATCTTAGTTTGCTTCTCCATTGCTGTGATAAGCCATGCCCAAAGGAAACTGGAGCTGGGTAGGTCAGGGGTGGGTAAAGAGGATTCATTTCACCTTAAAGGTTATTGTCCATAACCCAGGAAAGCCAGGGAAGAAACACAGACAGGAACCTGGTGGCAGGAAACAAAGCGGAGGCCCTGGAGGAGTGCGGCTCACTGGCTTGTTCTCCATAATTTGCTCAGTTTGCTTTCTTATACAACCCAGATCCACCTACCCTGTAGATGGGCATTCAAACACTTATTTAATCATTAATGAAGAAAATGTCCCCATAGACATGCCCACAGGCACGTCTGATGGAGGTAATTTCTCAATTGAGGTTTACTCTTCCTAGATAACACTGGCTTGCATCAAGCTCACAAAATAACTAACCGGCATATCTACTTCCTTGTGTATTTCTTTCTCATTTACTTTTACTGTTAGAAGTAATTTCTGGAGGAAAGAGTGCTCTCTGGATCGTGATAATGAACAGATAAAGTCACACTTCATAGTCTATTGTTTGGTTTTTTAACTGGGACAAGAAACTGAGACCCATATTTTATATGTCAAAACAGACCTGATCTCCAGATTCTCCCAGCATCCCTCAGTCCCTACCTGGCATATCCTGCCCCCAAACCTTGAACGTTCCAGCCTAGGGGCTGGGCTTCCCTTTCCCCAGATGCTTCTCCCTATATAATGCAAATATTTTGGCCTTTCC
This sequence comes from Rhabdomys pumilio, assembly GCA_030674055.1. Lineage (NCBI taxonomy): Eukaryota > Metazoa > Chordata > Mammalia > Rodentia > Muridae > Rhabdomys > Rhabdomys pumilio. The sequence continues at coordinate 31,700,602 of JANHMN010000020.1, forward strand.
TCCTCCTCCTTCTCCTCTTCCTCTTCCTCCTCCTCCTCCTCTTCTTTCTTTTCCACCCCCTCCTCCTCTTCTTCTTCCTCCTCTTCCTTCTTTTCTCTCTCTTTTTCTCTCTTCCCCTCTCCCCATAGTAACTCCTGTGGCGTTAACTCTTAGGGCCCAGTGAACTCATCGGAGTGTAGCATCTCAATAAACTTGCTTTGAATCTAATCTAATCTAATCTAGCTTGAATTGGCCCATTTCACCAGTGGAGAAATAACCTATCCTCTCTCTCTCTCTCTCTCTCTCTCTCTCTCTCTCTCTCTCTCTGTGTGTGTGTGTGTGTGTGTGTGTGTGTGTGTGTGTGTGTGTGTGTATGTGTGTGTGTGCATATGCTCCCACACCTTGCATCTGGCACTAGGCAAGCACTATATTGAGTTACAGTTAAACCTCCCACCCCCTTTTTTAATTTTTATTTTGAGACAGAATTTCACTAAGTTGTTCAGGTTGCCTTTGAACTTGCCCTGTGGTTCAGACAGGCCTTGAGGTTTGTGCCAGCAGACCTGGCTCACATTCAGTTTTATTTGGTATTTACATCTGCATACATCTGTGTATGCTCATGCAAGCACAGTTGTAGCTTTCAACAAATGAAATTTGTAGAAGGCAGTGATACTGTCCACGAACTTAACTGCAGGCAAGGGGGCATGGAGTACCCATATAAACAAGGGGTCCTCACTGAGGAAAAGTGACATCCATTGGCAATGTGACCTAGGACAGAAAGGGGACACTGGTAGAATTTTGGTCAAAATTATAAAACATTAGTAGTTGGTCAGTAAGATTATGCCAATGTTCCTTTCCTAGTCTTGATAATAAGAGGGGCTAGGGAGATGACTCAGTTAGAGAAATGGCTGCCATACAAGCATGATGACCTGAGTAGAATCTAGGCAAAAGGCTGCTAACAAGTCCCTGTAATTCCAACACAGAAGCAGAAATAGGATCCAGGGTTTGTCTGGTAAGCTCCAGACTGAGTGAGAGACTCACTCTCAAAAAAAAAAAAATCAGATGCAGAGTGATCAAGGACACCTGCTGTCTACTTCTGGCCTCCACAGGCATGCCTCCCGCACATGCACACACACATACACACACACACAGAAGAGACAATCATGTAAAGACTATAGAACATACCCATGTGAAAAGCATCCCAGTGAGTGTGAAGTAGAGTCCATGAGGTTCAAGCAACTTTAAACCTAAATGTATTTGAAATTAAAAATGTAGAGAAAGAATACAATTGCCTCTGAATGACTTAACAAGAAACCTGATGCTGAGGCTAGTGAGTGAGCACACACTCAAGGCAAGGGTGTGGCGGCTGGTGTCACACCAATCTGTCACATGGCCTGTAGCCCAGACTAAGTACAGCCTTCTAGTCCTACTGACAATGTTCCCATGAGCAGAGGCCACTCTATGGAGATAGGTCCCATGCTCTACTGTTGAAATCTGCAGAGGATGGAATACAGCCTGAAGACCTTCAGGACACCACAGCATTACAGCAGCTGTGCAGCATTGTAGAAGACCACTAGGTACGGGATGGAATATGACCACTTGTGTGATCGAGGCATTTGGGAATGGGGACAGCTGAGGACAGCCCTAAACAGGTAGGATGAAAGTCTGTCTGTTATAGGTAGGGAGAGAAGAGGAGATAAGCTTGGATGGAAGGAATCTGAAAACTAGGTATTAGTTAGAACCCTATGGGAAATCTGAAGCCACACCCCACCACTGGCTCTCAGTAGGGGGCTTTGCCTTCATACTGTTTGACCTCATGCCATAGTGTATTTGATCCTGAGCTGGTTGGTGTCTAGTCTAGACAAGATCTCAGTGCCCGTGACAGGGTCCTGGGCACTTGTGGTCCTGATATGGCTCTTCATTTAGGGTAGCTTGAATCAGAGAGTAACCCTGTGAAAGGGACTGTCCCAGAGGTAGGTACCTTTGGGCTGTCAGATAGATGGGACCCTGAGATCGACAGCTGCCTACCTACACTGCATCCTCATGGTTTCTTACTTGCCAGGGAACTGGGAGGACTGTTTTTCTTTGCATTGTATTATGGCAAATCTGAAGAAGCATCAGGAGGAAAGCCCAGTGCTGAGGACCAAAAGGAACCAGCAACACTTGCAGGATAGTGCTGCAGGAGCTCAGTTTTCAGAGACACCGAATTCCGTAAGTTAAAATTTCACATTTCCTAATATGCAAGTGTCTGAGAGCAATTCAACCCATGCCAGACTAAGAATATTGAGCAACAGTGATAACCGTACCTGTGAACATACAGATGGGCATCTGTATGAAATTCATCCTTGTCATTGACCCCTATAATTCAGTTGAGAACTATTGTGTACCATGTACCTTGCCATAGGGATTACAGGAAACATAGTTCAAAGCATCAGGAAGGTGGACATAGGCTTAAAAAAAATGCCTCCATTTTAGAAGGGTCCAAGAACCTGTGGATTGTGCAGCCAATAGGAGTCCCAGAACCAATCTTCCACAGACAAGAAGGGACATCTCTTCAATACAGCCAGATGTTTGTGTATCATGTGGAATAAACCACAGAGCAGACAGAGAAGGCACAGTGAGATAAATCATGGAACGAGCATCAGCAGAAACAAGGCAGAATTATCTCTAGGTCGCAGAGGGGTCTCTGGGCTCTGGGAAGGCTCAGGAAGGGGCATTAGGAAGTGAGCCTGCAACCCATTCCTCTCGGCCTTCAGAAGGGAATTTTATTTTTTTATTTCAGAATGACTCCAGTTGCTTTTTTTCTTAATGAGTTTTTTCATCATCTCAGACTTGTGTTTTAACAGCATTTTACCAATGACTCCAAGAGACAGCCAGGAGCATAAGGATACAGAATTTAGTGCTTAATAAAGGAAAAGCAGGCTCCGACACTGAGTGCGGCTTCCACCATCTTACCACACTTCCACAGAATTACAAGCGATAAATTCCTACGATGCTACCGGATGATCCCGTCTCGGAATGTGAGGTTTTAATGAAAGCTGGGCAAGCTCAAAGCACAAGGCCAGGGAAGTTGATGTCCATGGAGGGCACTAACTCCATTCAGGAAAGGCCTGGGTAGGCCGGTGTACCTATGACTCAACTTATAAATGAGAGAACCAGGCCAGAAGGTGAAAGGACTCATCCAGAGTCACATGGAGAGAGGGCTCCAGGGTGATGACACTTCTTCTGTGTGACAATAACAGCCTGGCAAGTCCTACAAATTCAAGTCAAATGCTTTTATTTCATTTTAAACATTTTTGTACTGTTCGACAGTTTCATATATTTAAAAAATGAATTTTAACCATTTTCACCCCACCCCCTCTCATACCCTACTCTTCCTCTCTTATTCTCTACTCTTTCTCTCTCTTTCTCTCTCTTTCTCTCTCTGGAACCTCTCTTCCCAATACCTCCCACCTCCTACCTCCATGTTTTCTTTCGTGCAATCCACTGGCTTTAATTAGCATCTTGTGCTCAAGTGTGGGTGGGGTTTAAGGACAATTTATCAATTGCTACACCCCAGAAGAAAATGAGCACCACGCCTAACAAACATCGGAAATAATTCCTGGGAGAGTCATGTGGAGTCATGGTCTCTCCCTGGGGCCAGACTTAGGCAGACGAGCACAGCAGCAGAGAGTTCTGGTGAGTGCTGACTGTATACATGCTCTTGGTTAGCATCCGGCGAACACAGCCATTTTGCTAGTGTTCACATCAAGTAGAAGGGACTTAGTAAGTTCAGAGCTTTGATATCGGTGCATTGGTGCAGAGTTGGTGCCCTATTTTGGTTTATTCTCAGGAGCCCTGTCTCACTCAGGGCAGAGGTCATAGGAAGTTCTGCTTTGCATGTGCCTGTTTCTGTGTTTGAATACACATGAGTGCTTCTCTACAAATGGCTTGGGTACACAGGTCCAGTTATCTCAGGAAAGACATAGGAAGAGGACCCTGCATTACATGACAATGGAGCCATCAGAGGTGTTTTCCACTGGCCATGCCTCATGTACATTTCATTCTATTATGTGACTTAGGAGGAAGAAATGATTAAGAGGAGGAAAGAGTCATTGTTTTAGAATGTGTGTCCATGTCCCTGGGCAGAACAACATGGTGGTGAGAGGCTGTGGTTGAGGACAGCTGCCCATATCACTGTTAACACAGCAGCTTCCTCGGAGAGAAAACCTTCTACCTTGAAGCCCCTTAAGGCTTAGGATGTTCTACAAAGAAGGGAAACATCTTCTCCTGCAGAGGAATCCTTAAGATTCGGGAAGTCTCTAAAAATCTACCACATTCACAAGGCTTCTCCCTTCTCAAGCCTATCTAAGCCAAAAGGATGGCCAAAAGACACTCAGAGAAGCTGAGTAGTCTGGAAGAGGACCAAATCAAATATACTGAAAACACAAAGCATAACAAAACACACAAAAAACCAAATGAACAAATGGAAACACAAAAACAAAACCAGACAAAAATACTACTTTCCTGCCTATTGAACTGTGTACGAGTCTGACCCTGTGCCCAAGGTTTTTAGCTTTCAGTGTTACCCATGCTGGGGTAGCTTTTGATGATGTGTTTGCCTTTGTGTTTTCTGTTACTGTAAATAACTTTCTACCCACATTCTGTAAATAACTCCAAGAGAAGTCACTGGTCACCAAGTTGAACTTTGGCAGTCTTCTTACTGTCCTTGGTTCTCCATCTAGAGAGAGTATGGCATTGTGTATGCCTTCCCATGCATAGTACCACACAGTAGCCACCATGGACAGGAGAATGAAGACAGGAAGTGGCAGGGATATTGTATTCCCAAGGTCCTGACACCAGTGACTTACTTCCTACAGCCAAAGCTCCACTTCCCAGAGTTCACAGAACATACTGGGTGGCTGAAGACATCAGTTTATAGGGACGTTCATATTCTAACCACAGCAGCTCATCAGAGGAAGAAACATTGAGGCTGAACCCCAAAGCCCTCAAAACCCAGCAGCACCAGGGTATCCATCATTTTCCAGACCGTGCAGTAAGCCACCCGAGAGCCTCTGTTGACTGCATGAATCCGATATGAAATGTTCCTCAAAGCCTTGTGGGTTGAAGTCTCGGTCTTTGCCAATGAGTGACACCCTTGAGATGTGATGGAAGTTGGGGATCCTTGTTGGCAGAAATAGATCAGTGGAGACCTTACTTCTTCCTCTCTGTTGTTTGTTTTCTCCTATCCAGTCGCCATGAGGTAAACAACTTTGTTCTACCCACGCTGCATTCTGTCAATATGCCTCTCATTTGACCTGGTCATGTGTCTAGCCCAATAGTCACGTTGGCTATCATCTCAGACTGACTTCTGTGAGCTTACCTTGCTTGCCAGTTGGGTTTGTTATCGCTTTTATGATTCCAGAGAATATCCTTATACACACAATTTTAAACACATAACTAAGACATTTTATCAATGACAACTCCATGGTTAAATGACCCTAGAAATGGCCCATCCTTCCTTGAAAGCCCCCATTCCTGGTTTCACCAATTAATGCCTGTCTTAGGGTTTTACTGCTGTGAACAGATACCATGAACAAGGCACCTCTTAAAGAAACAATATTTAATTGTGGCTGGCTTACAGGTTCAGAGGTTCAGTCCATTATCATCAAAATGGGAACATGGCAGCATCTAGGCATGGTGCTTGAGGAACTGAGAGTTCTACCTCTTCATCTGAAGGCAGCTAGGAGAAGAGTGCTTCCAGGCAGATAGAATGAGGGGCTTAAAGCCCACACCCACAGTTACACACTTCCTCCAACAAGGCCACACCTACTCCAACAAGGCTACACCTACTCCAACAAGGCCACACCTACTCCAACAAGGCCACACCTCCAAATAGTGCAACTCCCTGAGCTAGGCATACTCAAAGCACCACAATGCCATCGCCTGATGCAGCCTTATCTACCCAACTTTGTTCTTCAAGGACAGAAACTAACTCATATCTTCAGATCCAAACTCTAAGGTAAGCATGTGGTATGTAGTAGAACCCTTGGAAGTGTTCTTCCTCATCTGTAAAGTACATATACAAGGAAACTGAATCACACTGTGAATTTATAGCTCACATTTGTTGAAAACTATACCTATGGAAGAAATCCAGGATCTTGGAGGATCTTTTGGCTTACTGCTTCAAAGATGCAAAACCTAAAACGTATTTGGTTTCTATCTTCAAACTTGGATTTTGATAACTGTTAAACATATAACCAGGTCAGTCACCCAAGCCTGGATTAAACATTGTATGGGAAACAGTAGAAGAAGGGACCATGTTCCTGTCTAGACGGTGTTTTCTCTTTACATTTTATTTTAATGTGTTTATGAACTATGTTTAACAGTCAGAAAATATTATTTAAATACTTACGCAGTGTGCAGATGGAGACTGTATTGAACAAGAGAATTTTAAATCTGTTTCTTTTGGAGTCCAGTATTCCTGGAAATGACTCAGGGGTTGTTGTGGGATGCTGGGAAACTCAGGTTTCTGCAATGACACCAGGGAGGAATCTGCTGTGGGTTCCAAACATGTCAGGCTCTCTAATAAACTGTTATGGAAGTGGTAGGTTCTCACCCTAAGGATTCATGTAGACACAGGCATTTGATGGGCTTTCTAGATAATTTATCTTAAAACTGATCTCTACCTGTGAGCCCCGAGACTTGTCAACTGGTCGTTTCCTGAGATCCCTCAAAGGGGACACTCACTTCTTGCCCCATCTTCTCCAGCAGGAACTTCTGTATTCTCATATTATTGAAAGTAGTTTCTGCCAAGCTAATTTTCTGGTAGCCTGAAAGGCTTCTGGCACCTGTTGTGTGAAAGCTACAGGTTTGGAGCCGGTTAGAGCTACCAATGCCCAAAGTGTGGAATCAACACTTCCCCAGTGTGGTGGCTCAACGGGGAGCCTAGAGAAAGGTTGGAACCCCATTAAACATGCCCTGCCAGGCATCATATAATTCAGAGACAGACAAGTGGCTCCTATACAATTCAGCAAGTAGGAATTCAAGTACATTTAGTTTTCTTAAGTTAAATGCAAGTAAGTAACTCAAAAGTTTGAAAAGATGTTAAAACATGTAATTAGTGGCAATTGTTTTTGCTTAGGGTCTCTCAACAGATCATTTGTGATTACCCCACTGACCCTGAAACTTAGTTAAATGAAGCCCTTACAGACATGTCTGTTTAGACCAGACCCTTAGAAGCCTCTCACATGCAGACATGCACTAACATACAAACACATATGCACAGACTGCACATGTTTACCCACATACGCCTCCTAAAGACAGTGACCCATGTTGGAGAGGACTGAACAAGGGTCACCTTCTAGTCTTCCAATGCTCAAATGCTTAACTCAGGTGATAGAAAAGAAGACTATTTTTCATTACATTCCCTGTGGCTCTCAACTGAAGGAAGGGAAGAATGAACAAAGGAACCAAGGAACAAAGGAAGCAAAGAAAGAAAATAATAGGAAAAAGAAAAAAAATGTTAGTGTTTAGGAACATACTTCTACACTGAGAAAACCAAACTGCCATTGTGTGATTATTTATATCTTATTCACAGCCCTATACTTGATTGAATAAAAAAAAATGCAAAGAAAGGAAAAACAACTTCTTGCCCTTATATGGAAACCAAATAAGTTGATCTCAGAGAACTGGAGAGTAGAGGCCACCAGAGCTGGGAGGGAAGGGAAGGACGAATGCTGGAGACAGTTGGTTAATGGACACAAGAACACCACAGTGGTGATCACTCTTAATAATACATTATTGCATATTTCCTAACACCAGAAGAAAGGGTTTTGAGCCTAAAGAGTGGATACATGCTTAAGATAATAGATGTTAGTTACCATGATTTGACTAACACACATTTTATATGCCATGCCAAAATATCACATCTCACCCCATAAATACTTATGCAGTTTGGAAAAGCAAAGTGTCTACATGAGGCTGGAGTGTCTACAGGAGTCCTGCTCTGGCTGTTTGCCACCCACACCTTTCAGGTCTATTTGGCCTCTTCCTTGACCCAGTCCTCCACCCTATCCCTAACTCTTGCTGGTCTCAGTTTCCCCCAAGCTGCACACTGCAGTCCTTTCCTGCCTTACTAAGATGATAGGACCTCAAAGACTGAGTATCATTTCCTAGAAGCCTGTCTTTTGTGGCCCGTTTTTGACTCCTCTTCAAGTCCCCAATAAGAAGAGGAACAAGCTTAACATGGGAATACACAGCTTCATCGGGTATGGTCAAGAAGGGAGAGATTCACCAGTACTAGCTGAAAAGTGCATTTCAATATTTATAAGACTAGAAAAATCAACTGAATTTTTCAACCTCAAATCTTAAGAAATGATGGAGACAAAGAAGAAAGACTGAACTCAGCCCCTCAAGGTCCTGGGGCCTCATGCATATATGCAGGGCCTCAGTAGAAAACAAATCTTGGCAGGAAGTGGCTACCTGTCACATTATCAGAGTGCAGGAGCAGACTGTACTTACCGGATGCCATAAAATTATTCCTACCGCATAAAAAAAATATGTATTTTCTATCTTCCAAGTCTAAAGAATCTCTGTGAGTCCTCGCGCTGGGATTTCCTCTGAGCCTTTCACATAAGGTAAATCATCCCATGTCTTTGCTATCTGGCCCATTCTAATAAGAACTCCCCTTGATCTTCGAGATGACTCTCATGGTGAGGGCTCACAGTATGGCTATTCATCTTCTGTCTTTACTGTGTCTTCCAGACACCAGGTTGCCTATAAAGAAATATATGCCATCCATGTGTATGTTCTTAACCAAAAGTAGTACCATGGACAGGCCCAGAAAATGCAATGAACATAATTTCAGTAGCTGGATGCTGAAGACTTTATGGGTCTCAGATGGGGCATGTATTCGAAATGAGTTGTGGCTAGCTAAAACTCTTCCTTGTCAGCTGACCGTTAAGTTCCCTGAACAGCATTCTAGGCTAGGTGTCTCTGCTGGTTTGAATGCAAAGGACCCACATGGGATCATATGTTCGAATGTTTGGGCCTTAGTGAAACTGTTTGGGAAGGATTAGAAGGTGTGGCCTTTTTGGAGGAAGTGTGTCACTTGGGGGTGGGTGAGCTTTCAAATTTCAAAAGATTATGTAGGCCCAGTCTCATTCTCTCTACCTATAACTTGTTGATCAGATGTGAGCTCTCAGCAACTGCTGTAGCAACATGCCTGCTGCATGCTGCCATGCTCCCCACCGTGATGTTCATGGACTCATCCTCTGAAATGGTAAGCAGGCCCCCAATTGAATTCTTTATTTATAAGCTGCCTTGGTCATGGTGTCTCATCACAGCAGTAGAAGCGGGATTAAGACAGTGCCTCTTTGTTCCTTCTTCTGCTCTGGATTTTCTTTTCCCCACAACCCTCATTTTCTTCCTTTGCTCCATCCCCACCCACCCTCTTTCTCCCTCCACTCCCATTGTCCATCCACAATACCTGGAAGACCTGGTAAGTAAGGACCATGTCCTACAGGATTCACAGACACTATTAAGAATCATGGAATCCTCAGTGCGGTGGGAACTGTGTGACGAGTGTTAGCTGGAGTGGGGGTCCCTATGCATCGTGCAAGGCTCCATGAAGGTACCAATGAACAAAGCTGCCATGTCCCTCACGGACTTCCACTCTAGTAAAGAAAAAAATTAATATACAGTTTCTCATGTGCACACACATACATCACAACCACCACACATACAAACACATTCATACATGTAGTTATAAATATGGTTGGTGCACAGGAAAGAGTCAAAGACTGCTGTATAATACCCAAACTGGAAAGTTAGGAAACAGATCAAGAAGCCAATGAAGAGTTAATTGAGCAAAAAAGGGAGCAGGGAAGAGCATCTCAGGGGTCCAGAATGGAAGAGCATCCCAGCATCCCAGCATCCCAGCATCCCAGCATCCCAGCATCC
>JANHMN010000020.1:31710529-31722000 GCA_030674055.1 Rhabdomys pumilio
ATCCCAGCATCCCAGCATCCCAGCATCCCAGCATCCCAGCATCCCAGAGGTCCAAAAGGGAAGAGCATCCTGGGGGTCTAGGAAGGAAGGGCATCCCAGGGATCCAGAAGAGAAGAGCCTCCCAGGTGTCAGCAGCAACAACCACTGAGAGGAGACTAGAAAAGCAGGTGAGAGCCTTAATTTACAGGGTTCAGAGACCACATTAGACCCTCAGAACAATGGGAACCACAGAAGGGCTTTGACTAGGAACAGGGTACTTGAATAGAAATTTGGGTTTTCTTAAATCTTTAAAATTGTACATATTTTTATTTTTATGTGTATGGGTATTTTGTGGTGTGTATGTCTGTATACCACGTTTGTTCCTGGCACCTGAGGAGGCTAGAAGAGGTTAGGTCCCCTGGAACTGGAGTTATAGATGGTTGTAAGCTCCCATGTGGGTTTGAGGAACCAAATTCAGGTCCTCTGATAGAGCAGCCAGTTTAACCACGGACTAAGACATCTCTCTGGCCCCAAGATCTGTTGTGTTTTTAATTAAAATATAATATTACATCAACTCTCCCTTCTTCTCCTCTTTACAGCCCTTCTCATGATCCCAACAGATCTGCTCATGCTCCCTCTTGAATTCCTGACCTCTTCTTACTTATTGTTGTTAAGAGTGTGTGTGTATGTGTGTAAATAAATACTTAAATACAGTCTTCCAAGTCTATCTAGTGTTACTTGAATGTATTTGCTTTATAGGCTTGACCCTTGATATTAGATAGCCAGTTAAAGGGCTCATGCCTTTTTCTGTTTTCCCCTATTTTTAATTATGTGTGAAAGTCTGTGGACATATGTTCAAGTGCCCCTAAAGGGTGGAAGAGAGCTTAGTAACTCCTGAGGCTATAGTTTAAAACAGCTGTGAGCTGCCCAACACGAATGCTGGGAACTGAATGTGGGTCCTCTGGACCCAAGCTCCCAGAGTGTATTGTAAAAAAGAACCTTTACTGCTATGTAGAGAACAGACAAATTCTTAAATTCCCCATGCACATCTTATCACATATATAATGTATGTATACATTAATATATTTAGATTTTATTTTAGAAATTCAAAGAAGTACTTAGCCAGGAGTGTGAGTGTACCTCTATCCTAGCACTAGAGCCTGAGGCCTGACACAGAGCTCAATAGATGTTTAGAAAAGTCATAAGCTATGTGTACTTTCAAGGGTTGAAGATGACGATGAAAATGAAGCTCCTTAAAATGCTGGCCCTAGTGAACAAAGAGGGTAAACACGTGTAACGTGACACCTAATGTAAAGACCTAACATAAAGTAGATATATCACAGTGGGATTCTGAAAACATGTTCACATAATCCTCAGAAAAGCAGGAAAACTAAAAACTAGAACAATAAGACATGGTCTAAAATGGCAAAATAATTATATAATAATAGTTACCTATAAATAATTAACTTAAACACAAATCTGATTGGTCTAAACAGAGTGACTAAATGAAGCCTGATGGACTGGAAAAGCAGCTATGTGTTTGGGAGTGAGTACTGATTTTGCATAGGACCAGAATTTTGTTTTCTATACTCATGGCAGGCAGCTCCAGCCCCAGAATTCCTACACCCTCATCTGGCATCCACAGGCACTTGCATACATACACATGCATGCATATACATACATACACATACATACATACACACATACACAAACACATATACACACATACACATATACACACACATACACACACATACACACACATACATACACATATACACACATATACACATACATATACACATACACACATACAGACAAAACACACACACATATACACTCACATACATACATACACACATACACACACATACACACATACATACACACACACACATACACACACACATACATACACACACATACGCAAACACATATACATACATATATACATACACACATAAACACGTACACACACATATATACACACATATACACAGACACATACACACATACACACACATACACACACACACATACACACACACACATACACACACACACATACACACACTTTTAAAAATAAAAATACATTGAAAAAAAGAACAGGAAAAACAGTTTGGTTTTTAAAATAGATAATTTTATAGATTGAACTGATATTTTCTTGAAAAAAAAGATCTACAACTTGACAGAGGCAAGTAGGGAAAAATATCTCAGCATCACTAATGACCAGGAAAATTCAAGTCAAAACTTCAGTATTAAAAGGCCTGATTTTAAAGAAACCGCAAGTGTAGATTGAGACCTGGCAAAGAGTCACTACTGGGATGCAGGTTAGAGCAGCTGGACTGGAAAAGTATTTGGAAAAATCACTAAGAACTGAAAATAAATTATATTATCCAGTAATCACACATTGTATACCCAAAGGAGATAAAAAATCAGTCTATCAAATATGCAGAATATGTGAGTCTTTTCATGATAGAAACGTAATTTACAAGTACCAAAATATGTGTTTAATCTGTCCAGCCTTCAGTAAAGAAATAAGGAAAAACTATGGTATGCATACATGATGGAGCATAGGTAAGCCCATTACAATAGTGGCATAAGACTTATGGGAGTAGACAACAGCTCTTTGATTGGATTTAATTCTCATTCCATAGAAGGAACACACAGCTGGCTCTGTATCCCTGGCCAGTTACCATAACTAACGAGGTCATATGCCCTAGGAGAGAACTTGCTGTCCTTATTTTAAGTTGACAAGGAGGTTTCATGACCTAGGAGAGAACCTACTATTGTTACTTTGTTAAGGGACATGGAGGTCACGTGCCCTAGGAGAGAACTGACTGTTGTTACTTGGTTGATATCAAACTGTCTCTTAAGGGCCAGAGGTCAGGGAAGACTGGACAGAAAGTGTTCTCTGGACATGATGGCTCCACTGCACTCATGACTTCACATCAGCTGGGGATGTCTGCAGAAGACCTGCACAGGATCAAGCTAGTCAGCCTTGCAGCAAGGATGAAGAAGGTGGATGGTGGGTGGCAGTGGTGGATGTTAGGGGCAGGAGAATCAGGGTTCTTGTTGTCTGGTTGGGTTTTGTTTTTGTTTTTCCTTCAGAAACATCATCCAGAACATATTTATATATGAGCAATTTTTAAATGAAAAAATAATACATAAAAGAATTAGGGACATAATTCCAGGGTAGAGTACTTTTCCAACATGTAGAATCCCTGAGTTTGATGGACAGAATCAGAAAAAAAAAACAACAAAGGAATCAAATTATTAACAGTATCACAACTATACTATATTTTATACATCATATTGTATGCTATATATTTGCTATTTTTACTTCTACATATGTTTGTATGTATATATATTATATGTTTATATTTATTACTAGAAAATCCATAGACACTAAACAAATAGCAAAGGGAATCTGCATTTTGAACTTCAGCAGCTATAGTAAAGTAAGTTGCCTCATCCAAAAATCACAAACCATCAATATTCACTCAATATGGAATAGATCAGATATTCTTATACCTACTAAAGAAGTATATCAAACTTACAGAAGGAAAACTTTTGAGAAGATGATATGTTAGGGGGTTTTGTTATTGTTGTTGTTGTTTGTTTGTTTGTTGTCAATTATCCAGGCTCTGGGTTCGCTTAGGGGACAAGCCTCCCATGAGAGACTGTGTACATCAGGTTGTCCTCTAGGCACACCTATAAGAGACTGCGTATCAGGTTATCTTCTGGGCACACCTTAAGAGACTATGCATCAGGCTATCCTGTGGGCACACCAATGAGAGACTGTGCGCATCAGGTTATCCTCTGAGCACATCTTTACCTAGATTAGGTTAACTAAGTGGAAGACCCTCCCTACAGAAGTGTGGCTGCTGAGCTGTCAGCCATCACTCTGCTTCCTGACCCAATATGGCTGGTGCTTCACACCTCTGTTGCCTTGACATCCCCTCCAAAGTTAACTATACCCTTGAACTGGAGGCAAAAGTAAACTCGTTCGCCCTTACATTGCTTTTGTCCTGAGAACTTTACCATAGCAGCAGAAAAGGAGCTAAGACAGATGAACTCCCAGGAAACCTCTACCTTGACATTTATAATTAATATCTGTGAGTACAACAGAATATCATTAGGAATTATTTCATTGGCTTATTTTTGCCAGTCAGTCATGATTGGTTCTATCGAGGGTCTCTGGGCTATCTAGCCCTGGTTCCTAGCCATCCAGGCAGTATCAGGGATGAGCTCCCTCTTACGGCATGGGTCTCAAGCTGGACCAGTCATTGGTTGGCCACTCCCACAATTTCCGGACCAACTATATCTAGCACATCTTGAGTAGAACAAGAAAAGTAAGGCAGTGGACACAAGTTACAAGATAGGAAAATAAAGCTAATTGTTTTCTTTTTAAAAGAAGAATCAACATTAAATTTATATAATCTCTTCCCCCAAAAAATTGGGAGACAAAAATTTCCGGCGTACGAGGCTGGTTTTGCTCTGATACTCAATTCTGAAAAAAAGTATCCAAACCATAGGGTGGTATCTTCCACAAGAACAGATCTGAACAGGCTTCAGCACAATATTAGTCAGCAGAATTTAACAATTCATAAAGGTTATAGACCACAATTGAGGGAGATTCATCACAAGGATATGAGGTTATTTCAGAATCCAAAACCATTCTGTGTCGTCTACTGTATTAGCAAGGAAACGGGTTGACAAGATTCAGCACCCACTGTCCATGTTGATGGCAGATGATCTACTTTTAAATTTTCAAAGATTTCCTGAAAATAAAGTAAAAGCAAAGGAAAGTCTGGGATCAGCCATTAGGTGTAGAAAGGCCATGGAAGACAGAATCAACAAACTCCAATGTTTCCTGTGGAGCACAAGGTCCTCGGAAAGAGAACTATGTTTCCACATGTGAGCAGTAAACATGGAAAGCTGAAATGAAAATGTCATCTGCAGTCACCATGGAAAGAGAAAGAAAGATTGGTTGGTGGGGATGGTTCAGTGGATAAACACGCTTGCTACCAAGTCTGAAGACCTGAGTTCAGTCCCCAGGACTCACGTGGTAGATTCAACATAGTATCACTCTGGAAGGTCATTCAGCAGATGATCTCGAAACAATATGTACAAGCCATTAGGCTTCTGAACAATTTATCTTAGAGAAGTGAAAATGTACAATCCCGTAAAAATATATATATATACATGTTGATAGCAGCTTTGTTTTTCAGTATCCCAGATCATGGAATAATCTAAATGTTCCCTAAACAGCCAGTAGCCCAAAAAAATGATACAGTCCTATTATGGTATATTACACAGCAGTGAAAAGGAATACGTTTTAAAGGTAACACCTCAGAGGGACATTTATGTTGTTGAAGTCATTTCAGTGATTACACAAATTTATTCACATAAAAAAATTGATCAAATACCATATTATGTGCACACACACAAACACACACACACACACACAAATCATGTGAAACAACAGATATCTGAGTAAGGTTATACCAATGCTGACTTCCTGGGTTAAATATTGTATTATGATTATATTGATTATTTTGATACTACCATCACAGGAGATGGGTGAAGGGGGTGTAGGACCTTTTCTGCAGTAGCTTCACAATTGCCTGTGCATTTAAGATTAATTCAAAAGAGCAAAATAAATGCAGAAAAGTGAAAATGAAACAGAAATTCCAGTCCTCTTTAATAGCCAGCCTTCAACATTATTCTTTAGGATAGATTCACCTTCTTTTTTCTTCTTGTGTGTAAGTATGAATGCATTTACGAGGAGGGCTTATGATATTCACAGTTCTGTTACCAGTTTGAAAATTCTATAATATGTCACACAATTTTCCATGTTCTAAATATTCCCCTGTGATGTCCTCTCATGTCTCATTAGTAATAATAAATGAAAAGCTCCCTGTGGTTTTCAAACATCTTTAAGCAGCATACTTCTCTCTAAACCCTGGTGTAGGAGAACACAAATCTCTTCAGTACCAGGAACAGTCATTCCCTGTGATGGCCATACCCCACCTCCAGGCCATACAACCCAAAAACTGTGCACATTTGGGGGGAAAAAATGACCAAAATGCTGTGTGAAAAGCGTCCAGTGAAAATGTATTGTATTTGTTTATGTGTGTGTGAGTGTGGTGGGGTTGTGTGTGGGGGTCCTCATGTGGCAGTCAGAGGACAATCTGCAGAAGCTGGTTTTCTCCTTTCTCTCTGTTTTCCAGGGATCAAACTTGGCTTGTCAGGCTTCTATGAGCCGTCTTGTTGGTCCTGGTGCTAAACTGTTCTAAGGACTTAACTCCAATTGGTTCCCCTTTACTGGCTGTGGTAGTCACGTCGAGTTGGTGTGAAACGCCATAAAGATAATGAAGAAGGCTGCTTGCAGCAGTAGTTTCAGTGTCGGACAGAGTCTGGGAAGTGGACCCTTCAGATTCCTCAGGAGTTGCTTTTGTGTAAACCCATTTTGTGTAACATTCCTGCCTCCTCATCTCCCTCCTGGTGGATCTGCGCCTTCCGATGCTGATCTCTATTCTGCAATCTGTCTCCGTCCACAGGGCCTGAGTTTCAGTGTCACACTCTAAGCAATGAGGAACTTTTCTTACTAGTTTGGGAAACATGCCAATACCTCCAGAATCAATCTAGCAGCAATTAGCTAAAGTGTGACCTATGTGGTTTTTGTTAGCACAGTTATAAGTGTGGTGCTATTTCTTTAGTAGTTAAAACATTTACTAAAACAGTTGGCACTGAGGTATTGACCCCTGCTACATGCATAGGCTCTGCAAATCATATCTCAACTGCATCTTTCTAAGAAAACAATTAACACACCAAGTCAAGTAGTGCATTTTCTGTTAAAACTGAATGAAAAAGGCAATGTTCTCTCGGGGAGACCTGCCTCCAGCAGTTCATTCCATTTACAGAAGTCTCAGGTGCCAGATTCACTACTAATCAGGTTTTCTATCTCAGCTGACAGCTCAGGTGTGGTGACATGATTTTATTTTCTTGTTTGATTTAATGTGAGGATTCAAAACTTGAGAGAGAGAAGTGCGGCACCTCCTTGTGCTGCCTAGGAAAAAGTGACCTTAGGTTCCATTTCAATGTGCCCGTTGTGTTACCAATACAAGTATTAAAACCCAATCCCTCCCACCAACCAAAGAACATATACAGGCTGGGCCTAGGACTCCCTGCACGTATGTAGCTGATGTGCAGCTTGGTCTTCATGTGGGTTCTGAACAGCTGGAGCAGATGTTATCCCAAAAGCTGGTACCTATGTGTAGGATATGTTCCTCTAGCTGGGTTGCCTTGTCTGGCCTCAGTGGAAGAGGAAGTGCCTAGCCAACTCATAGAGACTTGAAGTACCAGGGTTGGGGGATATGGGTCCTCACCTGCTCGGAGCTGAAGGAGGGGGAGGGATGTGGAAAGAATTGTGGGAGGGGAGTGACTGGGAGGAGGGCAATGAGCAGGATGTAAAGTAAATAAGTAAAAACAATAATTAAAAAAATTATATAAGAGACCCTTCCATAAGATATGAATATAAAAAATAAATTATTACCATTAATATAAAAATCCATATCTATGATCTATGGGATATCTATTGGTCTAAGGGAATCAATCCATATCTTCAGGGATTAGTCACTGAAGGCAGATTATCTTACAGGAGTAAGCATCTGTCCCAGGCCATACATTGTGCAAAGCCCAGGTACCACTGTCCCTAGACTGTAGTATGGTTCCTGGGACCTTAGCATCTGTGACAGATGCAGAGGCATCTCCACCTCATCAATGCTGTTTATGTGTTCCCATTCACCAGCCTCAGGTTCAAGGACTATCACAAATGCTTTCTGAAATGCAGCCCAATTAAGTGACTCATAAACCCAAAACACACTCTCAGTATATTTCTTTTAAACCTTGATAGCTGAAAGCAAGTAAGCCATGAAAGGAAGATGAGAGAAAGAGTGTTGTCCAAGTGGGCGCTGCTCCTCCTATGAAGATGATTCACTGTGAAGATGCTGGGAAGCTGCATGAAGCCCCTCCACACCCCCGGTCAGCATATCCGTGGGATGTCTCAACTCTTAGGGGCTGGGAGCTTTCAGTTACCCAGAAAGCAGAAAAAATACTGATATTTTCATTAGTGAAGTCAGGGTTTTCTATAGTGCTGACCAGGTTATAAATACCCCCCCACACACACACAGCTCTTGTATCTGGTGGTGAACTCAGTCAGAGTTACTGATAGGATGAAACACCATGACCCAACCTTTGGCATACATTTCCACATCACTGTTCATCACTAAAGGAAGTCAGGACAGGAACTCACACAGGATAGGAACCTGTAGGCAGTTGCTGATGCAGAGACCATGGAGGAACATTGCTTACTGGCTTGCTCAGCCTGCTTTCTTATGAACTCACGACCGCCAGCTCAAGGATGGCACTACACACACTGGGCTAGGGCCTCTGACATCAATCATTAATCAAGAAAATGTTCAGGCATGCCTACAGCCTGATCTAACTGAGGTTAGTGCCCCCATTCCTCAAGTGACTCTAGTTTATGTCAAATGGACATAAAACCAGTCAATGTGAGGTCTAGGGATAATCTTCAGATTTTGGGGTACATTCCTTTCAGGGAACAATGTCATCCTACCCCTGAATTTGAGCTTGTTCTTTCTGACTCCTGAGATGGTTGTTTTGCTTTGCAATCCCAGCTCCACTGCTCTGCCTTCCCACAGCCCCATCCAATGAGGCACCTCGACTGTGGATGGAGACCTACAAAACTATGTGCTAATGTGAACCCTTCCCTTTATAGGTTGCTGAACTCTGGTATTTGTTGTAGTTGAGATGAAAAAAAAATGACTGTTTTTGGGCTTGTCATGTTCAGTTTGAATCTTAAGCTGAGGTTGAAAGACCACAGAGTGCATGCTTTTAGGAACACCAAGAGCAGACTGAAGAGGAGACGCTGAGTGATTTGAACCTAGTTTAGATGCAGTGACCACTGTGGCTCGGTTGTGCACACTGAGCTGGGCCACATATTACTTATTTGATTCCCAGGGTTGTCTCTTTCTACAACATATGGTTATCAATTTACAAGCTGGTACATCATGTATTCTGAGCAGCTCACACTGGCTGCAACACAAAGACCACACTTATTAGTGACATAAATCAAGAGTTTCTACACCGAATAAAAATGAACCTGTAACCCACACCTAGAGCAAGGAGAATTGGAAAGCAGCGCTCCTTATCCCTGTAGCCAACAGTAATCACTCCCTTCCCCGAATGCTGGCCCTAACTGCTTACATCCTATTCCACAGGACGAAAGAACAAACAGCCAAGGTCTGCCTGTGCCTTCAAATCAGGAAGCTTCTCAGTGGGCCCCAGACACAGGAGCTGGCTTCTTCTTAACTATGATACATTTTCGAAATGGAGAAGGCAGGCTCGGGAAGGAGTTGTGACTTGCATAAAAGATGTCACAGGGGCTCTTGCTCACAAATAAATGCCTTCTGACTGCAGGGTCTTCTCTCAGGGGAGGGCCGATTGTCATTTGTCTCTCTAAGCCACAGGTGGGAAACCTTAGCTTGAGAAAAATGATGCTTGCATTCATTAAAGGTGAAATGATTTTTAAGGCCGGAACAACTTGAATCTCAGTGCCAGATGTTCTCCTACAGGAAGCAAATTAACACATCAGATGAGTGTGCGATCTTGCACTTGGTGGGGCCATTTCGTGAAATGGAGCAGGAAAGCCACCACTCTTGACACTGTCCTAGAGGGTCTGGTGTGGTGTATGCTAAGACAGCCCTCTGGATGATGGCTGGGGTGCAGCTGGCAGAGCTGTGAACTATTGTGCCCAGGGCATGTCCATCCACAACTACAGGCCCAGTATGTGGGATGGAAAAGTCTATAGTAACACTGGGTAGACAGAGCCAGGCCAGGGGAACTCAGTGTCACAGATATTCCCAGTAGGAATGTACTATGGTTTTTTAATCAGGCTCCAAACCCCTCCTCTTCATGATAATAACCCACACACACATAGAAAATTAAGCTATGAACAAGCAAAGGGAGAAAAAAAGATGTCTTTCGGGCCTTGTTTGACAGTAGATAAGGAAATTGTCTTTATTTGTAAGAGAAGGGCAAAGGACATGTCACAGTGACTGACATACAACAGTGACTGGGTCAAAGGCATAAACTGACAGGATAAAGCTCCCCCCAGGCCCTGGATGTGATTCCCAAGGCTGTCATCTGTCAGGAACGTGAGAAGTGACACCCGTTAAGCGGAGTGATGCTCCTTGCACTGAGGAACTCCCGCAGGGTTAAGCTTTTCCTGACAAAGCCAAATGTGGAGAAATCCATGGCCTCTGCGAGGCTTTCTTTCTTCTCTCTCTCTCTCTCTCTTTTCTTCCTGCCCCTTCTTTTATCTTTAAGATACTCTGGGAAGTAACTAACTTTCTCCTTATTGGCAGAGGCATTAACATGTTTACTGTTAGCATATTTGCTGCCCTGTTCGCACTCCCAGGACAGCGAAGAAGCTTAAGTAGAACCACACTCCTTTGCTTTATGGGGCCATATTTATAGAGAAACATTTCTCTCTTTCTCTCCATTTCTTTCTTTTACAATACCGTGCCGATGTTTTAAAAGGAGATGGGGGGCTCCTCTTTCCTCTCTGTCTTCCACTCAGTGCAGACCACAAAGGCCTACCTCATGAAAGAGCAGGCATCAGGAGAAAAGGCTGTCAGCCTGGGAAACAAAGGCCATCCCATGCAGGTGCATGGTGACCAGTGAGCACAGGCACACCGTTCTCTGGTCTGTGCTACCCTGTCTTACTTGGCTCCGGGGGAATGACAAAATACTAGATGGTGGATAACTCACAGGCAACAGAGTTTGGTTTCTTACAGTTTTGGAAGCTGGAAAAGGAGTATCAGCATTACAGAACCAGTGGGCAGTTCCACAGCTAGGGAGAGCCCAACTTGGGGTTTATCAGTGATAGTTCCTCACCATGACTTTACTCTGGTCTCTCATAACTCCATTCATGGTTCCATTCATGAGGGGAGATGGCCCTGGCTTAATCACCTCCCACAGACCTACCTCCTGTTTATTTTATACATATGTGTCTCCCTCCTTTGGGATGTTGTCCCTTGGGTATTTTCATGTTTATTTTTGTGACAGAGTCTCTCACCTATCTGAAATTTGCCAAGTAGGCTAGGTTGGCTGCCCAGTAAGCCCAGTGAGACCCAGGGATCTGCTGACAAGTGTATCACCATGGTTGGCTTTTATGGGCACATTCTGGGCATGAAACTCAGGCAAGCAACTCTCCTGGTTGAGAAACCTTCCCAGTACCTCCCACTTTCTAATGCTGTCCTAAGAGAGATAGGGGTTGGCATAGGAATTTGGGGTCACAAACATACAGAAAGAAGTAGTGTCCGTGAATGCATCTGAGCCTAAACCCTCCTCCTGTGTCCCTGCTGCCTGCAAGTGGGCACTTCTCCATGTTGCTCCTTCTC
>JANHMN010000020.1:31722010-31759510 GCA_030674055.1 Rhabdomys pumilio
CTCCTTCTCCTGACAATCATGCTCTCAATGTGAACAAAGAGAAGGAGGAAGAGGAGGAGAAGAAGAAAGGTGAGGGACTTGACTGGGAAAAGAAAGAGGAAGGAGGAGAAAGGGGAGGGGCTGGACGGGGAGAAGGAAGAGGAGGAGAAAGGGGAGGGGCTGGTCTGGGAGAAGGAAGAGGAGGAGAAAGGGGAGGGACTGGACTGGGAGAAGAAAGAAGAAGGAAGAGAAAGGGGAGGGGCTGGACTGAGAGAAGGAAGAGGAGGAGGGTGTCTTTCCTGGTTATATTCTGGGTTCATACTCACTTCCACGTTCCCTTTATAGTAAAGCATCCCCAAAGAGCAGCTGATGCTCTCTATGCCAAAGAGGCACACACCCAGGCTTTTCTTTTCTATCCCAAATTTTCTGTAAGCTAACAACTCATACATTTTTCCACATTCTGAACATCTCCACTACAGTGAGTATAGCATGTACCATACTTAATCAACTCGGCCTGTGATGTCCTCTTCCCTCAAAGCCTGCTCCTACCAGTTTTCCTTGTAACTGTCCATGAAGACTCCAGCCTCCTGACTACTGAGACCCAAACCCACAATGTTACATTCACTCCTCTTTTCCTTGTCTCTCACTCCAATCTATCAGAAAACATTGCTACCTAAATCTCCTCTTGTACAATGCCTCGGCAAATGCAAACCCTCCGCTACAAGATTTCAGTACACACAATAGCTTCTGAATACCATATATTCTCAATACATATTTATTGGATGAAAATATATCTGCTTATGACATAATTAATTTAGTGATAAATTAATATATGCCCTACTTTTTACAAGAGAGATGATATTACACTATATTTCCATTATTAATCTTGAAGGAAGATTAAAATTTATTGCCCAGTGTAAGCTGACCCCTGGAGAATAAGATCCATTCCATTATAGGGAGAAATTCAATGCCTTCCAATGGTGTCCGTGAATTCCGAGTAACCTGAAATCACCTTTGATCCTGGCTCCTCGTGGTTAAGTCTATAAACTCTTTGTGGTTCCATGCCTTTTGACTCTTTTCTCCGACTTGAAAAGTAACATAGGTTTTATTCCCCATCCCCCCCAAATCCTTCTGAGTACAGCCTAGTTCACTGAACAGTCCTGCCTCATAGGAAGGGTGACAAAAGGCCACAGGTGATTTCAAATTTTATGCCATGCAGTCAATCCCACTTTACCCACTCAGCACTGGGCTTTTGTATAGGCCTCTTCCCTTCACAAGTGTCCTCAACACCATATCTGTCTTTCCTGCCTTGGCCTCCTCTTGCTTGTAGCTTTTTGCGCCTCAGCCTTAACTCTGGGAAAGAGCCCAGCTAACATACCCCACCCAGCTTCCCCTGAAGCCACAAGGAGCCGGAAGTCCCGCCTATGTCTTCTGCCCAGCAATTGGCCCATGGCTTTTCTTTACCGACAGATTAAGAACCAATTGGGGAACAAACCTTAGCATCAGAGCCTCCCTGACAGCCTCCTTCACCTCCTTCTCACATTGCAACCTTGCTATCTCTGTTCTCGCTCTTCAGAGGAGCACCAGCATCCCATGTCATAAGAGATTCCTCTGCTTCTTTACTTTTAATTATAAATTATTTTTGTCTCATGAACAATTTTAAACATAAAAACATAAAGAACGGGACAATAGGTAACTCTGTCTTACAACACTGTGGTCTAATAACTGTTTATGTTTATTGTATTTAAGGTGACATATAAGATGACATTTTGGCTTGTGTTGGGAGCCAACTTTTAACAGAAAGCGACTAGAAAGCAGCTATCCATGCCTGTAAGGCGCACGTGTTAGCCACGCCTCCAAGGCTTACGTCATATCCACGTGCCTACAAGGGGCGTGGCAAAAGTGTATAACTACCCCAGATTTCCCTTCAATAAAAGACTCAAGACTAGACTTGAGACTGGATCAGAACCTGTCTTGTCTCCATTCCTAGCATCTCTTCCCCTTATCCCCATTTCTCTTTCCCTCTAGACCCTGACGGAAGACCAGAGCAAGTCGCAACATTTTTTGTTAAGTCTTTTGTCTCAAGCCAGGGAGAGGGGAGCCGCCGGTCGCAACAGCTTATCATACCAGCTTCAAAAACAAGAGCCTGTACTGACAGAATGACACATCAACTTCTAGACTCACCTCTTAACTCTTCGAGGTTATTTTCAAATTCTCATGTGCGCCCAAACAAAATGATATTCTTCTCATTTAAGATTGTATTTGTTTGTTTGTAGTGTGTGTGTGTGTGTGTGTGTGTGTGTGTGTGTGTGTGTGTGTTCAGGTATTCTTACCCATCTTACCCATCACTGAGCATGTCAAGACAATATCTCTCATTGAAGCTAGACATTACCATTTTGGTGAGACTGGCTGCTACCAGCCCATGGGATCCACCTGTCTGCTTCCCCAGTGCTCAGATTTCAGGTGTTAACAGCCAAGGCTGGCTTGTTCCTGGGAGCTGGGGACCAAACTCATGCTTGTGAGCACCAGGCACTTTACCTATTGAGCCATTTCCCCAGCCTTGGTCTGTATTTAATCCAGCATCCTATTATAGGAAGCATCTTTAAGATTCCTAATGCTTTTCTTTAGACACAGTGGAAACAACACATGAGGCCAAATACTCTTTATTTAATTACTAGCTGACATAAACGAGTGTCACCGAAGTAGGGTTTCTTATGCAGATGGTCTAAGATGCCTGAGCTCGTATGTATGTTAAATTGAGACCTGTAAACAAGAACAAATGCAAGGAAGAGCAACAGAAACAGCAAGTCATGGAAACAGTCTCCAGATTACAGAGGCAAGGGCTTTAGTAGAAAATGCATGCAGCCCTCAGCAAAGGCTTTCTGGGGTCCCCATGGCTGTTACCTAGCAACAAGCCCATTACGCAGGGGCACACTGGAGTCCAGTTGAACAGGGAAGAATGTGCAGGTAACAGAACTAAATTTCTCCTTTTATACTATGTTAATAACGCAGGTCTCCCGCAGTCTTTCAGGGGCGCGTGTCTGAAGAAATCAGCCTTGTATAATGTTTCCCGGTGTTAAGCCCCAGAAGGAGGAAAATGGCTGGAGCTTAATTTGCTCTGCACATGTCAGCGCTTCTGCGTCTGCAGATCCGTGCCGTAAGAGTGAGATGCGCCAGATGCAAATCATCCAAACTCAAATTAGTTTTGGTTCACGGTGTAAGGCTCCTCTGCCCCGCCCAAATCACCCCTAATAGCAAATGAAGTCTGGGTCACAGGATGGCTGTTATTATTTTCTTTTCTCTTTGCTCTAAAAACTGCTTTTAAATACATTACCGCATCTTTTTTTACAGATTGGTCCTTCCCTCCACTCCGCGTTTGTCTGAGCTGAGGGATTGTTTCTGTCATCTGTTTTTTTAAACTTTGTCTAAGGAAAAGGTTTGGTTTTCATGGTACATTGTTTTAATAATGTGATTGTACCACTGGACTTTAGTAAGGATACTACTTTTTAAATAAAATATTCAAATTCTTTCCCTAATTTTTCTTTGTGGTTAATCTTTTAACCGAAGCAGGCTAAGACAGAAGTTAGCTAGAGTACAGGGATCTAAATTCCCAACCCCAGCCCTACCTCGTCACCGATAAACCTGTTTTGTTTTGTTTTGTTTTGTTTCAAATTAATTGAGGTGGTGAGAATTCATCTGCCCCAGAATCACATCTCAAGCATGAAAGTTCTACAGACCACGGAAGTGGGACTTAAATTTTATTTAAAGTACAACATTTGCTTGCATGGTTGTTGAGCTGTGCGTTACCTTAGAAAACAATTTCTGTTGATGTGGATAAGTGTCCAGGCATCTGTAGCAACAGGAAGGTCATGTGGCTTATACAAACAAGACTAAGTGTTTGCTGTGGACTGTTCTCAATCAATCTTCCCCAAATAGTAAATCCAAAACAGAGGTGGGATAAGAACCCGGACAGCAATGCCACACTCTCACCATGATCCCAACCTGTGTCTTCAGGCTGCTGCTAAGTCATTCAATCCTTTATCGTGGCATCTGTGCTATAGGCACTGGGGATTTGAGCATGAGAAAGGGAGACACGGCTGCCATAGCCAAGGGCTTGTCACCTTGTCTGAGGACTCAAGTGCCAGATACTACAATGACTGTTCCTGCTCTACATGGCCTTGGTCATTACAGATCATTACAGGTGACAGGCACAGACTAGGCTTTCTGTCGGGGACAGGACTCAGCCCATCTGTAGGTTCAGTTTTTTTTTTTTTTTCAAACATTTGTTAGAGATACTTTCTATGTGGCCCGGAATGTTGAGGATAGAGCCATATCCCTAAACATGAGCGCACATGACAAGGACCAGATTTATAAATGAATGCGAGAAGAAGCAGAAGCTGTGTGATAGAGATTGGTGACAGGGCACTCACCTGGATGGGATACCAGTAACCATGAACAGGAAGATGTAACACTGTAAAATAAAACGAAGTTCAAAGAGATTGAAAGGCTCAATGACCCCAGCGATGGCTGGTTACGGAGGAGGGCTGCTCTCAGGATGGCCCCCTCCTCATTCAGCCTGCTTGTGTAGGGATGTATATGTATATGTATATGTATATGTACTATATGTATATGTATATGTAGTAGATGTATATGTAGTAGATGTATATGTATATGTATGTGTATGTGTATGTGTATGTGTATATATATATATATATATATATATATATATGCAATTTGTATCTGACATTTTGCGTTTGTTTGTTAAGATTCATAAGAAGTTTTTATAAGAGTATCTTTTCAGAGCTGGGGAGACAGCTCAGTGGGTAAAGTGCTTTGCGTGTAGGATGAAGACCCCAGTTTGGATGTGCAACACTCACATAAAAAAGTTGGGTGTAGTATCATACACTCATAATCCCAGAGTTTTGTAGGTGGAGGGGAAAAAAAGGTTCTTGAAGCTTGCTAGCCGGCCATTGCAGCCGATTGGTGAGTTATATGTTCATGAAAGAGCCTGTCTCTAAAACCAAGGTGGAGAACAACTAGGGAAGAAATGAAATATTTGCAACATACACACACACACACACAAAGATACACACAAACACACAAACACACAAATACACACAGGGATATATGCACACAGACACACACATATGCACAGAGATACACACACAATACACAAACACACACACACAAACACACACAGAGATATATGCACAAGGATACACACAGAGATGTATGCACAGAGATACACACACAATACGCAAACACACACAAACACACATACACACAAAGAGATATATGCACACAGACACACACAGAGATAATATGCACAAAGATACACACACAATATACAAACACACATACACACACATACACACACACACACACACACACACACACACACACACATGCACAGATACTTTCACTCAAAACTTCCCTTTGAAGAAGACTTTCGTCACCTCCGTGGATCACGACCTACTCACTGATCCACCAATACAGCTGGACACCCTTCATAGCCATCACTAAAGAGTTATGTGTAGGGAGGAGGTAGAGGTTAACAGGAGTCTGGAACAAGAAAATCAGCACCCCTTCCCTGCCTACCAGCACTACACTTCTAAAAGCATCCTCTGGTATCCAGAGTGATATTGTCCATCCGCTGTTAAAAAAAAAAAAAAAAAAAAAAAAAAAAAAAAAAAACAACAACAAAAACCAAAAACAAAAACAAAACAAAAAAAACCGCCACACCATGAAATGCAAGATTCCTGCAATCCCTCAGCCATGGGGAACTGATTGAACTCTCAGAAGTCTGCCTGTGTGTTGGCCTTGGGATTTACACAGCATGGTGGAGCTCAGGCATCACTGTGGGAATGTGCTTAACAATACATCCCTTCTTTGCTAGCTTGCTCCAGCTTTCAGCTGCTTTCCAAGGAGATTACTTGTACCTCAGCCCTTGTTAGGAATTGTCCCTGGTCCAGTGTCCTGGCAGGGTCATTGTATTTAGGCCCTGATCGTCCACGAATGGATCCCACATCTGTCTGTCTGCAAATGATTTTCATGCAAGAGGCTGCAAGCCACATCATGGTTCCATCAAAGCTCCGAGTCCTCGGCAGGTGCATGTGTCCTTTAGAAGGTTTGGTTGTCAGTTACTCTCTGACTCTCAGTCATTTGTTTAATCCATAGCTCATTTTATCATCCCCAGTGCATGGCTTTTAGTGTCCAGCTGCCTCTGTGGGTTGAATACACGTGTTGGAGATTTAATCTATATTGTCACAGTCTAGGGACACAGCACCTTTAAGAAGTGAATGGGTCATAAACGCACTGCCTTCTCCAGCGAATAGTGCATTATCACTGGAGTGGGATGGTTATTATGGGAGCAGGATCTTGATTATGGAAACAGTCATCAGATTACCAAGGATGCCCATGTCCTCAGTATGACCATATCTTTATGATAAAGCGAATTCTACCAGAGTCAGGAATTGGTGTCACAATAATACAGGGCACAGGGACACATCTTCTAGCCAGAATGGTGTTGGTGTAGTGTTGATCTGATCTGTGCAGGATTCTGAACACAGAAGGGACTAGAAGGTAGGCATGAGTAAAAGTACTTGAGAGTCAGAGAAGGATGACAGGTATGGAAGGAGAGAAGTGAGCAGAACAGAAACCAAAAAGAAACAAAATTCACCAACTAGACACATTCTGACAGTTTTGCATTGTTCATCGGAGCTCTGCTTAGAAACCAAAGCCAGGAGAGGAGACACAAGCAAACTGCTTCACAGCACCGTGAAGTGGCAGCCACAGTTCCTTTTGGAACCTTCCCTTTCCTACTGACAATCCTTCCTGTGTTGTAATCCACTCAGTTTAGGGCTGCACGGGGATATTTTTTCCCCTTCTCATTGAATTGTTCACACACGGAAAGTGTCAAAGGTAAAAGCTATGTAGATTCTGGATATATTAAGTGACCACTTGAGGTATCTTAGGAAAGAGGAGGTAGCTAACACTGGTATGTGAATCCTGTTCACCGGTTGCTTTATTTTCCATGGTTTGCTACTGTGAGCTGAGGTTCCCTGGAAAAGCCACACAAAGAGATTCTGCTGGAGGATTGAGTGAAACGTCATGAGTACAAAGAGTTACAAAGTTGCAGATCTAGAACCAATCTATCTCTGGCTATCCTGGGCCGATTAGCAGCCATTTACTGCAGACTTTTGCCTGCCTATCTTCTTACCAGGATCAGGGAAAACTTTAGCAAACCATTAGCTTCCACCGACATCAAAGCAAAGACATCATCGTACAAAATCTGACATAAAGCACAGATCTGCGCCCTGCCCCCCTTTTTTTTAGCCTTCATGCTGTCCCCCGAGATTATCTGGGAGATAAGCCTATTTATTAATTTCTTATTCTTTGACCACAACAGCTTTCAGTAACCCATTACAGTGCAATTTGCCGTTTGTGTGTCTTGAATCCGTGTTCTAAGGCTTTGGACCTTCATATTTGGCTTCGGATGAATCTCTTAGTCTCATTGGAACTTTGACTATACTGCCCCTCACCCCCCTCACACACACACACACACACACACACACACACACACACATCCCAGTGCCATAATGTGTTTTATTCCCTACTTGTCTGAATATTCATCAGGCAGAAAGTTAATTACACCAGGAGAGGCCTTTCCTGCCTGCGAATGTGCAGATTTTCCACATCCCACCATGGAAGGAAGTCAACCTTGCTCACCCACCCATCCCCCTCAAATGACTCACTCCCCTCTCTGACCAAGGTTCCACAGAGACAGGTGGTCAGTTCTGCTGGCACCAACCCAGGTCTGAAGACTGTAATCTTCCCACACAGGCCCACACCCATCATCCCAACAAAGTCATGGACATACAGAAATCTCTTGCTCTTCTGCAGCTAGAGCCCCTTCAGTCTGGGAGAGTTACAGCTGGCAGGCTTACAAACAACTCAGAGCCACTGCACATCTGTGTGAGGAAAACATCCAACCAGAGCCCGGGATAAACTTTGCACTGTAGAAATCCCCGTGCCATATTAAATGTCCACAAAGAGCAGATGGGAAGTTGCTTCCTGGAGGTCTTGCTCTGAAGACTCATCTACTCTCAGTGGCTGAGGGTCTGTCTGGAGTCCCAGCTAAGGAGGAGAGGCTGGTTTTGTTTTTGTTCCAGCCTAAGGTTTTGGTTTTGGCAGCATTGACTCTTTTGTAGGAATCTGGCAGAGTAGGAAGGCAAAGCCTCTATTTAGTATAGTATTGCCCTGCAGACCAGACTCTCTTCCTGTTGTGTTCGAATGGCGGCTTGTCCAGACAGATCACACCAGGCCAACATAGTTCCATAAGATAGTCTTATTGGGGTGGTGGGGAGGAAGACAAAGGGGACGATGAAGAAGAAGGGAAAAGGTCAGGGGCCTCTGCCTTTTATTTGAGCTGTGACAACAGCACACACTTCAGAGTGTAGGTGAGGGCAGGTGGACGCTGGGAATGTAAGGCCATGGCAACAGATGCACGGGTCCCTGTCACCTATGGGTGACGTCATCACCAGACTCAGAGGCTTGCTCCAAGGCCTCATATAACACAGTGCCACAGTTACATGATGTCCTGTGAATGTCCATTGTGTGAAAGCTCCAGTCCCACTGGGTCAGGTGCTCCCTCCCAAGGTGAGGTGTTCCCTCCTGAGGTGAGGTGAGGGAGGTTTAGAAGGGAGGCAAGCATGGGCCATGCTATTTTATGAAACTATATATGAGCCATTTTATGCTTAATTCAAGAGCTTTCAACTATATTGTATATTCTTTTTAATATTTCCTGTTTCTGTTTAAAGTCTGTCTTCTTGTTCAAGACTACACACCTGTACAAACACAGTTTTGTAGCTCACAGAAAAACAGCAGTTTACATCAAACAGCTAGAAATAGGATTCAGGGTGCAAGGCCCAGTAGATTGACTGTCGCTATGGTGGGAAATGCTTGGCTTGGGGGGAGGCACTCTTTCTAGGTGCAGTCCTTTCTGTTGACTTTATCCCTGGAGCAGAAGTCCTGTGGATTTAATCAGCTTCAGTCAAGGATCAGGAGTGAGAACAGAGGAAGACATTAGCTCGGTTACTGAGCACATTACAGAGCCTCAAAAACTCTGCTGGAGTCTCACAGGATCCAGAGCACCAAGAAGACAGCTACAGTCACCCAGTCAAAGGTCAGAAGGTATAAAACCAGTCTCCTGGCTGCCGTTGCCTTCACTGAAGTTCTACTCATGCTCACAGGCATTCGTGGGTACTACAAGATAGAGCCTCACCACTCACCACACATGCATGGTTTCTACAGGGATGGATGGGACACCCTGCTGTTTGCTGTAGAGCAGAAAGCCTTCTCAGGGATATCCTGATTCCCACTACCTACTAGAGAACAAATTACTTCTCCCCCTTTCCTCCACTCCCCTCCTGCCCTTCTTCAGTTCTCAGAAACAAAAGGGTAAAACAGCATGGCTGCCTACATAGTGGGTGCTGCAATCTCTTCAGACTCCTGTACTTTACACAAGACAACTCTGAACGATTCAGAGGAAAACAAAGAGCTATCATCAATGCTTCAACATTGTACTCAGGGCATCAGGCTGAAATAGACAGAAGTCAGTGTGTTAATTCCTGGCGCTTTTCATGCCAAAGTTTTGGGCCTGTTTTTCCTCCAGGACAAGATGGCTTCCAGATGAGGCAGCTGGTGTATAGGCTCACAGGAGCATATGTGTTTACTGTGTTCACAGAAGTCAACATTTTACTGTGCGCCCTCCCTGTGCCCAGAGCTGGACTGAATCAGATCCAGGGGCTTAGCATTGGCAGTATGTGAATTTGCCTCTAGTCTCATGACAGCTGACCAACAGAGGACAAGAGGATCTCCTCTAGTGGACATGCTGTGCCCACTAACAAAGCCGCTTCTTCCAGAGATGTTTCTTTCAGGTCTTATTCTCCCACCCCACTTCCCCTGCCTTCTGTTGGTTAGCCAAGGGAGGCTAACAGACTGTGCAAAGGGCAGCTAGGGGTGGTTCCGAAAGAGGGGTCCCTTAGATCATGCCTGGCAGAAATGACTTACTTTTAAATTATTCAACCCTCCCATTTGCCAAACAAGGAAACGGAGGCACTGAGTAGTTAAATGAAGGGAGTGAGATTGCACAGATGTGAATTCTATCTGATCCATGGCACAGAGCTAATTCATCAGCCAATATTTACCAATTGAGGATTTTTGCATTAAAAAAAAAAAATCTGAATTTGTAGAGTTTCCTTAAAAAACAAGTCAAATAACATGGGGCATCCAGACAAGCAGAACTGTGCCGTAAAACTTAAACACGCATCAGTTGGCAGTCATAAGAAGCCAGGCGACCGTGCCAGCCCTTCTAAGAAGGCCATGCTCTCCTTTCCAAGGGCACCCAGGAAAACAGTGTTTATAAAAGGTTTCCCGGGTATGAAAGTGAGACCAGGGTTCGTATTCAAGTCCCTTCTGGAGGAATCACATGATATTATCATCCTATAAGTGGTGAATCAAAGGACTAAGCAGAATTGCAAATCCAAAGTGCTTCCTGCAGGTGCTGAGCTACTGGGATGTGGAAATGTTTGGTCTGCAGACAATGCTGGCTGAGGGGCATAAAAGAAAGACAGCCTCTCTTCTTGATTCCGGGGTGCTTCTCCTTAGGTTTTTGGTAATATGTGGTTTCTCTGGCATTTGGCTTTGGTAGCACACGTAGCTGGCATTTCCCAGTAGCCAGAACATGTACCACAGTTACAGATCGAGGACAGTGTGAGAATACTCACCCTCCTTAGGATTGTTAACGAGCCATTCAAAGCCAGTTCAGATAGCAATATTTAAAATGTTTGTGAATTGTGGCTTCTGGTCAGGGGCCTTCTAAGTTGAAATCAACATCCTTGAAGGGTGGGTTTCTAATTTGAAGATTACTCTAAAGGTTAACTGATTGTGTCTAGGGCATAGCTTAAAATTACAAGAAATTTTATGAAGACTTAGATGTTGCAATTGGGGTATCACAGTCTAGTTCATCGTTGTCCCTACCACTCCCTAAAACTGCCCCAGAGTAGAATCCACTGCTTTTTGTCACTGTCTTTGCCCTGTCATCTTTCTAGTGGGTGTGTAAAGAGAAAAGTATAATAAATAGTTGCTCTGTCTCTATCAAAAGTGAAAAACCAGAGTTAGGAAAGAAAGCAGTGGCAGACTTTACGCATAATCCTTGTAGAGGTATTGTCAGTAGCTGACACTCAAAGATGGCGCCGACTGCCTGCCTGCCTCATCAGACTTTTCTGGTAAACAAGTATTCTGTGTCAGCATGATTCTGGTGTGTGCCCCTCCCGAGTGGGCATATGCTAATGAGGTATTATAGCCTTAGCCAATCCTTACATTGGCAACCCCTGCTTCTCTATATAAGCAGCGCTCTTCGGCTGCACGAGGTCCCCGTAGTAATTTTATAGTTCCTGCAATAAAGGCTGTTGAGAAGAATCCAACCGTGTTGCGTCTGCTCGCTGGTCGAGTTGGGCGCGACAAGGTATGTCACTGCTACTACTATACAAAGCAAAGAGAATTCACCTAGAAAACATAGCCCATTGTGCTGTGTGCTGTGAACCTGAACCGTGGTGTTCTCTTTAGCTCCTCTGTGAAGTGACCAGCCATCTCTTTAGAACAGGTACACAGAGAGGAAACAGAGATGGTGAGCTTTTCTGGAAGACGGCAGCTCACCTGTCTGGATCTGTTCTGTTTCTTCTGACTCCTGGTGGGGGGGGGCTGCAAGCAGATCAACTTCCTGAAGTCAGGGTGGGCAAGGTGGAACTTACAGGATGGAAGAGTGGCTGATAAGCAAGTCCAGATAGAGCAGATGAGAGCAGAGATTCAGGTGAGGAAGCCAGGCAAAGAGGATATAGAAAGAAACATGGACACTTGGCTCCATGCTACCCTTTGACCTGCTGGATCAATAACATAGACAAGGCATATTCTAGGGATTTGAGTTCAGTAGGGTCATGTCATCCATAAGAGATCATATGAAGCCTTTGTAACCTTTAAGACCTGAGCATAGTTTGTAAGATAATGTCAAACACAGACAGATCGACCATGACTATCTTCTGTTTTGCCCATTTCTTATCTGTTTTGGCCATCACCAGTGTTCATGGAGAATAAACACATATGCATCTGGTGTCTGCTTAAAAAACACCCCCACCCCCAGAGAGGAAGAAAAACCACTTGACCCTTCCTAGAAGGCATCTGAGCCCCTGCTCCCCAAAATGTGTGAAATTTGTGCCTAAGAATGCTCAAAAACATATTTAACTTCAATGATTTGAATTACTTCACATCTTTAAAAGATTTTTAAGAGGAGATAAATGGTAGTGGCTTCATTTTCCAAATGTCTAAGGGGCACCGTGGCCTCAGCATGATAGGACCTTGGCGGGAGACTCCAGGTGTCTGCCTGTTGTTGTCACCCAAGGACCCAGTGTGAACCATTAGGAGCCAGCATCTATCTCTCAGCCCCATGCCTCTCTGGTATCACCAGTTCCCACTCTGACTCCCCACACCCCTGCATTTGATGCTGTCTTCATCTCCAGTCTGTCCTTTTCAACCGTTTGCTTGCTTGGTTTGTCTTTTCCTCTCCCCTGTGTCTGGGGACACAGGCAGGCTCCATGAGCCCGATTTTCCTTCTCACTAGAAGTCAGAGGAACCAGGCCTAGAGAGTTTCCTTTAGCCACTTCCTTTTGATCAGGGAGAAAGGTGTGGTCCGACTCCTCAGTTTTGCTGGTCTCCAAGCCCTAGCAGCCACATCTGCCTGGGCACTATGTTGCTTAATGTGTTTTTCTCCCCCCAACAGCAGCCAGCTGCTCATGTGCCTGACTAACTGATCTTTTCCATGCTTGGATAGTGATGGAGATCTACCACAAATGGATTCTGTCCTTCTTTTCTCCATATATCATTTGCTCTTTGTCGACAACCTCAGTGTTTCAGAAATCCCCTTAAATACACATATACACGCGCGCGCGTGAACACACACACACACACACACACACACACACACACACACAAATAACTCCACACTTCTTACAATTTTGACATTTTCAAAGCAGCGATTGTTTCATACACCATTTAGCTAGGTTCCACCCTAATGGGGCAGGAATACATAATAACTGTTTTTAGTAACTCAACAAAACATCTGAGTTCAAGCACCGCTTTTACCAAGACCCTAATCCATTGTTCCAAACAATTAAATAGCATTCCTATCAGACAAGGCCATCTTTTTCCTGCCAGGGGCCAGTAGACTACTTCAGGGAGAGACATATACAAACCGGAAGCCCCGCCTCTTCCTGTTCCTCCACCTGGTCTATTTGCCAAGACACCTCCGGAAACGCTGTTCTCCCATCGACTGCACTCTGCACAGAGCTGCCTGGTTACTTAAGGGCTGGTCTCTGCTCACTGAGAGCCTGCCCCCAGCTCCCCTGGGTTGTTTATCTCATTCCTCTTCCTGAGACCCAACAGAGGCAGTCCAGGCTCAAAACACTATCAGAGCGGGACATTTTCCCCTGCAGATATGCATGGGAACAACTTTGGAATATAAAGACTTTAAACAATGAACATTGTTTGAGATAGAATTAGGGCTAAAGTCCTGTACAAACAGCTGGATGAAATACATCTTTATCTGCCACTGTCTCTGATTTAAACAATACATAAGATGTTTGTTCAAAACTTGGCATAGTGAGATATGCTTCTCATTATGAGTTGTACCCAGCCTCTCCTGGCTGGGAGCAGCTGGGAGAAAATGTCATTTTTCCCTAAGACCCACTTCTTGCTCTTCTGCGTGCACTCCCTCCCAGGATAGCATCAGATGGTTTTCTGAGATTTGCTAATGCATCCTGCTCATGTAGCCTGGCAACAGTGACCAGGTACCCCTGCTGGAACATGCTGCTTCTTCTCAGGAGGAAGGAGGCAGGAGACACTGGGAAGTCATCACCTACTTGCTCAGTTTTTCCTCATCTGAGGCTCGGGAGCAACCTGCCTAGAGCAAGTCCTCAGTGTGGCCTTCCCACAGGTGGGTGAGAGTTCATGAGAAAGCTGCGGATGAGACACCGTGCTCCCTCTAGGCCTCAAGACGGTGGCCTTGGCAGGACGTGGTCTTGGTTGTGGGGCTAAGTCTGGAGTTAGGGAGATGTGGGTCTCTGATAGCCTGAACACATTTGGGCCTCCTCTGATTTCATCTTCTCCATGCTTAAAGCTCTTGCCTTTCTTTAATGTCTCCTTGCCTCTTGCAGAGATAAAGAGAAGGTAGACCATATCACACGTAAGCATGTGTTCACCTCTCTAGGTGGGGGTATGCTTCTCTAGAGAAGGATTTTTGATAGTCATTGTGTTCATACATACATACACACACACGCACACGTACACGCACATGCACATGCATAAAAAGCACACACACATGCACACTCAATTGCACACATGTATACTTACATATGCACACAAACACACATGCATTTACACATGTACATATGTGTCCTCCTCCATGCATGCACACATGCACACATGCACACACATATACACAGGAACAGATACACAACCCAGGGAACCTGCACCTCAAGACATGCCAGAAAGCTACCATGAGGCAAAATCTAAAAAATAAGACAGACCCATGAGAGAAAGGGCCCGGAGGCTTTCTGGAAGCTTTTCCCCCATTGCCAGCAAAGGTTTCATGTGTAGATCTACATCATACTACATCCAATGTTAGTATGTGGGGAGTTTTGACAAGTATACCAGGGAGCCTCATCCTAGAACATGAAAGGTTTATTAACTTCCCTGGATATTGCAGACAGAGAAATATTTTAGGAAGATAAGCTGTGGCCAGTGGGACCAGGTGTAATATGTAATAAGTAATATATGATTCAAGTTGTGGGTGTCCTCAAAAGCTACGTAGTTCACTGTGTCTGCTGGCCATTCACTCTCCTGTCATGGTGACAGGATTGAGTTGAGGGGGAGGCCTTGTATGGAGTATCAGTTGATAGGAACTGGGCTGGTTCTACACAAGTGGTCGTATGTTAGAAATATTCATTTTCTGTGTAGCCAGCACCCTGTAAAGCATTGTGCTGCTAATTATAAACACAGACCCTCCAAACCCCAGCTTCCTCCCATTCTTCTTACATCCTCCAGATGGCCAACCTTTGGGACTGGTCACTCACAGGCCCCTGCAATGATAGCTGGTGGCCTGCTAAGTCAATGTCTGGGGCTCAGGCTGGAGGATGGACTATAAGGCTGAGATTCTCTGAAGAAAAGTGTCTGTCCCTCCTTGAAGAAGCCATGAACAGCCAATAGCACCTCAGCTAAGAGGCAGGGCCTTGTGAGCTCCTCCTCCATCCACACTGGAGTTGTCCAATGCTTGATCTCCTGCTGGTCTTGTGCAGGTGCTACCAGTTTCTGACAGTGGCAGAAAGACAATGGACATAATGTCACCTGTACGTTAGAAGCCCTTTGTCCTCCCCGACTGCTGAGTATTGTGCAGGCCCCCTAATTTCTGGGTGTCAGCAACTACTTCCTATGAAACTAGATCAAGATCAGGGAATTCCAGCATTCCTATTGGAAGAAATCACTGGACAGCTTTGCTTGACACCTCCCAACTTAGGCAAGAAGTGTATCTTCAAAGTAATGTACAGTGTCTATCCTAGAGGGGGTCACACTGCAGAGCTAGGTATGGATAACACTGAGAGCAAAGAGTTCCATCCCTACTACAGCACAAATAAAGAAATCCCCACCATGTGCTCCTCAGAGAAGAATTTGTATATAGTTGCCTCCTCCCCTCTTGGCAGCTTGTGCTTGGTGACTCAGTCAAGCCCTAAGCACAGTCACCTGGCTGCTTCATTCCTGTTTCACTCATGTGGACTTGGGGAGAGATATTTGCCCAGGGGGCAAGAATTACTCCCTAGTGCTCCCTGACATCATAGGGCCTTGAAGAGTCTAAACCACACTTAATGTTCTGCCATCTCTGGCTTCATTTTACTGTAGATACAGCTAAAGATAATTTTATACACCATTTATTTATACGCTATTTCTCATGCACCTGAACTTGACTGTGACATTGCATGAAATCAGGTGAAATCTGGAACATGTTGGATATTAAACAATTCCCTCTTAAGGGTATCCTTCTCCAGAGCACAGGGCCTCCTTCAGTCACACTAATAACCTCACACTGGCAAGCACAGGGACACAGCTGCTCCTGCCTCCCTGCAGCTGTGAGACTCAGCCCTGGAGTCATCTACTCCTCCAGGGTGTGAAAGGACAGGCATTGCTAACACACACACACACACACACACACACACACACACACACACACACATTCTTTCCCATCTCTGGCTTCCAGGGCAGGGTCCACTGCCAATGCTCAGCCTCCCAGAGGCCGCTAACATCCATAACAGCTTCAAGACAACAGTCTTAACGCTTGTGCCAAAATCATCCTTTATGCCCCATAAAACAAATGGATCTAAATCCATCTTTCAGCAGCTTTATTTTGTGTTTACTAAATTACTTATTTTACAATAAACCTGATGAGAGCTATGCCTCATTATTCTCCAGGCCTACCCTAGCAGAAATGAAATAATTGCAGACTCAAGTGCCTCTGGGTTGCTTGCAGATCTCATTCATCTTCAGATCCTCTCCCACCCATCTGGCTTCTCTATGGATGTAGACACCGTTGTCCTGCCGTGAATGGGGTCTCCACCAACCCCATGGTTCTATACTCTGAAAGGTGACCATGGTGTTTGGGAAGGAGTTTTGTTGGAATTGGTAGCATCCATCCCACAGCATAGCGTGCCCACCATAAAGCATGTTAAAAGTCAAGCTTCAGTTTAGAATGGATTGCTGCATATAACATGAGAGTCTAATGTAGACACACGTGGCTGATACATATTTTGGGTTTTAATTTCAAAACCCAAGTCAATGCTTTAAACTTTTGTCTACGGGCCCACATGATCTCCAGGAACTGCATGGTACAAGAAAAGAATTAACTTGAACAAATTGCCATGGCACACATGGGCCTACACCTATATACCATAAATAAATAAATAAATAAATAAATAAATAAATAAATAAATAAATATCTGTAATAAAATAAATTGTCCATGAATGTATATCTCCTACCCCAAAGGCACTGAAGCAGCCATGGGTTTTAAAGTTACTGTTCAAAATGTATTACCATCACTGATAATTAACCTGCCCACTCACAGCCTAAAGAAGCAAAAGAAAGTTCTGGGCTGAGGATGCAGCTCAGATCTCACCTAGCATGCACAAACCCTGGGTTTTGTTTAAACAAAAGCTTAGCTTTCATCTCAAAAGAATAGGAGATAGTTTACTGTGGGGTGACCGTAGCCTGGGAACTCAGTTTCAGGTGACCCCAGTGAGCATGGTCCAATGTGTAAGGGTTGAATTAAGTTTTTGCAGTAGCAGAGCAAATAAAGTGGAAACCAATGTGTCTTTAAAATACATTGGTGGGAACATCTGGTAGACAGGTTATGCCACTGTCCTGGTGTCGGTGTTAGAGCCCTCAGGTGTCACCGAGCTATGTGTGTAGCCTTCGGGCTGGTAGAAGCTAACGACTCTGTCTATATAGCCCACAATTGATTTTACTTGATTCCATTACCAAGTTTGATCATCTACAGAGGTCAGCCATAAACGACTATTAAGGAAGCTGATAACCACCCCAAATAATTTACCAACAGACCTACTGTGCGCCAGCTCTCTACCACCACAGAGCCTCTGTCAGTCAGGCGGTCTTGCAGAGTCTTACACAGGTGTGGTTTTTTGCTGTGAACCTCACTTTGATCCCCAGAACCACATAAGCCAATATGGTGAAAGAGGCAGGAAGAGCAGATCTTCAAGGCCATTTTGGTTACATGGTGAGTTCAAAGCAGCCTGGACTACATAAAACCTGTCTAATTTTTTAAAAAATTCATAATATATTAATCCAGTTTAAATGCCTCCTTCTTTTTCTGTGTTTCATTTCCCATTAGCTGTGAGCCTAGCCCTTAATAGTTGAGCAAATCCCTTCAGTGTATCTGTCTTAGGGTTTTGCTGCTGTGAACAGACACCATGACCAAGGCAACTCTTATAAAAATAGCATTTAATTGGGGCTGGCTGACAGGTTCAGAGGTTCAGTCCAGTATCATCAAGGTGAGAACATGGCAGCATCTAGGCAGGCATGGTGCAGGAGGAGTTGAGAGTTCTACATCTTCATTTGAAGGCTGCTAGTGGAAGACTGACTTCTAGGCAGCTAGGGTGAGGCTCTAAAGCCCACACTCACAGTGACATAACTACTTCAACAAGGTTACACCTTCTAATAGTGTCACTCCCTGGGCAGAGTATATACAAACCATCACACCATCCTTTTCCATTTTGGAAAACATATTGGACATCTTATAAAATAATTGACAAGTCAAACCCCTTTAGCAACTAACAATATTTCTATTTTCTTTAAAATTTTTCACCAATAATATGCTTTATTTTTATTTATAAACATTTACTGTAGATATTTTTTCATTTAATATATCCTTTCTAAATTTTTTTTAGATGGTATATGTCGATGAGGGGATGGAGGAGGTGTGGGGGAGGGGCCTAGGTCCTCTGCTGTTTCTGGTTCAGAGCTGAGGAGGAGGAGAACATTCTCTAAGATGAGTCATTATCGACACAGACCTCACCACAGACTGAGCAAGCAGAGACACTCCTCAAAACCAGAGCAAGGTGGGAAAATGGAGATTGAATTTGAAGCTGGCTATCGCAGACTCTAAGTCATTGTGGCTTACTTGATGACTGTATCTACTCAGTCAAGTTTGGTTACCTCTGGTTCAGGACAGGACAGATTTTTAGACTCCAGATTCTAGATGCCAGATGCCAGGGTTTCTGCCTCTGGTGGTGACCACAGGCTCCTCATTTGATATGGCTCAGAGTACCCTCTCTGAACCTGGGACCAGAGCCTTGACATGTCCTTTTAGGGAGTATCATTTAGGGCACAAGACTTATATGGTATGGATGAAGTGATCTTCCAGGACAACAGCTACCCGTATTTATCTCTTCATGATAATTCTGAGACCAGGTACCTGTCATATATGCTTCATCACTGCCTAGCCCCTTGATAGAAAGAGAGAGAGAGAGAGAGAGAGAGAGAGAGAGAGAGAGAGAAGGAAGAGGAGGAGGAGGAAGAAGAGGTAGAGGAGGAGGAGGAAGAGGAGGAAGAGGAGGAGGAGGAGGAGGAGGAGGAGGAGAAGGAGAAGGAGAAGGAGAAGGAGAAGGAGAAGGAGAAGGAGAAGGAGAAGGAGAAGGAGAAGGAGAAGGAGAAGGAGAAGGAGAAGGAGAAGAAGAGGAGGAGCATATTCCAGCTGATGCAGCCTAGCCTCTCATGTTCCTCGTTCCTTACTCTTTGGGCCTCTGGCTCTGCTATCTCAGTATAACAATCTACAAGAGGATGGAAAATCTGCACATTGATTGTCTTAGGGTTTTACTGCTGTAGACAGACACCATGACCAAGGCAACTCTTATGAAGGACAACATTTAATTGGGGCTGGCTTACAGCTTCAGAGGTTCAGTCCATTATCATCAAGTTGGGAGCATGGCAGCATCCAGGCAGGTCTGGTACAGGAGGAGCTAAGAGTTCTCCATCTTCATCTGAAGGCTGCTAGCAGAACACTGACTTCTAGGCAGCTAGGATGAGGGTCTTAAAGTCCACACTCACAGTGACACACCTACTCCAACAAGGCTACACCTCCTAATAGTGCCGCTCCCTGACCCAAGCATATACAAACCATCACATTGATCAACTAATAAATGTCTCCACCAGTAGGAACCCTACATCCCTTAAATACAGACAGACATACAGATTTATACACAGAAACACACACACAGATGCACTCACACATGTAGACACACACATGGACACACATTCAGACACACACTCATACAGATACACATACACTCACACCTAGATACACAGACTCACACTGACACATAGATACAGACACATAGACATACAGATTTATACACACACACACACACAGATGCACTCACACATGCAGACACACACATGGACACACATTCAGACACACACTCATACAGATACACATACACTCACACCTAGATACACGGACTCACATAGATACAGACACACAGATACACAGACACACACTCACACAGACACACACGTAGACATGCATAGACACACATGGATTTATATACACAGATACATACACATGCACTCACACATACAGACACACACACACACACATACACACACGCAGGCCCACATGCACGTATGCACACGCACCACTACTAAAAGCTAGCCACTTAGGTACGGCTGAAGAATCTGGAAGTGAGAACCTTCCAGGTGCTGGAAAATTGAGAAAGCTTGGTGAAAATTCATGTCTCCCATCCCAGGAGACAGAGTAAAGTGACTCACAGAGACCTGTCAACACCGATTTTCAATGTTACCCATACTGCTTCCCATTTTATGTGATCTTCCCTGTCCCTCACCAGAAAACCCTACCTTAATTAAGCATGCCCGGGGGTTCACTTTTCATCTACCCAGTGCCCTGTCTTCCTCCATAGACCACTTTCTTTATCCTCCTATGACTTCGGTAGTATTGCCCCTCATGAAGTCAGTACAAATGCAAGGGCTTTTTGTGTTTTAAAGCAGTCTGTATTCGCCAGGCAGTGGTGGCACATGCCTTTAATCCCAGCACTTGAGAGGCAGAAGCAGGTGGATTTCTGAGTTCAAGGCCAACCTGGTCTACCGAGTGAGTTCCAGGACAGCCAGGTCTACACAGAGAAACCCTGTCTCAAACAAACAAACAAACAAACAAACAAAAACAACAACAAGCAGTGTGTATTCGCTTCAATAGCATAATCGACTAAGAGGAAATGGGCTGGAAGCGGCTTCCCTTTCACCTTCTACCAAGCAGTAAGTCTACACTTGGGGAAAGAAGACAGAGAATGGTGGGTGATGAGGAGAAAGCTAAGAAAGCCAAGAACAGCTTCACATAGAGAGGGAGGCTCAGCGTTAGGATTGGCTGTGGAAGAGACTGCCTCCCATCCAATGTACCCTTGGCCACCAATTCTAGAGGCTTTCCAGCTGAAGCCACGCTGTCCTATTTTAGAGTGGGTTTGAGCTGAGTTTCCTTAATTTATTAATGGAAAGAGTGTGAGGAGACTATCCCAAATCTACAGAATTCTAGAGAAAGAACACATTGGCACCTAGAGAGCAGAGCAAACTGGGGCTCTGTTGTTAGGAGAGAGAGCAGCTAGGGACAGGAGACAAAACAAAGGAAACAGGATGGGTTTACCTCTGTGTGGAGGAGCCAGGGTTGGAGTGGGGTCTGAGGTTCTCTATGGAGTCTGAAACTGTTTAGGGATCAGGGGCTGAAGGGCTCACCTGGAAAACTGTTCACGGATAAACGAGGGAGCCCAGCATGGGGACAGCTGCTTCCTGTGCCATTTCCTGTCAGATGTGTAATATAGGATAAGACTTTTCTGTGGAAGATGCATCTCCACAGTGCATTAATCTTAATTTGGTTTTCATTCTGATTTTTATAGTTCATTAAAAAAAAAAAAAAAAACACCCAGGGAGCTCTGCTTTGAAGACGGGTCATAATCTCCATATTGTCTAGTCTCTCAAAGATGCTTGGGTGGGAGGGAGCCAAGACTTGCCCACGTGTGAACAAGACTCCTAGGAAGAACAATCAGGGGAAGAAAGGAGATGAGAAAAATGACTTTGTGTTCGCTCTCCGCTCTGCTCCAGTGCGGTTTCCTGAATACACAGGAAGTTTCACCCTGTGAAATCCTGGAAAGATGTCTACTTTATGAACAGAGGCTGGGGCTGAGACATTGTGAACAGACGGATACACTTATTCCAGCCTGCCTCGAAGCTGGGATAGAGCTATCTGTCTGATCCCTACACATATGCGGTTTTCATAGCACAATGTTGCTGGCCAAAGACGGCTTCCTTTTAGCCCCATTCCTATGTATGAGAGCCTGAAGTTCTAAGTTCCAAACTTAAACGCTAAGGGTTTGAATTTGTGTTCAAAATCAAAACTCACATTTGGAGTGAGAAAACAAAACAAAACAAAAACACAAAACAAAACAACAACAACAACAACAACAACAACAAAAAACGTCATGCAAGCCTGTGCTCCTGGTGACAGATTCATTATTTCATAACTCTATGTCTGGTGAAACCAAGTCATGCGGTCAAGGGCCAGACCGACTGCTGCCGGAGCAGGGCACCGCGGGAACTGTTGTGGAACTTAGCAGCCCCACTGGAGGGAAGCAGAGGACCGAATACAAACAGGATGGAAGGTGATCCAGACTGAAGGGTGCATCAGAGCTGATTAAGAAGTAACCTAACAGCCCAGAAGCAAGCAACACAAAAGGATAAAGTTTGCAAGTTTGGTATTTCAGAAGCTATTTCTTCTCTTAAAAGTTTGCATCATAATAGAAGTAGTGGATGGCACCTGGGGGAAAACTGAACACATGTGGGTGCCAT
This sequence comes from Rhabdomys pumilio, assembly GCA_030674055.1. NCBI lineage: Eukaryota > Metazoa > Chordata > Mammalia > Rodentia > Muridae > Rhabdomys > Rhabdomys pumilio. The sequence continues at coordinate 31,744,512 of JANHMN010000020.1, forward strand.
TTAGGAAAATGGATGCAGGAGATGAATTAAGTAAAAGGTCACATGACAGAATACTATATGGTAGTAAAAAGAGATGTTCTAGACCTGTAAGAGGCCAGATGCATTATGGGAAGGTCTGTTTGGTGGAATAAAGGATAGATATTTTACCATTTATGTAAACTTTCAAAAAAAAAAAAAAGCATGTAAGTAGTTTAGTTCTCTGTATTCGTAAGATGTCTAGGCAAAGGCAACATGAACATAAAATCACGCGTGAGATCGGTGAATACCGGACCTAAGGTCGTGGTTATCTCTAATTGGTCAGAGAACCGGATGTTGAGTGGGTGTGGTTTCCATTGATTGTGATAGTCATTGCTTAAACTAGGAAGAGGCAAATGAGTGTTTACCAAATTATCTTCAGTACTTTAAATGGAAACACTGAGAATTTTTATACTATATTTGAAATAATCCCTAGCAAACATGAAATGAGGGCTCTAGAAATCAAGCCATCGATCTAGTGAAGAAATGGGCGTGGGGGCAGGTCCTAAGTGTGGCACGGTGGATGGCAGGCTTGCCCAACAGAAAGTGTTCACTGACAACACTGATGATGCGTTTAGCTGCTGTAGGAAACCTCCACAGTCTTAGGGTTCCCTCCATGCAAATTGTGCTGCTGACTCACTCAGCACGGGTCTGCTAGGAGACACAGTCAGAAAATGACTTCTTCCCTGGTCTTTTCAAGTTTGCTAAATTATATCTTCCATGTCCAAAAGGAGGAAGAAGCCTTCCAACAGCAGCCCTTTGAGGAGCATAGCTAACTCAGTAACAGAAAGCATCACGCGGGGTCAGAAGGATGTCACTGGCAGCCATTCTTCCTCCATTCACAATTTACAAGGCGAAAATTGTGAACTGCAAATGACAAGAGACAAGCTTCCCACTCGCATCTCTGGATTTGCTGCTGGCTAAAATGTTATAATAGCCTTTGACACACACACACACACACACACACACACACACACACACACACACACACAAAGCCACCATAAACCTAAAGGGAAAAAACCTTAAAACCTACTTAGGACATTTCATGAGATATAGATGGCCATACCTATGTCTAAAATTTATGTTTATGACTGTCAAAGATGTGCAGTGGAAAAGCAGGGCTTGTTTCCATGTATTACCCAGCAAACTGCAAAATAATTGGAAACCTTCAGAAGATTGTCCACCACAAGGTTCTTGTGTCCCATGCTATAATGAACTCCTCTCTTAAGACAAGAAGGGGTCCCACAGATGAAAGGAATTATCTCCATCTCTCTTGTATCTAGCATGGATTGAAATGTATCAGAAAATCAACTCATAATTTCTCCAAATTCACCCAACACAAGTAACTAAACTCCCTCATTTGTCTGTTCTTTAGATAAGATGTTCAAGGAAATTATTAAAATACAGCCTGTGGCATCTACTTAGTCACCACCAGCTATTCCGTGTTCCACCCAAATGCTTTTCAGATTAGCTGCTAACAAACTGAGCTGATTCTGCTTTTATTAATTTGGTGTAGACTTTAAGACTGAAGCAGTAGAGACTCAATCTATATACACCAGGCTATAACAGACAGGTATGTTACATACATTCAGTGCAACGTTGCAGAAACCTACAGACTCAGGATTCACACAACTAGGAAGGGACTGAAATCCAGAAAGAAGCCTCAGTTGATGGTCACGGTACATAACTCAGTGTAGACCAGATTCTAACACTAGCATGGCCAGTATCCCAAGAGTGACACTGTCCACTCGGCTAGACTGGACATTAGTCATTAAAAGCAAAAGCCAACTTGTAATTTCGTGGTGTTTATTACTGACTTATTGGTGACTAAGGGCAAGGGTGGGATGGAAAGAGCTGGAGGGAAGGAAAGGGGCAGGACAGAAGGGAATATGGAAGGTAGGGGATTCTTGGGCCTGGCTCTGGATTTCTCAGGAAATAGTGAGGCAGGAGAGATGTGAATAGCAATGGAAGCTGGGGCATGAGGGGATGCTGGGTTTACCATGTCTGCAGTATCATGGGTGTCTCTCTTTGAGAGCCACCATCCTCTGTAGCTTGGGCTTCCGACAGTGGGAGAGTAGAGTAGAGCTCTCGAAATCAAGCTTTCAATACTGAGTCCTTTGGGGGAAGTAAAACAACTAAACCATAACCATGGTAGGAGCCTTGCCTGTAGATGCAGGCCAGGGCCTGTCTTCTCAGGTATCGGAGTGGTCACTTGTCATGCAGTGCTGAAGTTCATAGGAGCAACATCCAGAGCATTCCCTGTGGCTGCCAAAGTGCCTAAATCACATTGATTGATTGATTGATTGATTGATTGATTGATTGCAAGCACAGGCGTAAAGAGATTGACCTGATTGGCTTTAAGATAAGCCTGTGTCTATATACATTTATAATAAAAAAATAAGTGAGGCCCACAACCTTAACAATGCTTAAGACATAAACCGGCCAGAAGAAATTATCCAGGGACACAATAGCTCCTGAATACATTTTTTGTTTGTTTGTTTGCTTTGAGACAGGGTTTCTCTGTGTAGCCCTGGCTGTCCTGGAACTCATGCTGTAGACCAGGCTCGCCTCAAACTCAGAAATCTACCTGCCTCTGCCTCACAAGTGTTGGGATTAAAGGCATGCGCCACCACTGCCCACTTCTGAATATATTTTAAACTAAGCAGAGCCCTAATAAGTGACCCTTGTACAGAACAGCCATGGAAGTATTTACTAACCTCTCACTATGACACAGATGGGGACTGTTACCCTCCCCTCCTGACCCACTGACATGTTAGCACCTCTGCTCACCCTGGAGAGTGTGGGGTTCACTTCCAAGTTCTTCATGTTGTTGTGAATCTGTTACTTTGGAATCTTTCAGGCAGCATTCTGACTATGCCATGATGAACAGACTTCTGGGGGCTAGCCTGGGAATTCAAATGTCCCTGAAGCTATCTGAAGCAATTTTGATTCAGTATAGTTCAATAATGAAGAGTGTGGGTTGTAAATGTTCAATGTCCTACAATTAGCTTCCAGGTTCTGATGTTTACTGAGGGTCTAACCTTGGACACTCAATGCCCTTTGCCTTAGCTTTCTCATCTATAAAATGAAAACGATGCAACCTTAGACATATATCTAACTCCTATGAGATAGCTTTTATCTTATTATATTTTATATTGTTATATTTTTATTATTATTTCTTATAAAATCTGCTTCTGTTTTCTAGTCAGAGACAGAAAGGGAGAGGATCTGGGTGGGAGGGGAGGTGGGGAAGACTTGGGAAGAGTAGAGGAAGGGGAAACCACAATCAAGATATATTATGTGACAAAACACTATATTTTCAATAAGAGAAAAAAATATTGTTTTTTCAAATTAAAAAATTATGGATTGAATTGTGTACCCCTCCCCGGTTTATACTTAGAATTCTTAGGACTTCAGAATGTGACAGCCTTTGAACACAGGGCCTTGAGGCAGGAGACTAGAGCCAGGTGTGGTGGCTTGGACTTGTAACCCCAGCACTAGGGAAGCTGCGGCTTGAGATTGGCAGGTCTGAGACAAGGTTGATCTACAACGGCAAGTTCTTGGCCAACCTCAGGACATCACATAGTGAGGTCAGAGAGTCAGGGCAGGCTCAGGGTAGGTCCTGCAGTATGCCCACCATCCTTATTAGGAGTCATTATTGGACTGAACAGACAACACGCACACGCAGATTGTGTTTAACTCTCAATTCTGAACATACTTTCTTGTGTGGTGATACCAGCCGCAGAAGAGTATCCTGTGTGAGGCCTCTTCTAAACAGCATTCATGGTTCCTTCAAAGGCTCCTGCAAGGAGTCCTGTCTCAACGTGTCAGGGACTGAACAACCGAAATTCCAGAAATGATGTCTATGAATTTATTTCTCCTGAGATCCCTATCACTGATCCACAGGGACAACTCTCTTCTTCCATGTCATCCGTGTGTGTGTGTGTGTGTGTGTGTGTGTGTGTGTGTGTGTACATGTGTATATGCATGTGCATGTGCATGCATGTGCCTATACACGTGTGCACATGTGTGTACCAGAAGCAGTGCACCTGTTCACATTACAATTGTCCTTTGAAGCTCTTTACCTAAGACATTCATCTGTCCCTTCATTTGTACCAGCAGGTATGTGTTCATTTTGAGCCAAATTTCTTGGTGCCAGTCTAACAATATGAATACAATATGGATTAGAGTGCTTTTTTTTTTTTTTTGACCTGGTATTAGGATATGATCTCACATGGGAGCTTAGTTAGCACAATTAGAGTGCCAGGGTAGAGGCTGAAAGCAGAGGCTGGAGGCCCAGGTATAGAACAGAGCAGTAAGGTACCAATGTACCAGCAAGGCAGACAGAAGAGGGATAAGCTAGAACCCAGCCTAGCCTGTGCTTATGGGCTTTCTACAGAAGCTGCCTCGACCATGCCTTCCTGGGGCATCCGAGAAGGATGGCCCTAGCAGATCAAAGTGGTCATGCCTGTGCATGAGAGGTTGTGAACATTAGCTCTGGCAGTGAAATTACAGTCAGGGCTCCAGGGGCTGATGAATGTGTGGTCTAACTGAAAATGCCAACACAGACAATTGCCTGGCTGCTTCCTAGCAGAAGGGCTGCTTGCATAGCTGTGTCAGAGTTCTTTAAAACATCAGTGGTAAACATCACCATTGCTTTTTGTTTCTAATGTGGAGCTAGAGAGTATTTCTCACAGGCGTGCCCAGAGCCTCGCTGTGTTTAGCTGGTTCCAGATCCAGTCGAGTTGAGAAACAAGACTAACTAACAGGCAGACTGTCTGACAGGAAACTGCACACCTTTTTAAGGAAGTCCAAACTGTTTTCTGAGGTTAGTTCTATCGATTTATATTCAATACCAGCAGAAAAAAAAAAAGAAAGAAAAAAAGAAAAGAAAAAAAGAAAAAAAGAGAAATTCTGATTCTCATTGCTTGTGTGATGTGATGTGACCAGTCTTTTGAAGAGTAGCTGTCTAGATGAGTTTGTACTTGGACATTGGGTCATGCTTAAGTTTCTCTAATGATTAATGCTGAAATGTTAATGCCGAAATGTTTACATCTTTATAGATGTAACATTTATATTTTTAAACATACAAAAACATTTTAGACATACAAAAACATTTACATTTTTATAGATGATTTAAAAAATATATTTAGACTTTTTTACTATATTTTTTGAGACTGGGTCTCTCTATTTTATGCAGCTCTAGCTTTGCTAGAACTCTCCATGTAGACCATGCTAGCCTCAAACTCACAGAAATCCACCTGCTACTGTCTCCAGAGTACTGGGATTAAAGGTGTGCGCCACCATGCCCAGCTATTAGAAGTCATTCATCAGGCTTTACAAATATTTTCTAATGATTGCCTTTTTTTATTTTCTACACTATGGAGTATGAAGAAAAAGGTTTTTAACATTTTAATAAAATCATGTTGGGGCTGGAGGGATAGCTCAGTGGTTAAGATCATTGATCTTTCTTCCAGAGGTCCTGAGTTCAATTCTCAGCCACCACATGGCGGCTCACAGTCATTTGTAGTGGGATTCGATGCCCTCTTCTGGTATGTCTGAAGAGCGTAACGGTGTACTCACACACATAAAAATAATAAATAAATAAATAAATAAATAAATAAATAAATAAATAAATAAATCCTTTAAAAAATAGGGGTTGGAGAGATGGCTCAGTGGTTAAGAACACTGGCTGCTCCTGCAGAGAATCCAGGTTCAGTTCCCAGCACCCACATGGTAGCTTATAACTGTCTGTAACTCCAGTTACAGGAGCTCTGACACCCTCACACCAATTCAGGAAGAAAGAAAGAAAGGAAGAAAGAAGGAAAGAAAGAAAGAAAGAAAGAAAGGAAGAAAGAAAGAAAGGAGGAAAGAAATTCATGTGCACCGTGTATTAATGTCACAGCAAGAAAATCTTTGCCTCGCGTACTTTACAGGGGTTTCCCCTACCCTTTCTATTAGAGGTTGGATGGCTTTAGGTTCCACATAATCAATTAAAGTTTTGTTTTAGTTTTTAAGTTTCACTTTTAAAAATCATTTTTAGGCACATGTAGGTGTGTGTCTACATGCAGGTTTGCGCATGTGAGTACAGGTACCAGCAGAGCCAGAGACAACAGATCCCCGGGAGGTGGAGTTATAGATAGTTGTGAGCTGTCCTGTGGCTACTGGGGATTGAATTCTAGTCCTCTGGAAGGTCTGCGGGTGGTCTTAACCACAGAGCCATGTTGTTGTTTTGTGACAAGGTCTCATGTATCCCAGGATGCCCTCAAACTCCCAACGTAGCTGAAGCCAACCTCCAACTTCTGCTCTTCCTGCATCCATCTGTTGCATGCTGGGACTGCAGGCTTGTGTCACCATGCCCAGTTTACAAAAAGCAGGTACTCTTAACTCAAGGCCTCCCAAATGCTCGGAAGCACTCTGCTCCCTCAACTATATCTCTTCACTCATCTGGTTTTAATTCACATCGCTGGCTGAGTTTATAATTGAAGACTTTGATATTGTCTCTGATTTTACCTACCTGTCCTGTCTGTCAGTGAGAGAAGACCCTGAAGTCTTTGACTATAATTGTGGATTGGTTTGTCTTCCCTGTACTTCTGCCTGTCACTTCTTCTGAAGCCCTGTCATTAGGTACACGTTGGAGAGTGCTCTACCTTACAGACGAAATGACCCCGTTATCATTATAAAATGACCTTCCTCATTCCTGTCAATGTTGGCACTGAAATCCACCGTATTTGAAAGTTATACAGTCCCTCGGATTTCTCTGTATTCATCTGATGGTGTGTTACATCCTGTGTTTATTTTAATCTAGGTCTTAATATTTAATTTGTTGTTATAAACAGAATGTAGATGTCTTGCTTTATCCACTCCGACTGTTCTAACTCCTTAGTTGAGATATTAAATAATCAATATTTACTGTGGCTATAGATAGCCATGTTTACATGTAAATCTACTGACTTCCTCTTGTGTCCTTTTCTTTGTTCTTGTTTCTTCTGAGCCTTCGTCCTAATAACTAAGGATTCCTCACTTGTCTGCAGTCCTGGCTTATTAGCTCGAATTCTTCGTTCCTCAGGCAGATGGTTCCTTTGGTCTTACGTTATGCATGAGTGCCTTACCCCAGTGAACCTTCCAGCGAGCTCACACTGCCTTCGTGCACTCCGCAGTGAGAACGAAGTTGATTGCTGAATATCTCTATGCCATTTTTGCCCACGGTGTAGCTTCACGTATGTTACAAACCCCAGAGTCCCACCTTAGTACTGGTAAAAATGGCTACTAATCCTGACCCACGTTCTAAGGATGAGGAGTCTGTCATGTCACTAGTGTGAGTCTGTCAGATGCTCTTTGTTTCTTTTTGTAGGTCCAGATTTTATCTGGCAGCATCCTTCTGTCTGAAGGACATGATTTCCACTTCTTATGAATCTGCTGGGGTGACAAGTTCTCATAACTCTCATACTTCCAAAACCTTCCTTGTATATCCACATGCACATGTACATGTGAAAGGGAATTCACATATATATGAGAGAGGGAATTCACATGTAAATGTGAAAGTGCTTGCACATATATATATAAGAGTTCATGCATGTATATATACATATATATATGTATGTGTATATACATATATATGTGTGTGTGTGAGACTACATGCATGTGTATATGTGAGAATGTGTGCACATGTATATGTGAGTACATGCACATATATATGTGAGACTGCATGCACATGCATGTGAACATACATGCATATGTATATGTGAGCATGTGTGCACATGCATATTTGAGAGTGTATATATGTGTATATGAGTGAATAAACATGTATATGTGAGATCACATGTACATTTATGAGAGAGCATGCACATGCATATGTGAGCATGTATGCAAATGCATATGTGTATCTGAGGATGCATGCACATGTATATTCGAGAGTATATGCGTATGAGTACATGCACATGTATATGTGAGAGTGTGTACATGTGTATATGTGAGTGCATGCATGTGTATATGCAAGAGTACATGCATGTGTATATGCAAGAGTGCATGTACGTGTGTGTATGTGAGTTAGTGAGAGAGAGTACATGTACATGTATATATAAGAGTGCATGCACATATGTATGTACATATATGTGTGTCTGTCTATATGTGTGTGTGTGAGAGAGTGCATGCACATGTATATGTATGATAAAGTCTTTATGCAAGAGAGAGAATCACCACATGGTAATATGTGGACCAAGAGGTTCGAGTGCCAAGCTTCATCTTTAATAGAAGTAAGCAAGATTCTACAAGAATTAGGATAATCTCTTCTGAGGAAATGCCCCAATTGTAATTGTATTACACTAGGTCCCACATCTTAAAGGTTCACCACCCCCACCTTGCCACAGTGGGAACCAAACCTGAAACACATGACCTTCTTTAGTGTGGGGCACCTCAAACTATATATGAGCCATAACACTTTTCCTTCTCTCTTTGTATGAGAGACTCTAGCTGTAGGACACAGAGAGTCTTCCATCCATCATCACTGGTGAGCACTTTGTACTCACCAGTCAGCCATCAGCCTCTTGTCAGGTGTGTGTGTCCTCCGGAGACTTGTGGATTTCATGACACCTATATGCAGTTGCTTAGAGATGGGTCATGGGCCAAAAATGACCTTTTCACATCAAAAATGATGATTCCTACCACTGAGTCATCTTTGTTTATTTAAGACATCTTCTAAAAAGATCCTTAAGCACAATACCATATTGTATTGGATATTGTTAGCTTTTTGGAATTCACAAGGACTCTTTGAAAGACTTTAAATAATTTACTATACAAGGCCATCTCCTGTCTGGGGAGGTTTTCATGTTGAATTCTATTAGTGGCTTCTGTCTTCTGTATAATGCATATATTAACAATTAAAAGCCATTTAAAATAATTGAGTCAATTCACTAAAGCCAACAAATTAATTAACTAATGCATAATTAATTGGAGCAGCAAGGCATCCATTCTTTGGGGACCAGATAGGGGAGTTGTGATTTGTGTGTTCACAAATGGAGCACAGAGCAGTCAGCTGTGCTCTTGAACTACATACTGATACAATCAGGGTCACAACTTAAGAGTCCAAGGCCATTTACCCACAGAAGGAATGCTCAGTCTTGGCAGCTCTCCTCAACTCAAGGAAACCTTGCATTATTGATTCACCAGCTTGTTCTGCCATAGCAAGTGGGAGATTCCTGGCAGAGTGGCTAGAAAGACACATTAATCCTACACACCTCTGGAGGTTACGTGGTCTGGCATTCAGATACCTACAGATTCAAGTCCTAATTCTGGATCCTTTCCTAACTTCTCTCTGTGTCCTCATTGGGTGAGAGAATGTCTGTGCTCTCTACCTATTCTATGAAGAATACAAATCTCATCACAGGCTTTCTTGGACAACCACTACACAAATCCCAGCATATTCAGATGTGACCCTAGGAAGGCACTAGTCTTCAGTCTGCTTCTGGTTCATGAGGAGATGGATACTGAAACTGAGAATCAGAAATAGCAGTTTGACATCATGATTTATTTGACTGTTGGATCTAATATTTAAATAGTGGGCCTAGTTTTTATCCCTCTCAGTCATTTTTCTTGTAACTCATATACAGTGTCTTATAAGCTATAAAACCATAGTAGAGCAAACTGGTTTTTTATTATAGATATTTCTACAAGGCACTACCTTGAAATATTACAGAAATCTTTAAGCTCAAATCTTACAAAATATTCCCTTGGCACAAGTGTGTTCTAGAGGCAAAATATCAGCTCTACCCTTTGTTTGCACCTAGTTAGAAAAGGGGTTTTGAGCTGCCTTGAGTTTGTGTCTGGAGGTACCACTGTGCTTGGCAGGGTTCAATGAGATGAACAAATATGCATCAAAGCCACTTGTGGGGTATCTACCAGTGAGGACAGCTCCAACACGGGCTCAGTCAAAAGAAAGGCACACCTATACAGGATGTTCTGGACCTAAGTGCTATCCTGAGCCTTTCTCAGGATGGGCTTTTAAGCAAAAACAATTGCATCCTGTGTTGGCAAACTTCATCAAGAACAGTTAACCAGAAGCAGAACTACTGAAGCCAAGAATCAAAGTTAGTACATTTAGGGATTTTGCTGAACTTTGGACTTTGATGGATTGGTTGCTCTCAATTTTTGCCCAGTGGTGCTGCCTGTGTGCTGGGTTCCCAGGTCCGAATGGTACATCTATCCTGGTGTCAGTTGTGCTAAGATCTAGGAGCCTGTTACAGCCACTCAGGCTGTGACGAAAAGAGCTTCCTTGATGCTGCCTTTGGATATGTGCCTACTGAGAGGGCAGGAGTTAATTGTGAAAAGTCGTGTTACACAATAAGCAGCTGCTAGAATGCATTAGAGCAGTGGTCTCCAACCTGTGGGCCGCGACTCCTTTGGAGAAATCAAATGACCCTTTCACAGGGGTTATGCATCAGAGATCCTGCACGTCAGATACTTACATTATGATGCATAACAGTAGCAAAATTGCAGTTATGAAGTAGCAATGAAATAGTTTTATGGTTGGGAGGTGCCTCCACACCATGAGGAATGGTATTAAAGGGTCATGATGTTAGGAAAGTTGAGAACCACTGCATTAGACTCACAGCAAGTGAATTAATGTTGAGCTCAGAGGACCAGAATGGCAGGGAGTGAGGACTGACACTCTAGGCTTTTAGTAGGAAGGTGTCAGAAAGGAAACCTGGGCCTTATTACAGAGTTAGTGACTGCTGACGAACAGGTGGGAGCCAAGGTAGCATCTTAGTCCATTTGCTGTCGCTGATACAGCAGACTGGAGAAATTATAGAGGCTTACTTCTGCTCACGGTTCTAGTCCAAGGTCAAAAGGTGACTGGTGGCCTTTTTGCTGGAGTCCCATTGTGATCTGGGGAATCACGTGGTAAGAGATGGGGAAAGCGTGAGATTGAGACAGACTGGCTTTTACTGCAGACTCATGCTGGAAATGACCCATTATCCCAGCAAGACGTTAGTCACATGAATGGGTTTGTGCATTTGCAAGGGCAGGGCCCCAGCATCCAGAGTCCATCTCTTAATACATCACGATGAGATGAAGTCCAGGCGTGAATGTTGAAGGAGAGGAACCATATTCAAACCAAAGGTATTTCCTGTACCCAGCATTTCACTGACAAAAGGGCAACAGGGGTAATAATGGATCTCAGTGGCAGGGAATGTGCCTAACACTCACGAGGCCCTGTATTTTAGCCTCTCCCTCAAAAGTTGGTGATAGTAAAAGCTGTGTTGTGATTTCACACGGACTAGTCTAACAAGAATGCCTTCTAGCAAATTTCCCTAATGCCTTTTCTTGTACTGTTGTGGGGATAAGAGCATCTGTAGGATGCCAGGTGGGCCTGTCACAGTGATGGATGGGTTGCTGTATATGCATAGATGGACCATAGGAGATGACTCCCTATGGCTGTCTAACACATCCCATTGCTTGATCGTGCTATGTGCAAGAGCTTTGACTCACGAGTGAAGTATCACTATGGTTTGGCTTTTGTGCATGAGTAATCTGTGAGAGACGGCGCTAAGGTTTAAATAGATGAAACCAGAACCCTGGAAATGAACAACTGACACATTGCCTTATTAGAGGAGAAGGTAGAAGAGATGAATGAGAACATCACTCACCGGAGCGAGTACCTGGCAGCCATGTGGCTGTATGAATGGAGACAAATCTGAGCGAACAGACGACTTGATTTAACATGCACAGAGCTTTCGTAGTCACACAGAGGCTAACATAACTAACCTCCACGCTTCTTAGCATGTGACAGTGATCTTCCTTTGACCTTAGACTGTTACCAGGTTTATAATACAGAGAAGTGACACCTGAAAAGCCAGTGAGCAGCTCACAACTGTGCTGACACCCTAATGCTCACAAGTGAGACTTGGGCTCCAACCCACAATGCTATTAAGAGATGGTAGAATGTTCAGGAACCGGGCACATAAGGAAGGAAGTTGGGTCACTGGGGACACGCACTTGTAGAGAAACTGAGGTGTAGTACCTCTCCACCTCTTCTGGCATCCTGGCTTCTACCCTTTGTTTTTGAGTTGAGTAGATTCCCACCCTGTGTTTCCACCGTTAGGCCCTCCTTCACCACAGGCTTAAAAAGATGGGAACCTCTTAAGCTGTCACCCAGCCTCCCCTCCTTTTTATAATCAGCCTCACTATGACAGGTACACATCACTGTGACAGAAGCTGGCCACTACATGAACACTCATAGAATGCTTTCTTTATGTAGCCCACCGATCTCGATCTGGCATTACAAGATGGCGCTGGTTTCCTGTTGCACCACTTGCAAACAAGTCTACTGCGCATGCGTCAGCAGATTCTGGCGCGAACCCCTCCCGAGTGGGTATATGCAAATGAGGTATTGGTGCCTTAGCCAATCCCTGCACGGCAACCCCTCCCTAGGTCTATGCTAATTAGGTCCAGGTAGAGTGACCAATCAGAGAGGGTATGCAAATTAGGTCGCAGGGCGACCAATCAAAGAGGACATGCAAATTAGGTCAAACGGGGCAACCAACCAGGGAAAGCCACGCCCCCTCTCCCCTCTATATAAGCAGCACTCTCTCGCTGCTCTGGGTCCTGGCTTCATGATGGGGTGCTCCTGCAATAAAGCGTGTGGAGAAGATCCCAGTCGTCGCATCCTTCTTCCTGGTCGAGCTAGCGTAGATCTTCCCATCTTTCTTCCTGGTCGAGTGAACGCAGATCATCACGCATCCTCCTGGTAGAGCGGTCGCGACATCTTTAGATCGCCCCTTGTGTTAAGGTTATATCCTGTGATAATTGGATACCCAGATTCAAACTCAACCATTCCAGCTTTAGAGAGAAAGTCCATACAGCCCTCAGCACGGAGAGCACTGTAATAAATGGAGTCACAATCTATTTGTTATTATTGAACTGAACTCTGATGGGATGCTCAGTGACTCTTTCCCTAAAAGAACAGGACTTGCCATAGTCTTCAGGCCCAGGCTCAGACCCAAGCAAGAAAGAAAAACAGGTTTACCTCTGGGACAAGTTGTAGACAGGGGATTATTCAGAAATGTCCCTAACATGTGTCCCGGGGGAATGGATGCTGCATAAAATATATTCCAGAGCAGCCATTGTCTTTCATTCTGCTAGGACGGTAACAAAGCTCAAATATGCACGTCCCCAGTGGTCCATGAAAGCATGCGTTCATTTCAAACCAACAGCATGTGAGGCTATCAGATCTTCACAGCTATGTCAGAAGACATTTCAAATACAGAGAGGCAATGGTATCCCTGTGGGGGTCAGAAGATGCTACTGAAACACAAAGGGTATTGAGGGTAATTGGAGGTCATTTCAGCTTCATCTCTGGTTGGTACAATCTATCTTCACCTATCCACACATAGATTCTATGTCATGAGCAAAGAAAAGAAGCTTCCAGAAAATGCATTCTGTGCCTCAGTACACCTCGGTGTGACCTATGCTTGCTACTTTGCCACACCGTGCCATCTCCTGGAGCTGGTGTCCTAGGCTTATTCATTGATATCGAGTCCTCTCTATGTTTCTCCTCTTCAATTTTTATTATATATGCTTAGTAGTTATCCAAAGCAAGCTGTTATGGTTCAAATTCTTCCTCTGCTCCACACAGCTGCCTATCTTTAGGAAGAAATACTGAATCTCTATGATCAAGGAGCTCAAAGGACCAGCAAGGGTTGCACAGAATATTCTTACTTGGGCCCGGCAGGTATGAACTTTGTTCTCCAAAGTCCATACCAGCCTCCAGGTCATTAGGCAAATCTAAGCAAAGTGTCTGAGACTTGATGCAATGAAAAGTGTAACAGAAAGTAGAGCTGCCCTATATTCTCAGTATCCACTTGACTCCATCCAGGAGAAGCCAAAGATTGTACCAAGAAGTATGAGAGGCCCAACCTCAGATAGAAGCACATTGGTGGAGGCTCTTCCTCAGCTGTAATAGCAGCATTGAGGATGTCTTTCAGAGAAAGATGTGTGTTATTCCCACTACAACAGCATCCTTTCTCTCCAGGCTGATGTCCTTCAGAACAGCAGCCTCTAGGTGGTAGCCACAACTCTGACCATGGGCGTCCAGCACTGACAATGTCCACAGGGACTCAGACCATGATGTTCTTTCTGCACCAGTCTCTTTGGTCCTCTCCGTCCCAATATTCTCCAACTACTGAAAGTGTAGCATCTCAGCAAAGGTTTCAAGCATGTGAAGAGCTGTTCACAGAGATTATCATTTCAAACTGTGGCAGCTCTGTGCAACCAGCTTCAAGGTTGGCAGGTGACCCATTCTCTGTGACCCCTGGCCAGTTGCTTGCCTTCTTTTCTGTGTAGTGATTTATTTTTTGTAACAGGACCCTCAGGATTATGATTCTTCAAAGAAATTCGATGCTGAAGGGGAGGATAAGCCATCTATGGGAACCCTGAGCCAGAAGGTCTCCCTCCCTGAGAAAGGATATCTACACATGCACCTGTTTTCTCTTCTCCACAAGTGATGGAGCTATGAGAAAGATATAGACCAGTGAAGAGATTCCCCCAGTTCTGATCAAAATTAGAAGCAAAAGCATTGTTTTGTATCTCTATGGACTGTGTTATTTTGATTTAGACACCTGTCCAGACCCAGAGCTGGGTCTTCGTTCTGGTAGGATGTCTGCACATCCTCCGGTACACATTAGATCATCCCTGGTTGACTTCCAGAGCTCCTTCAGCCATGACTCTCCCTGAGTGCCTATCAGGACTGCTGCGGTCATATCAAATGAGATTCCATGGCTTCTGTAAATTATGACCTTTTCTTAAAACAAACATCACTGAGCTCAGCCTCACCTTACTAAACTTTTTCAGTGTCTCCCTCCTGTTCTTTCACAGGACAAGATCGGGGGAGGGAGCAGGAACAATTTCTCAAACGGCTTTGAACTGCACATCAGCGGCAGGCAGCCACCTGACAGCAAAGCTCATAGAAAGTAGTAAACACAGTTTAT